>JAKTYC010000002.1:600000-1005114 GCA_030674335.1 [Candida] ascalaphidarum
CGCGCAAGAAAGTCCAGGTCCCCGACGTTCGCGTCGTCCTCAATGTCCAATGCTGGGAATTTGTCCGCCATCGCTGGTGCCAAAAGCTGCGGATCGCGCTCCTTGTCGTCGATATCTGGGGTGTCCGGATTTCATCTACATGCAGAACAGTTCCGCTGTGTGCACACCATCCGCCGGTGCCATTCGCCTATGCAATTGTGTAGAGCCGTACCGAGCTGTCCTGCGAGCCGGCAGCAAGCCGCATGTGCGCAAAGTCCAAGCTCGTGATGCGGCCAGCCGGCGTGATTTCGCGGCCTAGCTGCGCAAGCGGCTCTGTAGTGTCGCCAACGCCCAAAATCGTGATTCCGCCGCTCTCGGTGCCGGCAGCCACTGCTACCGTGCCGTTGATGGGCAGCGGGTGTGCTGCCACGGCAGTCACAGCGTCGTCCAACGTGTAGGTGCTCTCCAACTGGGCTCTTGCGTCGCCCACACGCCACACTTTGATGGTCTTGTCACGCGACGCCGTCACGAAGCGGTGCTCACCGGGGAGCCAGCAGCAGTCCCAGATGATTCTGCTGTGGGCCTTGACCTTGACCTCCACGCGCTCAAACTTGCACGCCAGCTCGTCCACACGCCAGAGACAGAACAGGCGGTCCCGCGACACGGACACGAGGTACCTGCCATCATACGAGAACGCCAAAGACGTGATGGTGAGATTGTGGCCCTCAAGCGTTTCTTCGTGCTGCTGCAATTCCGCGTCAGCTTTGAATAGTCTGATTACCGCGTGCTTGGCGCTGTTGGAGCGACACGCAGACGCAATTAGCTTGCCGTGTGGTGACACCGCACAGCAGGTGATTTCGTAGCCGTGCCCATAAAGCTTCTCTACCTCAGGGAATAATGTGTACCTCTGGAGATGGTCCTCCAACGGAACCCCCTCGAGTCGGGCCAACGGGTCTTCTTTCACCACCGGTTCCTCATCATTCACCGATTCTCCGGCCTCCATCTGTTCATTTGCAGCCTTGTTCGACAATCCCAACACCGGAAGGGACGCAGCCTCGGGCAATGTCTCTGACGAGCTCACTTTGATACCACAGACTCGCTGCAAAAGCTGGCTTATGTTTTCTGTAATGTCAAACACGCGAAGTATCTTCTCATCGCCCGCCGATACAAACCTGGTGCTTGAAATGTTGTCGATGCAGATCATGTCGTAGCCATGTATCTGGGGCCGCGCCATCTCATGCCACGTGCCCGAGGTGTCACCATGCTGTGATTGCGCAAAGAGCCTTGTGGTTTGGTCGAGCGAGGTTGCGTAGAAAAACTCACCTGCCGGCAGCCATTTGACGCCAGTTACCTCCCGGGTCGGTCCTGTCACACCCTTGACGGGAGCCCAGTCGGCGTTAGACTTGGCGAATAATCTCACCGAACCAGTCTTTCCATTGGTGGCTATGTATTGGACCCCATTGTGGCTGAACCAGAGACATGACCAAAATCCGCCTGAGGCTCCGGTGGCAGTGGAGGCACCCTTAATGGACATCTCACCCAACCGAGTTACACACACCCAGATTCCTGACTCCTTGTCCATCTCCCAGATCATAAGCGCAGTGTCTGCGCTGGAAGAGAGAAGACGCAATTCGCCGTTTGGTGCCCATTGCAACCCGCTAACCCAATCATCGTGGCCCATGATCAACGCATCAAAGCTGATTGCAGCGCGCAGACCAGTGCCCAAATGGAACTTGTACTGCTTGTTCAGCAACAATGTTAATGTGCGCTCGTCTTCGTCGGAGTCATCAATGTTATCGTTCAACCGCACACGCCACAACCTGATGTATCTATCCTGGGAGCCAGAAGCGAGTATGAAACTTGCGCCATCCTTCGCGAATTCAAGACACTTGATCCAGTCTTCATGCCCTGAAAGTACAGCACTGGCTGCAAAGGTCCCAACTGTGGGGTTGAGCGTGAAGGAATAGACGTGTACATCGGCGCTGGTCCCGCCAATAGCAAGAAGGAAGCTATTTGGCTCAACCTCTTCGACGGAGAGGGCCAAGGGATAGTAGCCTGGCCGCACACTGAAGCGGTGCTCTTCTAGCCACGAGCCATTAGAAAGGGGCCGAATGATGATTGTTCCGTCGGCGCTGCCCGTTGCCGCAACTTTTGGGTGTGTCACAATACAGGTAACGGTTTTATCATGAGCAGAGAGTGCAGTGCATTGGGAGCTATTCCACGCAAACACTGCACCGTCTTCACCAGCAGTGAGCAAAATATCTGTTTCGGGGACATACTTGGCACAAGTGACCTCTTTTGAGTGCCCTTTTAGCGTGTTCCTGACACCCAGCGCGCCCGTCGGATCCCATTGAGCCACCATGGTGCCGGCGCCAAAGGCCAATGTGCCAGACGACAGACTGTAGTCTATGGCATTTGCCTGCTTGTTCACGCCGACAAACACGGCTTCGCTCTCCACCCGCATCGTGCCTGGATATTCTATTCAGCTCTAACGCTCTGGCGATGAGGCCAAGCTCATCGGGTTGGCACACGACCATATACTGCTGAAGTGTGGGGTAGGCCATCTGAGCTGGTTATCACCTGTGAGCACTGCCCCGTGGTCAGCAGATTAGTGATAACTGCCAGAGTGACCATTGTGGTGCGTTTCCGTGCATCTTCACTGCTCACAAAGCTTATCGCGTTCCTCAATGATAGTCGGATTGACCAATCCTAACTGAGGTGTGTCCCAGAGCAGTGTTCCAAGAGAAGGTAGCTTCTACCATGCAATTGAGCTTTCAGACTCGGCATGGCCCATTTTTGTCCTACCGTCGCTGTGACTTTTCATGGTCCCATATAGAGACTTTGTGCAGTCCGCAACCTCATACTTGGACCGAGTCGCGGTCAATGTGAACACCGCCATGAGATCAGCGTATGTGAGTCCCACCTTCGTCAGACAACAATACTAACATAGCGTGCTTCTTAACAGCAAAGCTAGTCCCGACACGATCCTCCAGTTTCACGACCAGCTCTCCAACGAGCTCCCCACGCTCAAGGGAAAATGGAGCTTCAGTTTCAAGGTCTACCGTAACAACCCCTACAGCATTCTGCCGGAGGAAGGTGACGTGGAGGTTTCCTCCGAGACCAAGTTCTTGCACTCGTTGACCTTGCTGTACATCAATGATGCCACCATCGCGCTCGTCGACCGTCACAGTTGCGGCGTGTTTACCGGTCTCATTCGCGACGAGGCGGAAGCCACGCTGGACATTGCTGTAGCTAGTCAGCAGCTCCACAAGGGCGCCACAACTGGCCTCAACGACCCGTTTGATACGTTTGCCACAAGGTTACAGTCGTTGTGGACTCTTCGCCAGAACATCCGGGGCGACGGCGGTCAGATATACGAGATCGAGGGCGGCAACTTGGTGATACGCACCTCCAATGTGTTTATGCACGGCATATTCAAGGGCTTGCTCATCCAGATCGAGCGCAAAGCGGATGTTACCTTGGACAGCATTGTTGCAAAGTACAAGATTCCTTTCGAGACGAAAAGCGAAAGCATGCTTGAACAAAGCACAGCAGACACTAATGCAGACCTTGCGCTTCAATACGCTGACGTCTTGTCGTTCTAGGCTATTTACTCTCAATCCTTGAGTTTTACTGCCCGTTTCAAACCCCAGGGCGCGCGGGGAGCCATTGTGAATTGTTGCGAAAGTGCATATGACGTTGTGTGAAACCACACCCGAGTGCCAATACAAAAGCTTACGTGCACTCAGCCAGCTGAAGGCGCCAGGCGCAACGGCAGCCTGTTTCCTGGTGATGGTTCCGGAATATTGTGCTTTACACGACCATAGAGCTCATCGCGCTCTGCGATGAGCAAGTCCTCAACGGCACCATGGCTAGGAGAAAGCTGGTGAAAAACCAGCCGAGGAAGGCCAACAGGGAGAAGGAAGAAGCTGAGTTAGCTCGTCTTCAGCAGCGGATCGACGAGTACGATCCTGCAGTTGACGAAAGCAGTATCCAGCATTTCTCTGACCTTCCACTTTCGCAAGCGACGCGCGATGGCCTCAAGGATGCCAGCTTTGTGACACTTACAGACATCCAGAGAAAGGCGATTCCAATTGCTTTGAAGGGTGAGGACGTGATGGGTACCGCCAGGACGGGTTCAGGCAAGACCCTCGCCTTCTTGGTTCCTGTGATTGAGCTGTTGATCAGAAACAAAATCACTGAGTACGATGGTTTGGCTGCTCTCATTGTGTCCCCCACACGTGAGTTGGCTGTACAGATATTCGAAGTATTGACCAAAATTGGTCGTCACAACTCATTTTCTGCTGCGTTAGTGACCGGCGGAAAGGACGTGGGCTACGAGAAAGACAGAGTTTCCCGCATGAACATCATCGTGGGTACGCCTGGCAGAATTTCTCAACACTTGAACGAGGCAGTTGGCATGGAGACATCCAACTTGCAGGTCCTTGTGTTGGACGAAGCTGACAGATGCTTAGACATGGGTTTCAAAAAGCAAATTGATAATATTGTGAGCCATTTACCGCCAACACGCCAGACTTTACTTTTCTCGGCTACCCAATCTGAGAGTGTGAAGGATTTGGCCAGATTATCATTGACAAACCCGAAGCGTATTGGCACCCTGTCCGACGAGGAGATACTGGCAACCCCTGAGTCCTTGGAACAGTTCTATGTCCGCATTCCATTGGATGAAAAACTCGACATGTTATGGTCCTTCATCAAGTCTCACCTCAAGAAAAAAATCCTTGTCTTCTTCTCATCGTCGAAGCAAGTGCAATATGCATATGAAACTTTTCGCCAGCTCCAGCCTGGTATCTCGCTTATGAAGTTGTATGGCCGTCACAAGCAAACTTCTAGATTGGAGACTACCATGAAATTCAGTCGAGCACAATTTGCCTGCTTGTTCGCCACGGATATTGTGGCAAGAGGTCTTGATTTTCCCGCTATTGACTGGGTGATACAAGTTGACTGTCCTGAAGACGCTGCTACTTACGTCCACAGAGTAGGCAGAGCTGCCAGATTCGGAAGGGAAGGTAAGTCTCTACTCATGCTACTTCCTTCTGAGGAGGAAGGTATGATCAAGCGTCTTAACCAGCACAAGATTGAGTTGAAGTTCATGAACATAAAGCAAAAGAGTAAAAAGTCCATCAAGAATCAATTGCAGTCCTTGTGTTTCAAAGATCCGATGTTGAAGAATCTTGGACAGCGAGCTTTCATCTCTTACTTCAAGTCTGTCCATATTCAGAAAGACAAGGATGTGTTTGATGTCGAGAAGCTCCCATCAGAGAAGTTTGCTGAGCTGCTTGGCCTCCCCGGTGCACCGAAAATCAAGATCAAGGGAGGTGAAGCAAACAAGGAAAAGAAGAATGCATCCAGAAAATTGTTAGCACTTTCGAAGGCGGATGAAGACGGTGAATTTCATGACTCGAAGGATGATAAGGTGAGAACCAAATATGACAGAATGTTTGAGAGGAAAAACCAAACTGTTTTATCGGACCATTACTTAAAAATGACGAAGGAAAACGCAGAGGATAGCGATGACGACTTCATGACTGTCACCAGGAAAAACCACGATCTCAACGAAGAAGCATTACCCGACCTTAGTGTCCCCGTTTCCAAGCGCCAATTCAAGAAGGCGCTCTCAAAGAAGGCGTCATTAGCCGGTAAAGGTAACCCTACCAAATTAATATTTGACGATGATGGCGAAGCGCACGCGATATATGAGCTCGAAGATGAAGATGATTTCCGTGCTCAAGGTGCTGCAAAAACACAACAAGAGAAATTTGTCGCCAAAGAATCCGAGGTCATGATGAGAGCAGATCTTGATGACAAAACTACTGCCAAGGAAAAGCGGCAAGAGAAGAAACGGAGAAGAAAGGAGATAGAGAGAAGAGCTCGGGAGGCTGATTTGAGCGACGACGACGAGCAAGTGCAGGTTACCATTGGAACTGGCGACCTTGACAATGACATGGAACCATCTTCCGATGATGAACCGAGGCAAAAGAAGCCCAAGTGGTTTGACCATGAGGAGGGTGCTGCTGATAGCGGCGTCATCGAGATGGACGAACCAGAGACCTTGGAGGATTTGGAGGCTTTGACAAGTAGGTTGATCAACCAATAAGTCTACCTTACTAGCATTAGCATAATAGAAGCATAAAAAGACGTATCATTATAAGCGTTATGTATCGTGATCAGATATCGGGGGTTGCGATGATCTTCAGTTGCACCTCTCCCATTCTGTACAAGTTTCCACCAACCTTGTGCCCCTCGTCGGTCACAATATCGAGATCTTCCTCCTTGAGGCTCTCTGTGTTGAGAACAACCAACTCTTGGAGGAACCTTGCGGGTACTCCGCGCGCCACCAGCAAGTTATTGTCGTTACCGAGATTGATAGTAATCTTTCCCGATTTATGTACACGCAAGTGACCAATGGTGCCTTCTGGTGGCAGGGCACCGTTGCTGAACTCCGAGTGGAGCGATTCGGCTGTCCCGGGGACATCGTAAATTGGTAGCACCGTGGGGAGCTGGAAGAGCATATACTTATCACGTAAGGAGACATCAGCGAAGCGCTCATTGAGCTCTTCAAGTATCTGCTTGTGATCCAGATCCACCTTTGCGTTTTCCTCTTGATCGAGCAAATCGACGGGTTGGGAAATCTTGTTTTCCAACTGCCGCTTCTCATGCTGGATCTGCTGCAACTGGGTCTCAATGTGCTCGCTCTTGACCGTCAGTTCACGGGTGAAGTTTTCGGTCGAGGTAGACGGCGTCAGGTCTTTACTGGGTGTCTTGGTAGCGTCCTGGGACCGGCTGGGGGCAGTTGTTTCTGGCCGCACAGGAAAGAGCTCCGTTTCTTCGTCAGCGAAGCGATACTCCTTGTTCATGTTGATGCGCGTCAAATCGCCATCATCCTCGCTATCGCTGCCATCAGCGCTGTCCTTGAGCTTCAACTTCAGCAAGAATTCGGGACTAGGCAGCACCAGGCCAAAGCTTTTGTCTCTCGTAAACCCAAGCTTCAGTCCTCCACCTCCGCCAATTGAAACACTTCCCAGCGCGAGCGGGCCCGCTGACACCATGCGCGTACCCGCGTACTTCTCGCGACCGCCACGGCCACCACGGGCCGCCGTCCGGCCACCACGGCGGGCGGCATCGCTGGCACCCGGCTCGGCCTTGACCTCTACCGGAGCACGCTTATCGCGCTCCTCCTGGGTTTTGCGCCCGACAACTTTGGGCTTGAACTTGAGCAGCGGCTTGCTGCTCGGCTTCTTGCCATTGAGGGACTCGAGCCGGTTCGACATGCTGACGTGAGCTGCCGATGCACCACCAAGTGTTGATCTCGGCGTGCACACACCAAAGCGAAAAATATAGAGCGATGAGGTTTACATGCAGGCGTGTATTATACCAGAGCGTTCTTTGCTTCTGGAGTCGGTATGAGTGACAACGAGGTGGATGCGTTCCACGCCAATCGTGAGAAGGTGCTTCTCGAAGACGCTGGCGAGTATGCGCGCAACGACACTTCAAGCGAGGACGAGGAAGAGGCCGTGATGGATATAGGCGATGAGCTGCAAGGTGACGACGATGAGCAGGACGACGTAGACGAGGAAGAGGAAGACGACCTTGAAGGCGAGGATGAAGACGACGACAACTGGGGTGTGAGAAGCAACTACTACGGCGGTGACAAGGTCGACAGTGCCGAGTCGAAGCAGATGGCCGAGGAGGCTGTTCGCCAGCAGAAGAAGCACCTCCAGCAACTTCACATGAGCGACTATGTCGACGATGACATGATGCTTGACTGGCAGAAGGCCGAAGAGCAGGAGGCACCCGAGTCCTCCAAGGTCACTGAGGTCCAAAACCAGGACTTTTCGTCATTGGACGATGGCGACCGGGCCAAGCTACTCAGCGACTCGTTCCCCGAGTTTGTGCCATTACTCAAGGAACTTACTTCTCTTCGTGAGAAGCTTCAGCAGCTCGTGAAAGCCGAAGAGTCGGAGGTGCGCGAGATCAAGGTGGCAGCTCTCTCTGCGTACCTTGGCACGGTCAGTTCATACTTTGCCCTCTTTGTGGCAAGGCTAAACTCATCAGAGCCCTTCACGTCGATGAAAGACAGTCCCGTGATGGAGTCGATTCTCGGGGCCCGGGAGGTGTGGCGCCAAGCCAGCGAGCTTCCCGATGACGTTGTGGAGCACACCCAGGAGGTGTCGAGTGACGACTCTCGGGAGTTTGTCGATGCCCGACAGAGCGCCAGCGAAGAAGAGGAGCTGGCACTGGAGGATGGCGACGCCAGTGAGCTGGAAGTGGAGGAAGCAGCCGAGTCAGGCGATGAGCTCGGTATCAATATCAACCAGAAACGTGCCATCAAGTCAGTGCTGCGGCCCAAGGGCGACTACGCCGAAACCGAACGTCCTGACGACGTGGACTTGGAGGAGAAGCAGCGCCGCAAGAAGTCATTGCGGTTCTACACCGCCCGCATCGACAAGGCCGCCAACAAGAACAACGAAAAGATGACCGGAGACGAGGACCTTCCGTACCGGGAGCGTTTCTACGAGAGGCAGCAGCGGCTCATGGAGGAGGCCCGCAAGCGGGGCCAGGCTGAGGGCGACTTGGATGACGCCGACATGAACGCCGACGAGGAGCGGGAGGCGGCGCAGATCAATGAGGATGGCGCCGCGTACTACAACAGCGTGAAGCAGACCAAGGACGCGAGGAAGCTGGCTCGCAAGCAGGCGCATGTGCTCGCAGCGCAGGCTGCGCGGGACGGCAAGTTGGCCGAGCTCGAGGAGCAGCTAGGCAACGACGGCAAGCGCGCCCTCAACTTCCAGATTCTCCGCAACAAGGGTCTCACCAAGAGCAGAAAGAAGGACGAGAGAAACGCCAGGGTGAAAAAGAGAAAGAAGTACGAGAAGGCGCAGAAAAAGCTCAAGTCGGTGCGGCACGTCTACAAGCAGCCCCTGGGCCCCTACGAGGGCGAGAAGACGGGTATCAAGAAGAACCTTTCGCGGTCGGTCAAGTTGGGCTGAGGAATATTTGCATGCATACTACATTGGCACCAGTAGGCAGTCGTGTGGGGCCCACGAATCATCACCAGGCGATGAGCTCTCGGCACCGCACCGCACTCCATGTCGCTGCTCGACCAGGTTCTCTTGGAGGACATTGCGCGGCACTGCCCGCAGCGGTTCCTCGAGTTCCACCAGTGCATGAGCCGCGACGGCGACTGTACGCCGCAGCAGAAGCAGCTTGCGGCGTGCATTCGGCGGTCGGTGCCGGCGTTCCAGCGGATCCAGGGCGTGTGCTCGGGCAAGCTCCAGGCCTACGAGGCGTGTTTGCGGATGGGCGGCCGCTGCGAGGCCGAGTTGAAGGACTTGAGGCTGTGCGCGCTGGACTCGCTTCTGTAAATAGGCATCTACATCGTGACCGAAGGGCCGTAGAGGGGTCGTGTTTCCTGTGTAAGTGGCTGTGGTGCAGCGCCAGCGGCGGCTGCCGGCACGCTAGGCCCGGTACTTGAGCGGCAAGTTTTCAACGACGATGGGGCTCAAGTACTTGCCAGTGACGCGGCGGATGCCAGGGTTCTGCCCGTGCGTCTCCTCGATCTCGTGCTCGTGGTGCAACATCTCGTGCTCAATGTCCTCCTTGTGCTTCACCAACACGTCGGGGTCGGCGTCGCGGTGGTACTTGTTCCAGTGGTGCTCCTCGTACTCGCTCTCAAAGTCCAAGTGGTGGCCCTGGCCGTAGCCAAAGTCGGGGAGCGTGCTGCGCGCAGCAAAGTCGCGCCACTCCTCAATGGAGATGCGCCCGTCGCCGTTGGTGTCGGCGAGGTCCATCACCTGGCGCACGACGTAGGCCTTGGCCTCGGCAGAGATCGTCTCCGACTCGTGCACGTGCTCACCCATCCCCAGGCCGTCGCCCACGATGCTGTCGCGCGCCAATCCGTACAAGCTCAACACGTCGGGCGCCGTCCACGCGCCCTTGTTCTCGAGATCGTGGAGCATGAAGAAGGTGTCGGCGTCGTACTGGTCCAAGCCGTGCTCCTCGCGCATGTGCCAGTCCTGCCAGCTCACGTCTGCCGGCTTTGGCAGCTCGCTGTGCGCCAACGCGCAGCCCAAGGCGAGCAAAAGGGCGATCTTCATGCTGTGGTGGATCTGCTGCCGTCGCGATCAGGACGTTGTGCGTTCATATACAGGATATTTTTTATGGTGTTCCCCTCGAAGACGCAAGTTGGTGCGTAACTGGGCACAACCCAAAATGCAGCAACGCACTGGGGCCGTGCTTGTAGAGTTGGCAATTTACACGGCATTCTACAGCCAAGTTGCTGCCTGCCAGTCTTTTCAAGGCACCAGCCAACGCTTGTAGAATTTGTGTCGGCTAGTGCCTGCATCACAGCGATTATGCCGGCCCTGGCCGTCCGCTCCACCGACAGGGGTCCCGCCGCGGCCCGCCGGGCGGTGGCCGCAATGACTCGCCCACGTTATCTGGCGCATGTGCAGGCCACACGTGACTCTGAGTCAATCAGCAGCACGCTCCTCCGGCACCCATTGCTCACCAGCACATTCCCAGACGCCATCCCCAGCGCGGCGCACACACAGCAACGCCAGAATCTACCTCTGCACAAAGAAACCGTACTGCGGCAGCCGTTTATGAATCGCAATTTGGACAAGCAGGCCCACAGTCGCGTGGGCCGCTCCAACCAGCGCTACAACCCCGAGACAGGCGCCCGCATGGTGGCAGGATGCGTGTGTTTGAACGCCAGCCGCGACCGCGTGCTTATGGTGCTGAGCACGGCACACCAAGGCAAGTGGGTGTTGCCCAAGGGCGGCATTGAGCTCGACGAGGGCGACGACTTTGTGGTGTCCGCGGCACGAGAGACGTGGGAGGAGGCCGGCTGCGAGGGCATCATTCTGGGGAAGCTTCCGGTGGTGCTCGACCTGCGGACGGCGCCGCCGGTGGCCACGCCCGGCGAGGAGTTTGACCCCACCAAGGTGGTGCCCAAGTCGGAGTTCCACTTCTACGAGATGATAGTCGACGAGTTGAGCACACAGTGGCCCGAGCAGGAGCGGCAGCGACGCTGGTGCTCCTACGCGGAGGCCAAGCACGAGTTGCTCAAGCTGAGGCGGCCCGAGTTGGTGCTGGCGTTGGACGCCAGCTCCGTTGTCAAGGACGCGGTCGAAGGCAGCACCGAGGATGAATATTGATGCGTACATTATGCGAGATGTGCCCGTAGTGGGCGCGGTTAGTTGAAGAGATTGCCCATCAAACTGGCAAGCATGTTCTGCTGCTGGGGGCTGCCCAACTGGAGGTTGAAGTAGAGCCGGCCCACGTACTCCACCGGCGCCACGTACTCGTGCTGCGCCAACACGGACTTGTACTGGTTGTAGAGCTTCATGAACTTCTGGCCCAGGTTCTCCTTGCGCACGGTGGCCACCAAGAGCTGCAAGAAGGTGAGCATGTCGTCGGTGGGGTAGAAGTACACCGTGACACCGCCTTCGGTGACTTCTTCGCCGCTGGCGACGGCGCGGTATTGGTCGAGGAACCGGGCGATGGCGTCGCCCGCAAACTTGACGTTCTTCAAGTAGAGGTAGTTCACCACCGCGCGGGCCAAGAACGGGCCCGCAGCACCGCCTGCCAGCACCGCCCACTGGTGCAAGAAGTCCACATAGGGGCCCAAGCTCTCGTGGGAGCCCAAGATGAGGTGCAACTCGGCGTAAGTGAACAACTTGGTCCGGTCCTCCTCCTTCAACTCGCCCGTGGCCACGTGGCGCAAGAACTTCTGCCCAAACACATTGTGGAGGTCGGTGTCGCCGAACTTGGACTCGTGCTGCAGCCACTTGACGGCGGCGGTGGCCAACGCCGCGAGCGACGGGTCGCTGTCCGGCAACAGCGACACAAGCTCAATGACACGGAGCTTGTGCTGCTTGTCGCTGCAGTGGTACCCCGCCTCCTCGTAGGTGGCGAGAAGGTACTGGATAAGGTCCAGGGCCGAGGCATACTCGTGCTTCTGGACAAGGGTCAGGGCGCCCTGCGCTAGCAACTCCACCGCGGGCTGGTACTGCCTGGCCTTGACATACCGATTGACGATCGTGCGGAGCGTCTGGTGGGCCTCGTAGTACGCGCCCGAGTCGATCTTTGCCTGAAACCGCGCCACGGTCCTCTCTAGTTTGGCGTCCATCAAAGTAGAGAGGTGGATCGGCGGCGGCCGCCGGTTATGGGGTCCGGTAGGGGCACGCCCAACCCTGGCGGGCCCGGTTATTAATATCGTCGGTAGAGCCAAAAGAGTTGGACCGGGTTCATGCTAGCAGGCCCATGTCAACAGCGTCTCGAGGATGGTGAGGGGCTGGAGCAGGGGACAGAGAAGCCCCAAGCTAGAGCTGGGAGGGCTTTTTTGAGTCATGACCATACTTGGGACGATGATCCCGTAGCTGTGGCCCAGCTCGAGGAAGGCACATTGGCCGCCGCGCTGCCTCGTAGCTACGGCAGTGGCCCCGCACCACTTGTCGGCGTCCCGGCGGAGGGCCCCGGCGGCGGCCGCGAGCCGGAACCTGCGGTGCGCGCACTACCGCACCCACCAGTTGAGCGGTGCGGGAATGAACGGAAGGTGAACCACGATGAAGGCTGCCCAAAGATTGTTGAAACACGCCCCTCTCATCAAGTTCGTGGGTGGCCCGCACAAGGCTGCAGGTATGTATTGCTCCTGGCCGCCAGGGAGCGAAAGCGGCTCCCAAAAAGCCGCGCAGCACCGGCGACAAGACCGGCGACAAGACCGGCGATAAGACCGGCGCAGACCCTCAGCATACTAACTCAGCCCACGGCAGCACGCCGCACGCACACCCCATGGCGCCCAACGGGTTGATGCCCACGCACGAGTACTCGAACCCCGGCTCGTTGGAGGCCAAGGACGGCGAGTACTTTTCGCGGGCGCAATTACCCGCTCGGTTCCGCTACCGGGCGCCGCTGGGCCCCGAGTCCGACAACATCACGTCGGGCGGCGCGGACGTCATTTTCTAGCATAGAATGAACAGGATGGACAATTGGTGTAGTCGTGCGTGCGGTGAAGGGCTGGATCGACAGCGAGACGGCGATGCAAACGCAGCCGCGATGGACTGAGCTCCAATGGCCAGCGTGAGTGCGTTGGAGGGTGTCTACTCGCTGCCTCGCCGTTTTTTTGTATCTGGGTACTGGCGGCAATCGGCATCGACGAGGTTGCGTTCCAGCCTCGCTAACGTTACAGGCGAGACTAGACGGGACACCTGCGGACCGCAGACCGCAGACCGCTGCCAGACTACAGGGGGCATGTGTTCACGGCTGAAAGTAGAAAGAAGGGAATAAGAAAGCAGCCCACGAGCAGTGGCAGCAAAAAAAAACTCCGATACGGGGAGTCGAACCCCGGTCTGGACGGTGAGAGCGTCCTGTGCTAGCCGTTACACCATATCGGACAACTGCGTGAGTAATGGCCCCCAAGCCGTCACATGCCACTGGCACGCGTCTGGGCGCAGAGCACCGCCACTGCTCTCCGGGCGCACTCCACCGCGCACCGCTTCCCGCTGCCCGCGCCCACCGCACACCCACCGCACGCCCACCGCGCCCCCAGCCCGTAACGGCCCCAGACCCGGTGTCTGGCTGCGGTCGTGCGCCGCCCACGCCACTATACCTCGCGGGGCGGCGGCTCACCACCACCATCATGAATCACGATCCGCACGCCTGGGGCCGGCCCAGCAACGAGACGTACGGCGCGTACAGCCATGCGATCGCCAACGCAGGCGCGCAGGAGAGCCAATTCCCGCTGATGCGCACGCAGCAGCCCATCATCACCGGCACGTCGGTGGTGGCGCTCAAGTTCAACGGCGGCGTGATGCTCGCCGCAGACACGCTAGGCAGCTACGGGTCGTTGTTGCGGTTCAACAACATCGACCGGTTGATCAAGGTGGGCCGCGACACGGTGGTGGGCATCAGCGGCGACATCCTGGACCTCCAGCAGATCCAGCGGTACCTCGACGACCTCGTGACCCTGGAGGAGGTGTACGACAACTTCAACGAGGACGCGTACTTGACGGCGCCGCAGGTGCACGAGTGGTTGACCAAGGTGATGTACGGGCGGCGGTCAAAGATGAACCCGTTGTGGAACGCCGTTGTGGTGGGCGGGTTCAACCCCGACGGCAGCCCGTTTCTCAAGTACGTGGACTTGCTCGGCGTGGCCTACGGCTCGCTGACCATTGCCACGGGCTTTGGCGGCCACTTGGCCGTCCCCTTGCTCCGCCGCTTGATCCCCGACGACCCGCAGTACACCAGCGTGTCCGAGGAGCAGGCCCGCGAGTGCCTCGTCAACTGCATGCGCGTGTTGTACTACCGTGACGCCCGCGCCAGCGACAAGTTCAACTTGGTCACCGTCACCCGCGACGGCGTGCGCTTCGAGAAGGGCGTCGCCGACAACCAGAGCTGGGAGTTTGCCCGCGACCTCCGCGGCTACGGCAGCACCCAGCAGTGATACGCAATACACTCCCATACTGACCCTTGTAGTCCCGCCCCGCGCGGCGGTCCTCTCTCCACCCGTGTGCGCGGAGACACTCCCTCCGCTCGCCTCGGAGCAGTTACGCCGTGCTGAAATTACAGACGCGCGGGCCATAGCCGCATTCCCGCACCGTCGTGCGGTGCCCCGCTTCTAAACACCCGCCCAGCACTGGCCACCAGCACTACCAATGGCTCACCCTAACTTAGTCAGGGCGGATTGTGCCATTTCTTGGCGCCGTGGGGAATATTTGCCGGCGTGTACCTGCAGCTAGAACCTCGTTACTGCGACCTCTCGTTAGCACGAGCAACCTCCAGCGACATGCTCTCGCCGCTCGTTGCAACACTGGCAGAGCCCAGCCAGCGCAGCTCGCCCCAGAACGAGGTACGGAAGCATATAGGGAAATAAGCTCCGCCATCCATCTCGAGTGCATGCAGGCCTTCACTACGGGCCCACGGCGTTCGACGCTGAGGCTTACCAAAACCCGCGCCACGTTGGTGCAAACCGGGGACCCGAATCGCTCCAGCACCGCCGCCCACCACGGGGACGAGACCGGAATCCTACACGGTACGCCGAATGTCCCTGGCCGCATAACCGACGTGGGCGGCGCGCGCTTCTATGCTGCTTTCCATACATAGAACCCCGCGTAGACGGCACTGCCGCATGAGACACATCGGGCTGCGGTGGCTGCGCCCGTCCAAGTCTCCACACCGTGTGCACGAAAAGACCCTGCGCGCGGCAATTGGCCACAGTTTGCTGCCGCTGAGCACCAGTCGTTTCAGGTAAGGCTTCCATACGTCTTCCAGATGCGGAGTACATGCACACTGCCTATATTTAGCCATCGGCCTCGGGGTCCAGATGCCGCAGCCGGCGTGGCTCTCGTAGTCCTCCTGCCCTCCCCTCGCACAGGCGACTCTGTGCTTCACACTTCTGGTGCGCCAGCGCCTAAGCAGCCGAGCCATATGCATAGGCACTTCCTGTTCATGCATACGCACATAATGTAAAAGCATATTTGTATCGGCTTAGTTTTTGTACAGGACCAACTCACGTTTCTTCCCCAGGCTCCGGCTCTTCTCCATCCGCTGTGTTGTGCTGCCCACCGTGGCCCCTGTATTTCGCCCACACGTCCTAGATACCCCGGCTGCTCGAGCTGCCCCCCACCTGCTGCCTCCCCCACCGCGGACCCCCACTCTCATTGCGCCCGCATACGTCATCCTTCTCGTCAATGGAAGTCACCTTTCTCGGCGCCAGCGGCGGCCCCGTGGAAGGAAGCACCTGCTCGCTCCTACTCAAGCCGGCACATGTCTCATACGCTGATATCGTGGCCCGCGGCGACGCGGAGCTGCTCCTCTGTATAGATGGCGGAGCCGGGTTCCACGCCCTCGCGGCCATCATCTACGCCGAAGCAGCAGGCTCTGCCCTGGCCAACGGGCACCGCCCGCCATTCGCCGCCACGCCGCTCTACCCAGACGGTGGCAGCACGAGCGACTATCTTCAGGCGACCGTGCTGACGCCGTTTGCTTGCTTCTCCGGCCTGCCGTTCGAGGCCTCGCTCTCCGTCTTCCGTTGCCTCTCCTCCTATCTCATCACGCACCCGCACTTGGACCACATTGCCGGGCTTGTGGTCAACTCAGCCGGCTTTAGTGTTCCGGGCCCGCAGCGCATTACTCCGGGCCCAAAGTTGCTCTTTGGCAGCGCGCACACCATCGGCGCCTTGCAGAAGCACATATTCAACGGCATCATATGGCCCAACTTGGCCAAGCCTGGCATCGTCCTGTTCGAGTCGCGGGACTTTTGGACCACGTTTCCCGTCAACGGTGGCGCCTACTCGGTATCCATATTCAATCTCTCCCACGGCCGCCTCATCAAGAATAAATCCTCCATCGACAACCCGGCTCCGTTGCACCACAACGACCCCCAGACGTTGCAAGATAATGGCCTCGCAGGCGAACGCTACTTGAGCTCCGCATTCCAAATCACCTACACCCGAGCGCTGGCGCCCACCTCCATTCTCGTCTTTGGCGACTTTGAGGCAGACTTTGTCAGCAAAGTCGACTTCAATCGCAGAATATGGCACGAGGTCGCCCCCGCGGTGGTGAACGGATCGCTCAAGGCAATTATACTAGAGTGCTCCTCGTGTGACACTACCCATGACCAGAATTTGTATGGCCATTTCCAACCCTTGCATGTCATTAGAGAACTAAAGGTGCTAGAGGAGTTCTGTGCCAGCATCAGCGACAGTCCTCAGCCGCTTCGAAATTTCACCGTGATCGTCAACCATGTGAAGGAGGCGCTTGACGGATCTGGAGATCCTCGCAAAAAGGTGTATGTCGAGTTAAACAAACTAAGCGCGCTGCATGGATTGGGAGTCAGCTTCTCTGTCGCGCTGACGGGCGTGTCGTTGGTTTTGTGAGTATTGGAATCGCTACATAAACGCAAACTATTATCGATTGATCTATTTTTCATACCACCTGGTAGTTTTCGACGGATAAGTGGGCATGCAAGTCAAACGGCAAGGACTCCTCATCGTCGCTGTTTGTCACCACATCAAGCACTCTGACATTGCCGAACGATTTATCACTTTCGGTCATGTCGGTTCTCTTGAGCTCGACCTGCAACTCCATGGGGAACAAATCGTCTTCCTCGGTGGCAGGAATGGTGAACTCGAACAGGCCGCTGGGCTCGCTCACGGGAATGGATTGAATGGTAAATATCGTACCCACCGAAGTGACATCGTAAGAGACGTTGGCATCGTCGCCCAACGTGACCTCGTGGGACTCAATAGGTACTAATATCTTCACATCGTCAAGAGACACGTCGCCAGTTTGGTTGTTCTCGACAAAGGTAGAGCCCAACTCGTATTCCAACGTAACCTCAGCAACGCCGTCATTAACATTCACCCATGCAGTCAACACGATGGGAACGTAGGTCAGGTCGTCCGCGCCACCGACGCATCTCCATCTCAAGACACCCAAGGACTGATCGTTGGACGGGAACGACTTGCTCTTGTCCTTCAAGCCAATGGTGCTGTCCAGGCTGAACAAGTTCTTGTCGACATTCGGATGAGTCTTGTAGTCAACGCCCTTGGCCTTACCCTTGACATCCAAGAGTATTTTCGAGTGGGCGAGCTCAGCATCGTTGATTCTCAACTGCAAGTCGCCCTTCACCTCAGACTGGACAATAGAACCCTCTCTAGTCACCTTAGCCGTGACCTTCTCATTCATGGTGATCAAGATACCATTGTTGGGCACCTTGGGTGCCGAGGGAGCAGGCAGCGCAGAACCTGATGTGACGCGAGCCTGCTGGGGCTGCAGTGGGGTAGGGTGGTTAAACACGGGCTGCGCTTGCGGGAGTAAGGGTTGTCTCTGCTCCGAGGCCACCTTGCCAGGCTTCTTGCCCAACTGCAACCCGCCTCCACGCGAAGGGCCGGGCTTGGTGCCACCCAAGCTGGGAGTGTCCACAGGAGCCTCGACGATGGAAGTGGGCTGGTATGTCGCCTGCTGGGACTGGTAAGAGTCGTAGCCAAAAGAGCTGTTGGCGGACATGGACGGAATCTGCTCCATGTTCTTGCGGGCCAACTCCTTGCGCTGGATCTCCTTGGCGCGGCGCTTGCGGTCCTCGGCGGCCTCCAACTCCTTGTTTCTCTCGATGATCTCCTGGATCTTCTCCTCGTGGGAGTCCATCTCCATGAAGGTCTGCACCTGCGAGAGCGTCAAGTTCTCCTTGTAGCCCAAGCTGATGATCTCGTCGAAGGCGCCCAAGATCTCGAACGCGTTCTCAAAGATCTCCTTCTCGTCCACCTGCCGCAACATGTTGCTGATGGTCGACGCGAAGAGATGCAACGTGTCAATGTCTTGGAGGATGTTGGAGCTTTTGTTTGTGATCAACACGATGTAAAACTCCTCCAACGGCTGATAGACATACCTCACGTTCTCGTCCTCGACGGAGGTGTGCAGCGACTCGGAGTTGGAGATCAAACTGGGGAAGTTGGAGAGCAACTCGGTGATGCGGTCTCTCGTCAAGTCGCGAAACTGTCTCAGGATGAGCGCCTGCCCTCCGCGAGTGAACACGCTCGCTGCCAACACGACCATTGTATGCTATTTGCTGGCGATTTTCCAGAGGTTGAACGACAATGATGCGTCCGAAAAATGCGGCTAGATATACACAGCTGTGGTGCACGACCCTCCGTGGCGTATTTTTCACGCGGCTCTTGGATCAATTCAGGAGCTAGCGGCGGCGAAACGTTGCACTTTGACGGCCAATCACTACGGAATCGCTCCTAGAAGTTTTCGTGTCAACAAGTGGTCGTGCGCGGACCAAGAACCTCGACCCCACCGGGGCCCCTCTTGCCTGGAGGACACCGCTGAGCGGCTGAAGGAGCATAGAGAGCCTAGTTGGTGTGAGGCAGACGTGCTGGTGGGCTGCACGGACGAAGAGAAAAAAAAGCAAAAAAGAAAGGAATTGACACGGACAGGAATTGAACCTGCAACCCTTCGATCTGGAGTCGAAAGCTCTACCATTGAGCCACCGCATCACCCTTGGCCTAGAAAGTGGTGTGGAGCGTACAAGCGATGTGTGTGCTTAAGGTAACACGCATGAAATTGTAAAACTGATGCCGTGTAGAGTGTCTACTCCATGCAGTGGTTCGTATAGATGCTATGTCTTGAGGCGAATGTCCATGTCTATCGAGCTGTCTGGTGTCACGGTCTTTCCCTCCTTCTTCATTTTCTTCATTTCGAAAACTTTGGCGAGCTCCCGCTCAATCTCGGTGAGAAGGGTATCGTAGTCGCACGCCCGCGACTTGACCCGCGATTCCCGCAAGAAGCGCTCCGCCTTGTCCAAGTCCAGGAGCATGTGCACCACACCCAAGCCGTACAAGGCCAAAGCCTCGGACTCATTCACGGTGGAGTCCTGCTCGGACAGATTCTTGTTGAGGTTCTTGGCCATTTGCAACACGGACTCGTAGCTGCGCAGGGCCAACTGCACCAAACTGTGCTTGCTATCGACACACTTTTTGATCTCGCTCTCATCAGGCGCCTCCAGCTTTCTAAGCTGGTGCTCTTTGGCCCAGAATTGTTCTGCCTGGAGGTAGAGCATCGAGGCCATGTTGCATTCCGCCATGAGCACCTCGGGCACGGGCATATCTGCAATGAGCATCCATTCAGTCATGGACACTTGCAACTTTGATGCCATGGTAAAGTCGCCCGTGCCCAAGCACACGGCCACAAGAAGCTCCATGGCGTTGAAGAACTCCTTGGTGAACGGCTCCCACGCAAACTTGTTCTTCTTGATGTCCGTCACCTCGCCGTGGTCGTGCACCTCGATGACTCCGTCCTTGCCCAAAACGGCGGTGACGGAGGCATTGTCGCCGCGCACGGTGATCTTGTCGAGGCGGTTGTCGGGGCCCAACTTCTTTGACACCTCGTCCTGGGCAATGAGCAAGTGGGTGAGCAAAATGGCCTTCGAGAGCTGGAGGTTCAGCTGGTTCATGTCGGCCAACTTCATGGCGATGAGTAAGTCCTTCTGCACCAAGTGCGCGCGGTGGTTGCCGTCGCGGATGCGCTTGTCGTTGGAGGTCAACACCTGCAAGTACAACGTGGCCACCTCGCTGTACACGTAGAGGGCGTCTTCCTTCTTACCGAGGCGCTCAAACATCTCCCCCACCTTGAGCTGGATGCCAGTGTACTCGTCGGAGAGCGGGTCCATGCCGATCTCCTGGCAGTGCTCCAACGCCTCGAGGTAGTACTTCAAGGCAAGCTGGTAGTCGTTCTCGCCCTTCTCGCTCTCAGCCCACAAGCCCTTGCGGAGGATCTTCGCCACCGAGCTCGGGAACGTGTGCTTGGGCCACCACAAGAAGTAGGAGGCGGTCAAGATGGTGCCCACCGCCAACGCCAGAAGCAACACCGTTCTTCCGCGCCGCGGCGGCCGGTACTGCTGGTGGTAGTTGTAAGCATAGTTCCTGCGCGGAATTAGCGTCAGGGGAGCCGCACGTGCTCGAGGCGCCGTCCGCGCCGCTCGGGTACACCAGCGGAACATGGCAGTGAGGTGCCAGTAGCGTGCGCTATAGACTGGCGCCTGCATGGGGCCCTCACGTGATTAGCTCCATACCGATGCCTGTCGTCAGCAACGGCAGCAGCCAAGCAGGGGCGGCGGAGACGTGGTCCCGGCAGCAAGCGAAGTTGCTGGCACGCTGGTGCGCTACTTGCTGGATGCCGGGGTGATAGGTTGCTGGCACGCCAGTACACGGCCGGCCATCATGGACTTGCCGCCTGCATACAACCAAGGTCGGTTGCTTCCTGATAGTGTGGAGTCGAAGCTTGCTGGCTGCTCGGGGCAGCCGATGGTGTTTGCTGGCAGCAAGTCGACGTGCAAACAGCCTGTGTATTATCGCACAGCCGCGGTGACATTGGCGTCGCGTTCGTCTCGCATCAGCCGCAGCGTGTTTGACATTGTGGGCATCGCACGCCAGCTGTCAGTGTAGGTGCCCCGTCCAGGGGCAGTCCCTGTTCCGTGCCACTCACCGTTGCGTCGACAATACGGCAGGCTTCGCCGCCACACGCCAGTAGCAGCGCGTCGGCGTTGCTTCCACAACCGCGCCTTCCAGGCAGCTACGAGTAGGCAGTGGAGGAGGGACGTAGAGAAGGATCGTACGAGGACTACATTGCGGTGCAACAACTGGGAAGTGGCGATACGCGGCAAGAAAAAAAAGCGGTGTCCAAACTATAGCCAGCTGGATGCAGTCGCGCGCTATAAAATCTCTGCGCGCCGCCATCGCCGCCAGCGATGTCCAACATACTCGACGTGTTCCAACCGCCACCGGCGCGCGACTTGCCAGCACAGGAATTCTGTGCGCCGTGCACCAGCGTCCAGGCGGTGACGGCGGTGGGGCTTGGGATATACCTCCAGCGGGACACCCACTTCCGGGGCGCCGGGGGCCACATCGACTACGTCAAGCATCCCGTGTGGTGGCAGCGGCTGGTGCGCGGCGCGGGACTCGTGCTCATCGCGCTCGGCGCGTACCGGGGCAGCGAGGTTGTTCGCCACTGGCACGCCGAGGGGTTCCAGTGAAGCCGATAAGCACCAGTGCTCGCAAGAAAATATAACGGTATAGAGTAAAAAAACAAGCCGCACCATATGCACAAACGAGGCACAAACGCCTACAATGCCTATTATGGCTGTGTATCTGCGCCTGTGCGTCGCGGCGCGGCCCGGCGCACGAAAAGGGTAATGAGCTGGAACACCACGGTGAAATGCCATGCTGATGTTTACACGGCTGATCCCCCCACCAGTAAACACACCTGCAGCGCGGGTTAAGTATTACAATCTCTGGCACTTACACCATCTCTCGTGCTTCTGACTGCGCCTATCTGCCGCTGCTGCAAGGGACCGTACCGGACTAGGTTGGCGGGGTGCCGACGGCGGCATCTGTAGCCAGCGGGGCCAAATGCGTCAGGCCCAGCCGGGACGCTACGATGACATCACCGCTGCATGGGGAAATGGAAGCAGGTTTCCGGGCCGATCGTCCTAGCCCTCCCACCGAGTGCACTGCCCCACCACTATCGCACATGAGATCGCTTCAGGCTCCTATAGACCGCGAGGGGCTCATACCCAGCAGACCGCCATCGCAAGGCAGCTCCGGTACCGCCTATGCAAGGGGTCCAAGCGCGGGCCGGCCAGGGGACAGTTTGCGACAGGGCGCGATGCATATGCGGGCGCGGTGTTGTGGTTTACGCCGGGGATATGCCCGAAAGTCGGCCCAGGACCCCCGCGCACCAGCGCGCGCGCGCAGTAGTCACAGCCCCTGACTCTGCCGGCGAACAAAGGAGCAGAGGCACGGTGCTGAAACTTACCGTGGCCGGGGCTCACACCCAGCTTGCTCGAGGCTCGGCACACAGAACAGCGCAACAATAGGGCGGCATGCACATCTCCGGCACACACGCCGGAAGGCGACGTGCTGCACATGACATCGCCCTAGCTGCAGGCCCCGGTGCCGGTGACATCACTGCCGCGTTAGAGTTGCTATGGTGACGTGCATGAGAGCCCTTGTGAAAGCAGCTTCATAACCATATAAGAGGGGGTTGATAGCACTTGATGCGAGAGATATCACCTCAGATCAAACACATACCGCGACCTGATCTCACCGCGTTTCCCTACTGTTGCCTGTCCCCCACCAGCCCAACCACATCTACGGACCGCCTGCAGGATTACGTAATCAGTATACATTTTTCCACCAGTATAAAAGCATCCCAGGCCCCAGACGTGCGTTTTCCTCATCCCCAAACACCATCCTTTCCTGACAGTATCGGACGCTTATAGACCGCCTTGGACCAGCACCATTCCCCGTGTACTATTATTGTATTTTAGACCCCAGCCTCGGGCGTGATCAGACACAGGATAAATAAGCATTCCTGATCACCTTGTAATCAACGCCATTACTCCCCACCCCCGGCCTATTATCACTCACAGCTTCCCTCACAATCTCATGCACACTTCGTCATCATGGAACAACCATTTTTAGTCGACAACACGTTGGATCAGCAGCTCAACACGCGCCTCCCGCACCAAAAGGAGTATGACTTGAGCAACCCTTCCAACCCTGCGTTGGCGCAGGCCATCATGCAGCAAAACCACGTGGCGAACCCCGGAAACTACCTCCAGCACCAAATTCTCATCCACCCGGTGCAGCAGCAGGCGCTCCAGCAGCAACAGCAGCTCCAGCAGCAGCAGCTCCAACAACAACAGCTTCAACACCAGCAGCTTCAGCATCAACAGCTCCAGCAGCAGTTGCCACAGATGCAGCAGCTCCAGATGCCTCTCGGGGGCCAGCTCCAGCCCACTCCCATGGGCCCACACCAGTCCATCGTGGGCGCCAACATGCCCCACCCACAACATCCCGGCAACGCCTCTCCTGATGTGAAGGATGAGAAGGACAAGGAGAAGGTGGACGGCTTGGTTGCTCCCATCCCGCCGTTGCATGTGCAGCAGCAGATTGTCAATGACACTAGCGAGCCCAACCCCAAGCCGGACTCACCTGAAAGCGCGCTGATGCTTCGCTCCACCTGTTCGCGGTGCAAGAAGGAGTTTGAGCAGCCGTTGATCATTCCCCAGTCTGCGGCCGACACTTCAGGGAAGGCGTTGGCCGAGCCCAAGATCTATAAACTCTGCCAGCACTGCAGAGATCTCCAGAGGCAGCGGTCGCGGAGGTGGCAGAAGAAGACAAAGGACAAGGTCGGCGCCTGCAGACGCTGCGGCCTCGAGATCCCCCCAGACCAGCAAAAGTTTGTGCTCTGCGCCACGTGCAGACAGAACTTGCGTATCCGAAAAGCGAACCGAGCGGCCCAGGGCAAGTGTGTGCACTGCTCGGGCCCGCTCGATGCCTCCATCATCACCAAGGACAAGGACGGTAAGAAAAAGGGCACCAGCGGGTTTAAGGTTTGCGAGCGGTGTCGGGAAAACGACAAGATTCGACGCAACAATCTCGAGAAATTGGGCAATTGTAACCGGTGCGCGAAGCCGTTGGAGTCGCAGGATGTGGGCAAGCATAAGGTGTGCGAGCGGTGCCGCAACCGCAAGAGAAAGTTGGTGCAAGGCAGCCCCATCGACACCGGAGGAGCGATGGCAGGCGCCATGCCCAACCCGCAGATGGTGGGCCAGCCCATGGGCATGGTTCCGGCCGACCAGCTCGCCATGTTCCAGCAGGCGTCGGCGCCCGCGGGCCTCAGCCAGCACTCGCCGTCGGTGAACTACTCGCAGCCCTACTACGGCCAGACGGCGCAGCTTCCCGTGGCGCCGGCACAGCAGATGGCTTTCAACCAGGCAATGGCGGCGCAGCAGATGCGCCAGCAGCAAGCCCAGGCCCAGGCCCAGGCCCAGTTCCAAAACGCGCTCGCGGTGGCCGCGCAGCAGCACCACATGGGCAACTCCTAACCGAGTCGTTAATGCATTTATTTATTGGCGCCTGTAGATCTGGGGTTGACGTAATTTATATGCAGGCATAACGGCTCCCGCCGGCGTGAGCCGAGGGTCTGCAATGGTGCCCGTTCCCACGGCGCTCGCCCGCCGCGCGCTGGACGCGTCCTGCAGAACGAGGATGGGCATTCACTGGCAGGCCCAGTGCTGCTAGACCCATAGTCTGCCCCGCGTATTTGCGGCCAGGGGTCCCCAGGCACCACGGAACCAAGCGAGCTGCAACGGCCACAGTGTGCGCGTCCTGGGCCGGCATTCAGCGTGTTGGTCCCCAACAAAGGAATCTGCTGCCGGGAACAATTGGGCTGGCGAGCCTGAGGCCAGCGGTGGACTGCCTGCAGGACAGCACCAGTGCGTGAGTGCGGATTTCCAGGGATATCAACGGCAATAGTACCAGACAGTGACGGGTCGCTGTCCGCACAACACGCATCTTGCCCGCGCCCGTGCCGACTCTCGTTGCGCGTACTTGCTGCCAGCGTTTCTGTGCGCCAATTTGAGCTGCTTCGGGCCGTCGACAGCCGCCCTCCGACGCGCCTTCTGCCCGCCAGCAGGGTCCTCTCCCCGCCGCCTCGCCGCCCCAGGCACGCGGCCGCCGTGCCCCTTGGTTCACCCGCCAGCCGCTGCGGCGTCCATGGCCTGGGCCAAGCCGTACACCCTGAGATAGCATGTTTCGTCTCGGCAACACGTCGTCCGCGTCGTTGGGCCTGAACGTGTCCAACGTGTCCGGCAAGGACAAGGAGTTGCCGCCGGTTCCGCCCACGATGGCGCAGCAGGCGCCGGCAATGGCGCTGGACGAGCTTCTCCAGACGAAAACGCTCAAGCGCAAGAACTTCAAGCAGCTCTCGCTCAGCGCCGCCGCCGCGCCCGCTCTGCCCGTGGACGGGACGCACCAGCTCCCGTCGCCGTTGGAGCCGTTGCATCAGCGGCGCAAGAACACGCGCCCGGCGCCGCTCGTGCTCGCCAAGCCCGCCGTCGACACCGGCTCCGCCGATAGCCTCATGTCCCACTTGTCCATGCTCGACATCAAGAACAAGCCCACGCGCAAGCGGCAGACCATCATATCCTCCATCTCCCCCACCAAGTCCACGTCGTCGGCCTCGCCGCACGACTACGAGCGCCTCGACTCCCCGGCCGGCGGTACTCCCACCACCTCCATGTCCACCACGGGGACCCCGTTCGACAGCAAGGACTTGGTCACCCTCAAGTGCCTCGGCTCGGGGAACTCGGGCGAGGTGAGCAAGGTGTTGCACTTGCCCACGCAGCGCATCATGGCCAAGAAGATCATCCACGTGGAGCTGAACGTGGTGGTGCAGAACCAGATCATCCGCGAGTTGCGCATCTTACACGAGTGCCAGTCTCCTTACATCATCGAGTTCTTTGGCGCTTTCTCCAACACCAACAACACCATCGTCATCTGCATGGAGTACCTCAACTGCGGCTCTTTGGACAAGATCCTCCAGTGGTGCCTGCCCAAGCAATTCCCGCTCTTTGTGCTCAAGAAGCTCTCGTTTGTCATTTTGTCGGGGCTCACCTACCTTTATACCCGGCACAAGATTATCCACAGAGATATCAAGCCTTCCAACGTGTTGATGAACCACAAGGGTGAGTTCAAGCTTTGCGACTTTGGCGTATCTCGCGAGCTCACAAACTCCCTCGCAATGGCTGACACCTTTGTGGGCACTTCGGTGTACATGTCGCCCGAGCGTATCCAGGGCCTCACATACGGCGTAAAGTCGGACGTGTGGTCCACCGGCCTAATGTTGATCGAGCTAGCCACCGGCTTGCCCGTGTGGATGGACGATGACGACAGCACCGACAACCAGGGCTCCATCGGCCAGGGGCCGGAAGGCATCCTTGACTTGTTGCAGCGCATCGTCAATGAGAAACCCCCGACTCTCACGGGCAAGGCCAACCACTTGACAAAAAAACCCTACGACGAGGCCATGTGCCACTTTATTGACTCCTGCCTTGTCAAGGCGGATAAGGAGCGCAGCAACCCGTGGGATCTTCTCGAGCAAGCCCCTTTCTTCAAGGGTGTCCCTGAGGGTGTGTTTGACAAGGAGATCAAGGCGTGGGCCAAGCAAATCAGAAAGGTCAACAAGGACACTAACTAATGAGCATGATACAGTTGCATATATATCGTTTACGACTAAGTTGCTATGTAGAATCCAACGATGGAACACCCCCCCTGCCATCACTATGCTTTTGCTGCGTTGCTGTCATCCTCGGGGCGTCCGTAGTAGCTGCGAGCACGGATAAAGCCAAAAGTGAAGTTCAAGGCATAGATGAGCAGAATCATCAACACCACCATGGCAAAGAACTTGAAACTCAAAGGCTCGATCAACGAGTTGAGAATCATGCCCAATATTTCGGCGCTGACAATGCTGATATTGTCGCTCTTGGTCACGTCCTGGTTTACGCATTTGAGCCACTGGCTGCAAACGTGTTCGAGGGCGGGCACAATGGTGTCGGGGTGGCACTGGTTTTCGTTGTACAAGCGGCGGCAGGTCTCGATTTCAACGCGTAGATCGGTGTTCTGGCTGATAATCTTGTTGCGAATGTCTCTGCGGATGGTGCGCACAATGGTGAAGCAGAGAAAAGCAATGTAGCTGGTGACGATGAAGTTGACCACCAACTGGAGGTACGACAGGAGAATGTACGGGATGCGCTCATGTGGGAGAGAGTCGGCCTTCCATGGCGGAGGAAGCATGTCCGCAGTCGCGACAAGCTCGCCATGGTGGAGTGGGCTGCGCTGCACGAGCAGTTGCTGCTGGGGCTGCACTCCGTGAGAGAGATTGTGCTGGAGGCTGTGCTGGAGGCTGCGGTTGGCAAAGCTGTAGTTGGAGTTGACGCTGCTGTTGGCAAAGCCGCTGGCGTTGGCAAGCGAAAAGCCGCTGGCGTTCAGCATCATGCTGTTGTGGGGGTATTGGCTCGGCGTGGCGAAGATGTCTGCCTGCAGATGCTTGGGGGTGGGCGTGGTGTTATAGTAGTAGTGGTGGTGGATCTGCACCGGAGTCTGGCTGCCGCGACGGCGGTACAGCCGCACCGTCTCGAACGACTCTTCGTCCTCCTCCTTCTGCGCCCGCGGCGTCTTGAGGAAGGTGTCTTCAAACACGATGCTCGGGTCCGAGTTCGAGAACGACGAGATGTGTCGTATCAGCTGTCGCAGAAGATCGACCTCGTAGTCCACGGGCTCGTCAACCCCCGTTTCCGGCTCGCCGGCGGCGGTCAAGAGCCGCTGCTTGATGGCAAGCTTAGCCCCGGCCACAGTGGGCAGAAAGTGCGTGAGCGCCAGCATCAAGCTGGACTCAAAGTCCTCCACCTGCGGCAGCGGCTCCTGGCCGCCAGCGTGCTCGGTAAGCGTGTCGTCGCTGCTGGAGTTCATGGACACGTCGGCCATAGGCGTCAGGTGCACGAGCACCGCCGCGGGCTCGGGCGTGCTTCGCGCGTCGCCATCTACCTCCATCATGTCCTCGTGAGCCGTGCGGAACCCACCATCGTCAATTGAAAGGGCCAGGAGGCTGCTGTCTAGCTCCATGGCGGCTTCTGCTCCGACTGCTGGCGTAAACAAACCGCGGTGCGCGCACACCTCATCGACCCCGGATCGGCCTGCATGTAGCCTGCTCATCGCGCTGAGACGGCGGCTCGTCTCTTTATCAGCACCAACATTAGCAGCAGCATTGGGACTCTCCCGGCCGTTTGTCTCTCCCTTCACCTTTCACCTGACCACACAGTACACAACAACAGTAAAAAAAAATGGGTAGCAAACGCAAGAGAGCAGAAAAAAAGAAGGACTTTGTCAAGCAGAAGCTCCGTGTGGGCAAGACGCAAAACAAGCCCGACAACTACACCGACACACTGTTCACAGCCAAGTCCATCTCCGTGCGGGGCCAGTCTCTCGGCAAGGACAAGGACGGCGACCTTGCGCATCTTCTCTCTCTCACCAAGCACCATGCGGCCACCACCAGGAAAGAGACACTCAAAAACATCGCTACTACGCTCCCAACGAACCCTGCCGTGTACAAAAGCGTCTTCTCCAGCGTGATGCCGTTAATTCTCGACGACCTGCGTGACGTGCGAGGGGAAGTGGTCGCCCTTCTTCGCGCCTGTGCCGAGCGCCAGCTGGGCCTTCTTGCGCTCCATCTCCGCGCCATCGTGCTCTTCATCCACTCGGCCATGACCCACTTGCACAGCGACATCCGCAGCGACTCGTCGAAATTTGTGGAGGTGATTCTCGAGCACGAGCCCTTCGCGCTCGTAAAGAACCACTTCGCCAAGACCATGCGGGCGTTCTTCCAGTTGCTATCATGGCCTCTCACTGACGACAAGAGGTCGGTCACCGTCAACAGCAGCTTCAGCACGGCGCTTCTGAAGGCCCGCGTGCGGCACTTGGCCGTGCTCCGCCGGCTTGTCCACGCCGCCGTGTTTAAAGACCACGCCACTGCCACCGTTGCCATATCCGTCAAGGTGCACCCGCTCCTGGAGCGCTATTTGTTGCACACGCAGCCGCAGCCCTACGCCCAGCTCAACTTGTTCCTGGCCCCGACGCCGAAAACGTTGGTCTCCGGCGACACCAGCGCCGTTGCAGAGGGCATGTTTTCGGTACAGGACTTGGACACAGTATCGTGCGAGGACATGGCGACGCGGCGCAAGCTCGTGCACGATGTGTTCCTTCCGCCCATGCGCAAGAACCTCCGCAACTTGGTAAAAGAGGGCGGCGAGACCGGGCGCGAGGCCAATTCCTTATCCAAGCTTCTCAACGAGCTAGAGCAGGACTACAAGAAGCAGACAACCACTACTACATAGCATAACCAGCATTTTCTCACTCGAGCCCGGCTTCGTAGTTCGTCGTGCGGCAACCCCGATTGGGTAATGCCCCACACCGGCGCGATGAAGAAACATCATCATGTTCTTCTTACGAGCACCAGCCACGTGGGCGCCGCGGGCCCTTGCGAGGCCCGCTGGCGTCTGCCGCGCCTTTTCGGCGTCGGCAGTTGCATTTGCAAAGCAGAAGAAGCAGAAAAAAGTGGAGGTCGAGACCGAAGCCTTGCACGAGACGGTCAACTTTGACGACTTTAGCCGCAAGTTCAGCGCGATTGTCGACCGCTTCACCAAGACTGCCAACGAGTACAAGATGGGCCGCACCAGTCCCAAGATCTTTGACCGCCTCGCCGTGAAAACACCGCACGGAGAGGCGCCGTTTACGTCGCTTGCGTCCACCGCCGTCAAGGGCCGCAACTTTGCCATCACCGTGTTCGATCCCGCCAATGTGCACGAGATCGTGAACGCCATTCTTGGCTCGACGTTGAACCTAAACCCGCAGGCGGATCCGGCCAACAAGGGGACGTTAAAAGTGCCTCTTCCGCCGGTGACTACCGAGAGCAAGAAGGACGACGTCAAGGCGCTCAAGCAAGCGTTTGAAAAGTACAAGAACGGAGGCGCCCACTCGTTATCTGGGGTGCGGGCCGAGTTCAAGCACAAGTCGAAGGGCAAGGTGAAGTCGGATGAGGACAAGAGCACGGAGAAGGAGTTTGAGGAGTTGCACAAAAAGTACGTTGACAAGCTCACCGAGGTGTTCAAGGCGGCAGAGAAGGCTATTCTCAAGTAACCAAAAATAGAGATGCATGTATATGTCTATGTAAACTGGTGGCCCTCGCCCATAAAGAGGCGTCTGGAGCTTTTTTGGCACCAGGAGATGATGCTCAAGGCGTGGGCAATGATTTCGCGCGACCCCACGGGCTCCTCGCAGACGCAGTAAAAGTCGTACTCCTTGTCAGTAAGCAGGAAGCCGGTAACGTAGCCGCCGCCAAGGTTCCACTTGAGGTATGAGAGCTGCCGCTGGGAGCTGTCCATGGTGACAAACTCGGCCCTTGTGTTGATGAGCAGCGAGTAGTAGTACACGTACTTCAGCACCTCCTGGTAGGACGGGAACACAAGGTCACTCATGATGTGCTGGTGCTGCTTGCGGGAGTGGAACACAAAATGCGAAATGTGGGTGTCCTTGACAATCTCCAGGGCCCGCAAGCTTTCGCAGCGCGACAACTCATCGAGCAACTTGTTGGAGAAGGACTCGTGCTTGACCAACAGGGCAAACACCTGGGACGCCACCTCTTGCATGGCGTAAAAGTCGTTCTTGCTGCAGCTCATCAAGATCAAGTCGAGGGGCTGCACAGACTCGATGGTGCCCTGGGAGAACTTGGAGAGATTCAACTGCTTCATGTACACGTACAAGAAGCCGGTGGAATTGAAGTCGGGCATGCAGATGGGAAACCATAGATCCTCGCCGGTGTACGCGCCCTGGGAGCGCATGGTGGCGATCATGTTGAGGAGAAGCGTGACGTCCAGGGCCGACAACAGGTGGTTTTTGGGCTTCAATGCCTGGATGGGTTTGCCAGTTGGGGTAGCTAGCAACGCAAAGAGAAGGTCGTCGGCGAGGGGCACGCGGTCTGCCTTGGAGCCGGCGCCAGCAACCATTTTTTTGGCATTGGAAAAGAAGCCCTTGAGCTTCTGGCGGGTGGAGTTGGTGACGTAGACGTTCTGCACCGAGTCGAGGGTGCGGGCGACAAAGAGCTCGAACCCCAGGGCGAAGCCGGCGTCGCTGTCGTCGGCCACGCCGTAGGTGGCACGCATGACGAGGGTGTCCAAGTTGTAGAAATCCATTGGGGTGAGCACCTTGCGCAAGTCGTAGTTCATGCGATTTTGGTAGTGCTTGTACACCGCGGGCTTGCTGAGCACGGACAAGAGGTAGTTGTAGACGAGGTCGAGCTGGCGCTCCAACACGGGGCCTCGGCCGTCGGGCGCCAGCACCATGTGCTCGTATGGGATCTTCAGCACCGCCACGAGGAGAAGCGGGTTGCGGTTGGCCACGACGATGCGCACGTCCCCGCAGCTTACCAGCCGCACCTGGTCGCCGCCGCCCTCCTCGAACGTGGCCACCACGGTGGTGATGATGCCCATGTAGCCCAACACCACGTCGTCGGAGCCATTGAGGGAGTAAATGGGCTTGCCGGCGGCGGAAAGCACAAAGACGTGCTTGAGCTTGTCGCGCACAAGGCTGTCGGCGGCGCTCTTGTCCACGGCGACGCGGCGGCGGAAGAAGTCGCGCTCGGGCCGGGCGCCAAACACCACCTGCAGCCACGAGGCCTGCTCGCTGCCGGCGCCGGCGTGGTGCTGGCGCACCATGTTGCTGAGAAGGAGCTGGAGCTCGTCGACGTCGTCGGGCTCCGGCAGCGTGCCCGGCGCGTCCGCGGCGGCCACCGCCAGCGCGGTGACAGCCGTGGTGGCGGACTTGCGCAGCGTCAACGCCGGCGGGAAGAGGCTCATGGCGGTTGGTGGGGCGCGGCTGGCGCCGGACAAGGGTCTTGGCGCTGTGCAGGACACGGGCTCTGGGGCCGGCACCACGGCGGCGGGCTACGTGGGTACACGAGCGTACATTAGCGGCGGAGGAACACGTACCACACGAGGAAGACAAAGAAGAGCCCCGCGCCCACGATGGGCACGTACTGGCGGATCAAGGCGTCGAGGTTGATGCGCTGGGCCTTTTTCCTGTACTTGATGGAGTCGTTGCGCAAGGACAGCGACAAGTCGGACATCTTGTCCAAGGAGTCGCCGCGGTAGAGGAGGTCCTCGATGTTCTTGGTCATGACCTTCTTGACGTCGGCCAACTCCAGGTTCAACTTGTCGAGGTTGGACTGCGCGCGCTGGTCCTGGTAGATCTTCTTGGTCTTGCTCAAGAAGTTGTCAAACTGCGAGAACCCGAACGGGCGCGCCTGCGGGCTCAAGGCGGCGGCGCCGTGCGAGTTGTGGAACTCGTGGCTCACCTCCTGGAGGTACAGGAACGCGAGCTTGCGGGGGTACGTCCGGTCGCAGATGCAGAGGTACACAATCTGCTGCTGGATGAGGTAGTGGATGCTGTACGCGCCCAGCTCGATGGTGGCCTGCGGCTCCGAGTTGGGCGTGATGCGGCTGATGATGATCTTGCACTTTTTCTTCTGGTCCATCAACGCCGGGTCGTTGTTGTCGTCCACGGACCCGCAGAGCGGGAGCGCTGCCGTTAGTATTTTCTCGCGGCCGCTGCGCGCGTGCTCACGTACCGTCGTCGCGGTATATCAACGTCGACTTTACCATGTTGCTGGCGCCAACGCTGAGGGTCGCGAGACATGGCCGGCTGCCTGCAGACACGGGGGGCCAGCTGGCGCCTGCACAGTGCTGGCGACGCTGCTCCTTCACTGGCCTGTTGATCCTGCACTGGCCTGCTGATCCTGCACTGGCCTGCTAGATCCTGCACTGGCCTGCTAGATCCTGCACTGGCCCGCTGCTGTTCCTACACTGGCGGCATCCAGCAGCATGCCCGCTGCCGTTTTCTCGTGGACACGGTCACTCGCTCTGGCAGCGAACGGGCTGGCCGCTGTGGGTAGCCCTGGCAGCGAGCAGTGCGGAATCCCTGGCGGGCCCCACAAGGTCACATGTTGGTCACGTGCACGTTTAATCACGTGCCCCACAGTATATCCGCCGCGATGACGTTGGGCTCTCCATGGATCTCCTGAACCTCCTGCTGGACCTTCCGCCCACGCGCCCCGTGTGCGCGCAGCTGGTGGCCGAGCTCGGCGCGGAGATTGGCGCGGAGTTCAAAAGCGCCGCCAAGGCCGTGGCCGCGCTCTTCAACGCCGGCGACACCGCCCGCTCCACCAGCGAGTTTGCTGCCGCCGCCAAGCTGGTGGCCGCGCTCTACCGCTTGTCCAGCTCGTCGCAGAGCTTGGTGCGCATGCAGGGGTACCTCGAGTGCATCGACGACCTCTTGCTGTTGCTTGCGAACGGCGACGACGTTGAGAACTGGGCCCTCACCAAGCGGGCTGAGATCACCAACATCCACAAGAACGACGGTGCGCTGCCGCCCAAAACAGACGCCGAGCGGCCCGCAGAGGCAAAGCCGCGGCCGGCGTCGGCGCGCAGCGGCCTGGACGACGACGTGCTCCCCGAGGAGTTTGAGTTTTCGTTCCCACCCGAGGTGGCAGCGCCGGTGCGGTTCCGCCCGTCGTTCCCGCCGTTGTCGGTGCTGCACTCGCAGCGGCTGCGGGCCGCGTGGCGGCTGCGCAAGCCCGACTTGATCCGGCTCAAGCTGCAGCACCTTAAGGACGAGTCGTCCTCCGACAACGCCGACAGCGACGGCGAGCCCGACAGCCCGCGCAAGCGCCGCAAGGCGTGACTGCATCACCAGCATACGATTAATGAGATACGAAATGGGGCCGTGGGCAGGGTGTGCCCAGCTTGTAGTGAGTAGTGGTTGCAAGCTGCGCACCTGTAGGGCTACACGCTGCGCACCTCCAGTGGCTACACGCTGCGCACCTCCAGTGGCTACACGCTGCGCAACTCCAGTGGCTACACGCTGCCGGGATTTGCCCTCGGAGGGCGTGACTGTATTAGTATGCAAAGAGCCCATCGGCATTGTCGGCGTACTCGTCCTCAAACTCGTCGTAGCTGCTGTCAGAGTCGCCCTCAGAGTCGGACTCGGAGCTCGACTCCATGGCGTACTCGTCCATGCCCTCCAACGTCAAGCTCACGAGGGTCTCGTTCTTGGAGTGGGTGCCCTTGGCCACCTCGAACGCGGCCTCGACGTTGCAGTGGGTCAACCGTGCCTTGCTGCGCACGGTGGCGCCCACGCCAATGATGCAGTTCTCCAACTGCACGTCGTCCTCCACGGTGACACCGTCCATCACGAGACAGCCCGTCAACTTGACGCGGTTGCCGATGCTGCAGTTGCTGCCCACCACCGTGCGCTTCACGTTGGTCTTCTCGCCGAGCACGGTGTCCTTGCCGAGCAAGGAGTCGGCGCCGACATTGGCCGCCAGCTTGTCCTTGGTCTGCTGGCCCGGGGCCGGGCCCTGGGCCTTGGCGGCAGCCTGGAGCCGCATAAAGTGCCGGTTGACCTCCATCCACACGTGGGTGTTGTTGGCGCGGAAGAAGGTGGTCTGCTCGGGAAGCACCACGAGCGCGATGGACGCGTGCGGGCGCGAGTGGCGCCACGATCGCCTGGCCACGTCCCGCACCACCTTGGCGAGCGAGCGGTGGCGGAAGTACGCCTCGCTGAAGCGGTCCTTGCCGTCAAACACGTCAAAGATGGCGGCGCGGTCGCCGAAAAAGACGCCGCCGTTGAGCAACACCGTGCTGATGACGGTGTTGGGATAGCGCCAGCACATCTGCGTGCGGAGCTTGAGCGCCTTGTGGAAGTCTATGTCGTCGGCGCCGTAGAAATCGAGCAAGCTGCTGCGCTCGTCGTTGGAGTAGAGGGTGTAGTTCTTGGGGAAGATCTTGGCCTTCTTGTCCTCGATGTCAAGGGTGTTCTTGTACGCCACGAGCATGCCAATGTCGCGGTCGTCGCGGTTGCGGAACGCCTCGATGAGCACCTGCGGCGGCAACGTGGTGACAAAGTCGCACGGAAGGAGCACAAAGCTCTCACTCTTCACCGTCTCCTGCTTCCAGAGGTAGTGCAAGATGCGCCCGCTGTTGTCGAGGTTGTCCAAGCCAAGCACGTCGACGGCGGTCGCGTGCGCCGAGCCCTCGTCCTCGCCCTCACCGGCCGCCGCGCGCTGGCTGCGCCGCGCCGTGTACGCGTCCACCGCCGCCGCGATCTCTGGCTGCGTCTCGGTGCCGCACACCACCGTCACGGTGGGGAAGAAGGCCCGCTCGCAAAAGTCAAGCGCGTACTCGATCATGGGCCGGTTGGCGATGGGGAGAAGCGCCTTGGGGAGGCCCGTGGCGCGCGCGCGCGAGAACGGCGCGAGCGCGGCGCCCGGGCCGCACATCACCACTGCGTGGAACTCCATGCTGAAGAAGAGGTGCTGCTGCTGGAGAGCTGCGCAGCGCCGGCACGAGATGGGGACGTGCGCGTACCGACTTTGGACCCGCCGCCTACACCGGGTGGGAGGGTTGCAGCCGTGTTCTGAGCCCTCTGCGGTGGTCTTTAGGTGCGCTCCAGCGTCTCTGCGGCTTTTTTTTAGCAGATTCAAGCACTTTTGGGCAAAATGAACTGGACCTTTTCTGCCGAGGTGAGTGACCTGCATATAGTCCAGGCGGCATCCTGCCCCCATCAGCCGGGCCAGCCTGTGGCGCACCTGCCGTGCGGCTCCTGGCACCCGCACGCGCCCCACTGTCCGCGCACCCCACGCCGCTGCCGCCATCCTCCCAACGATAAGGTCGTGCGCGACCCAACTATCGCCACTAGGTGTGGGGCGCGACGGTTTCCTTACTTCTCCAACATGTCTGAGGAAAGCGACCCGCTCTTGGCGGCGTTGAACCAGCAGGACGAGCAGCAGGACGCCAGCAGCAATGGCGCGGAGACGCCCGCAGCCGCGGAGGACCCCGAGCGCGCACGTGCGCTCGGCAAGTTCAAGGACAAGTTGGTGCAGCACCGCAAGTGGGACGCCCGGTTGAAGGACTTGCGGTTGAGCATACGAGACCTCGAGAAGGACTACGAGAAGACGGAGAACGACATCAAGGCGTTGCAGCTGGTGGGGCAGATCATCGGCGAGGTGTTGAAGCAGTTGGACGACGACCGCTTCATCGTCAAGGCCCTGCTGGGCCCGCGCTACATTGTCGGCTGCCGCAACACCATCAAGAAGGACCAGTTGAAGAACGGCGTGCGCGTGTCGCTCGACATGACCACGCTCACCATTATGCGCATTCTTCCGCGCGAGGTCGACCCGTTGGTGTACAACATGACCACGTTCGAGCCCGGCGACATTTCGTTTAATGGTATCGGTGGCCTCACCGAGCAGGTCCGCGAGTTGCGCGAGGTGATTGAGTTGCCGTTGAAGAACCCCGAGCTCTTCACGCGAGTGGGCATCAAGTCGCCCAAGGGCGTGTTGTTGTACGGTCCCCCGGGCACCGGCAAGACCTTGCTCGCCAAGGCCGTGGCAGCCACCATCGGCGCCAACTTTATCTTCTCCCCGGCGTCCGCCATTGTCGACAAGTACATTGGCGAGTCGGCACGCTTGATCAGAGAGATGTTTTCCTACGCCAAGGAGCACGAGCCCTGCATCATCTTCATGGACGAGGTCGACGCCATTGGTGGCCGCCGGTTTTCCGAGGGCACCTCCGCAGACCGTGAGATCCAGCGGACGTTGATGGAGCTCCTCAACCAGATGGACGGTTTCGACACCTTGGGCCAGACCAAGGTGATTATGGCCACCAACCGGCCCGACACCTTGGACCCCGCCTTGTTGAGAGCGGGCAGACTCGACCGCAAGATCGAGATTGGCTTGCCCAACGAGGTGGGCCGCCTCGAGATCTTCAAGATCCACACCTCCAAGGTGGCCAAGCAGGGCGAGTTTGACTTTGAGGCCGCCGTGAAGATGAGCGACGGCTTCAACGGTGCCGACATCCGCAATTGTGTCACCGAGGCCGGCTTCTTCGCCATCAGAGATGAGCGCGACTACATTATCCAGAATGACTTGATGAAGGCGGTGAGAAAGGTGGCCGACGTGAAGAAGCTCGAGGGCAAGTTGGACTACGAGAAGTTATAGCATGGAGTGCAGCAGCAGAAATATCACAGAGTATGTATTGTGCGTAGACGTGGTCGTGGAGGGGGGGCTATGTACATTATTGTTGCTGGTCCGAGTTGGCGGCCCTCTCTGCCTCCTCGATCTTTTTCATGGTGACGGCAAAGTCGGGGATGGTGGAGCGCGACAAGGCGTCCAAGTGGGCAAGCATCGCGGGGCTGGAAATGGCGTTGAGGTGGTTGGCCATTCTCTGGCCAATGTACTCTTGCACCTCTTCCGACAACCGTTGCAACGTCTTGGGCGGCTGCTGGGCCTTCTTGGCCAAGTAGATGCGCTGCTCTTTGGACAACGGCATCTCGGGCGCGTTGACCTTGCGCACCTGGGCCTCCGTGAGCACTCTCTTCTTGTGGCGCGAGTGCGGGTTGCGCAACTGGGGCAAGGCGTCGGCGGGCACCGGCGGGCGCGCGAGCGACTGGAGCTCCCACGTGCGCTCAAACACCGTCTGCTCTTTGGTGGACAAGTAGTCGGCCTGGGGCTCGGTGGGCGGGTTGGGCCACGGGATCTCGATGTTGCTGTGGTGCTTGACGAAGCGCTTGGGGAGCCACCGCTTGTAGCGGTCGTCGTAGTAGCGGTCGCGGTATACCACCTCTTCGGCCACCACGTAGTGGACCTTGCCGTTCTCGTCCTTGTCCTTGGCGGCGATCTTGATGTCGGGGAGCGGCACGTACTTGGGGTAGTCGATGAGGTGGGAGGTCTGCTGGTCGACCCAGTTGGACTTGGGCACAATCTTCTTCTCGGTGACGTCGGCCAAGAGCACGGCGTTCAACTCGGGCGAGTACTGGAAGATCGTCAGCACGGTGCCCTTCTTCTCGCCGCGGGTGATGTAGCACAAGTCGCCGCGGGCAAAGCCAATGTCCTCGAGCCTGGTCTTGCGCTCGTGCTTGGGCACGATGGTGTGGTTGTTCTCAAACGTGGGCAAGGCATAGCGGTTCTGTTTGCGCGCGTAGATGTCCCGAAGCGCCTGCGGGTACCGCTCCAAGTCGCGCTGGAACCGCTTCTTGGCGCTGTTCCACGACATGCCTGCTGGTGGTGGTGGAGGAGAGCAGTGAAAAATTGTCTTGGGCGCGGCACGAAGTGTGTACTGCAGGTAGGCCGATGCTGTGGGCGCCGCCAGCGGCACCGAGCTGGGACTGGCGGCCAGTGGAGCGGGCTGCGTGGCCGGCGGAGCAGGGGCTGCGTGGCCAGCGGAGCAGGATCTGCGTCTGTGCGGGCGCACACGGCGTCTACGCGGGGTCCGTCGCCGTATATTAGCTATAGTACATTAGTCCATGCAGATCTTCATGAACTCGTTCAAGTTGACTGGTTAGTATGCGGACACGCCGTAGGACCGCTGGGACGCCCACCGGGAAACACTAGGGGCGCCTGGGTAAAACACTGATACGTACTTGCTCCGTCGCCGTCGAGATCGAACTCGTCGATCATGGCCTTCAACTCGTCCTCGCTGAGGTTCTCGCCCAACTCCTTGGCCACGCGCTTCAAGTTCTTCAACGTGATCACGCCCTTGCTCTCCACGTCGAAGAGCTTGAACGCGCGCTCGATCTCCTCCGCCGGGTCGCGGTTGAGGATCATCTGGCCCACTGCTGTTAGTATCGGGGAGCTGCGCGCTGCGCCGCGGCTACGTACCCACAAGGAAGAAGCTCTCGTAGCTGAGGAGGTTGCGCTCGTCGTCGTGCTCGCGGATGATGTCCAACACCTGCTTCTTACTCAAGTCGAAGCCGAGGGCGCGAAAGGCCACCTTCGTCTCGTGGTAGTCGAGCAGGCCGTCCTGGTTCATGTCGAAGAGCTGGAACGCCTCGCGGATCTCCTCCTTCTGCTCGTGCAACAACTCATCCTTGATGCTGCTGAGCGTGTGTTTCTGCCGAAGCGCCGACATTGGCTGCTGCTGCGGTGCTCGGCTGGCGCTCGACCCGCGCCAGACGCGCCGTCGTGCGCGCCTCAAGTCGCCTGTAGTGGCCGCGCCGCCGCTGCTCTCCATGGACCTGGCGCTCGGCGCCCGTGTGCTCGTGCGCGGCGAGCGCGGCACCCTCCGCTATGTGGGCGAGACCCGCTTCGCACCGGGCGTGTGGTGTGGCGTGGAATTGGAGTCTGCGGCCGGCAAAAACGACGGCGCCATCGACGGCACGCGCTACTTCCAGCCGTCGCGCCCGGGCCCCTGCTGCGTGTTTGTGCGCCCGCAGTTGGTGAAGGCGGCAGAGCCGGGCGCAGACGCGGCGACGGCCGCCGCGGCCGTGGGGGAGCAGATCAGAGCGCTCCAGGCCCGGCTCGCGCACGTGTCGGCACTCAACGACGAGCTCGAGACCCGTCTCGAGGCGTCTGTGGTCCAGCAGGACGCTCTTCGGGCCGAGAACGAGGCCCTCGTGGCGGAAATGGCTGAGTTGAGGGCACAGTGCCACCATTTGCAGGCCGAGGTGGCAATGCTCCGCGAGGAGCTCGATGTCAGCCGGCAGTTGGACGCCGAGATCCGCAGCGCGGTCGACGCCGAGCTGGCCTCCTTGCCGCAGGTGCTCGCCCAGAACAAGCGCTTGGAGATCGCCTTGATCAACTTGCAGGAGATTGCTGAGCGCAAGGAGCTTGACTTTGGCCGCCAGGTGGAGGAGTTGCAGGCGCGCGTGGACTCCAACGTGAAGCGCGCCGCCGACTATGCCGCCGTCGAGGCCCAGCTCTCGCTGGCGCTCGCAGCGGTGAGCGACCTCCAACTGCAGCTCGACTCTATCTCCGAGCCGGAGCGCATTATTGAGCATCTCAATATGGAAAACGGCTCCTTGCAGGCGAAGGTCGACGAATTGCTGTCCACCGTGGCTGAGCTAACCGAGCTCCACGAGCTTGACCGGTCCCTCGAGGCAGATCAGCAGCTCGTGGAGAAGGAGCTCCGTGCCCACATCGAGAAGCTTACCGTGGTTGTGAATGATAGCAAGGAGGAAATTCACCTCCTCCAGCAGAAGAATTCCCAGCTCAAGCGGGAGCTACTGGCTGTCTCGGTATCGCAGCACTCCGCGTCTGAGGAGACTCGCGGCCGCTTGGAGGCATTGCGCCATGAACTTGCCACGAAAGACTCGACAATCTTTATCCAGAGGATCGAGTTATTTGCGGCACAGGCACAGCTCCAGTCTCTCACCTGGCATCTGCACCAAGCAGGCTTGGTTCCAGAAGCGAGTGCCTCTGTGTTTGACACCGTTGTACGGCTTGTCAGGTTGGCCGCTTCATGCAAGGTAATTGCTCAGATATTGTCATTGAAGGAGTGCGAGCAGACCCTCCACCTTCTGCCGTCGTCTCGTGGCCAAGAGGCTGTCAAGGCGCAACTCCTGGAGAAACTCTTGCTCGGTCTAAAGGAAATTTGGGAAACTGCCTCCGTCGATACTGCTCCTGCGGCACGCCCCATGCCTCTTGGTGGCTCCTTGGAAATTGTGGAACAAGACGTCACGCACTTTATTGAGTCAGCACAGCAGGGCATATCTCCACCACATGCTTTTGCCTCTGTTCCTGCTTTATTGGGCATGGCTTTCAGCGGGGATCCGGCCGCATCCCTCGTGGAAACTGACTTCTTAGTCGACAGCCTTGTTTCCCTCGTGGGTGTGTTGTGCAAATTTCTGTCTGTCGTTTCAGATCCTGCCTTGCGGAAGCGGATTGAGGTTGCCATCTCCAAAGCCCAAGCTAGAAAGGGTCTTCGTCAGAAATTTGCTCTTCCCACACACCTTATGCCAACGGCCAAAGATATTCTTCTCCACGCATCTACGAGTTGTTTCGTGGCGCCTGAGACCTCTTTGGGACCCTGGAAAGAGGACGACATTCTCAATTTGTTAGATGCGGTTACAGTCGTTGAGAGTGAAGAGCAGGTTAGCATCTACAAGACGGGGAGCAAACTGCAAGAGGACTCACATGTCCAGCAAGAGCTCAAAAAAGTCGGTGACATGAGCGCCACACTTGCTCAACAAGCAAAGACGATCGAGGAGTTAAGACTCAATGTTCAATTGTTGGAGCTGAATTTAAAATCCACAATTGCTGAGAGCCAACAAAAGCTCGATGCACAACAATCAGAGCTCAACGATGCCAAAACAACCATTAAGGAATTTCAAGTGAAAAATGAAGCCTTGGCTGACACCAATTCTTCCCTCATCAAAGAGGTGCAACTGCTCCTGGAGTCTGGTAAATACCTTGATGTCGATCATTTCGCCGGCCTGTTCGATGACTTGGACGCCGAGAGAGCGTTTGCTGTAACGGCAGAACTTTTGGAGGAATCTGCAGCATTGAGAAAGCTAATTGGCAGTCACACTAAAGTTGGGTATGAGTGGTTAGACCAGCCGCTCATGCCTGCAAAGAGAGCCATTAATAACGAGTTCATGGAAATCCTCAAGTTAGGTAATAACTTGAGGAAGCTCGCATCGGCCTCCCTGGTATCTCACGTGCTGCGTGTCGAGCAGTGGATGCCAAAGGCTCAAAGCCGACGGCATGCTCATCTACAGCTCCAGGAGAGCTTAGCAGATTACAAAAAGTCGGCGCGGATTATTTTCTCCGATCGTAATAAATAAATATGCATTGATCGTTATTCATTGCCTCTTTCAGCAGGCTCCTTAGTCTTCCGCGGCCACTTTGTAGCCAAGTCGATTTCCAGCTTGGGGTAATAATACTCCAAGACAATATAGATGAAAATATCAACCACGACACAAAGGACAAAAAGCTTTCCTGCAATATACCCACAACAGTAATATTTCCGTAGTCTGTCGATTAGTGGTTCGTTGATGACAATGTGTGCTAGTGATTTGTACACATTCTGGGTTCTGAGGGCCACGTCCTCCCAGCTGTACATCTTGGCCACTTCTTCATGGAACCGGGATGTGTCTATACTTCCAGTATCCACCAATTCAATGGCATGCATGGCAGCCTGGACCAAAGAGTCTTCCTCGGGCTCAGCAAATGTGGTCATGTGGTTTGGGAGTACTTCCGGCACGCCGCCCACACGGGTGGTGACAACGTAGAGACCGCATGATGCCGCTTCGACGATGACGGTGCCGAACGCCTCAGTGAGCGACGCCTGGAGGAATATATCGCCCTCGACCATCACATCGCGCACCTCCTCGTGTTGCACTTGGCCCCGAAGCTCCACACGGTCTTGCAAGAAGTACTTTTCGCGCATCTGCTCAAGGTCGAGGAACTTTGGCCCGTCGCCTGCAATGAGAAAGTTCACTCGCTCGTTTTTCTGGCAGATGCGAGGGATAACCGCGGTCAAAAGGTCGGCGCCCTTGTTGGGGAACAATCGCGAGATGACGACGATGGTGATGTTGTCGCCCGGTTTGCGAGTTCGCGGTGGCACACGGGGCATGAAGTCGACTGATACAACGGCATTTGGAATGACCAGCACCTTTAGTGGATCGAGCGACGCACGGAGGACGGTGTTTTCTTTGCAGGTGTGAGACACACAAATGACATGGCCAATGTCGCTGAGAGTGAACTTGAGCAACTTGTTGCCCATAATGGAGCCCACATCCGCGAACCCAAATAGTGAGTGGTCGGTAAACACCGTTTTGAGGCCCATGGTACGCCCGTGAAAGATGGCCTCGAGGCCCAAACTGGAGAAAGACCCGTGGCCGTGAACAATGTCGATTTGCTCGCGAATGAAGATGTTGCGCAAGATGGGAAACGCAGAATAGACTGTTGGGAATGTCAGGCTGCGGTACGCCACGGCAAACGGCACGTGGTACACTTTGAGGCCGTTGGTGAGGGTCCTGATGCCGGATCGGGCGCCGTAGTCGTGGGTGACAATTACGACAGAGTGGCCCAAATCGATGAGTTTCTGAGAGAGATGATAGACGTGGAACTCTACCCCGCCAGGCTGGGGGTAGAAAAAGTCCGTCACCATAGCGATATTGTGACCCATCTCATCGCCAAAGAAAGTAGATTTTGTCGCAGCAGCGACAAGTAGGCGCGGTGGTGATAACGGCCTGCACAATGGCGCTACACTCTATACCGAAGTTCTAATATTTACATCTATCGTCACATGTAGGCCTCCCGGGGAAGAGACGCAACTGAGCTTTTGAAGTTCACTGTGCACAGCTGGTAGTCCCAATTGCTTTGCTCGCAGAGCATGATACTGTACTGCATGTTGAGCTTTGTTTCCACCAATACCTTGGCCAACACTTCCTGCTGCATCGGGTTGAGCCGCGCCTTTACCTCGGGGGGGAGATCGATGGCCACGCCGGCGGGCACTGGTGTGTGGGCTGCCGACGGGGGAGCAGATGGCGCCGCTGGGTTGGGAGCTGCAGGCGCACTCCACACGGGCTTGCTGTTGTAGGGCCGCACGAGCAAAAGGTCGCTGGCCACGACCATGCTGCCATTGGGGCCCGGCACCACGATGAAGGTTCTGTCGAAGCTCTTTTTGGCCAACGGCACCTTCTTTCTCTGGTTGTGGCGGCCGCGGTTGTTGGCGTTGTTGCGGACCGCCTCGTCGTTGTCCGGGGCGGCGGTTTCATCAAAGAAACCGTGCAAGGTGATCATGATGCCGTTGAGTTGGGGAAACTTGAATGCTTCCATGCTGTAGAGTTGCGGCTGCGTGTTGAGGTGGTGTCTGGACTTGGGAAGCTGGGAGAAGGCACGGAAAATTTGCTCCTGGCCGCTGAACACCTTGGACATGCGAGCCTTTGCCGAGGACACGCGGGTCAAGTTGCGCGACAAGGGGAGATAGTAGCTAAAGTCGGTGGTTGGTGGTCCCTGCCCCGGGGGCCCCGGTGCTGCAGCGTCCAAGGTATGGGGGTGCGCAGAATCGAGCAGGACCGAGAACTGGGACTCGTTCTGGTACAACACCATGAGCTCCGTGCGGTTTGTGTCCCAAAGCGTGCAGTAGTTGGTGATGAAGCTGGTGGAGACCAGCTGGATGTCCGGGTCCTGGAAGAACATGGCCAGCGGCGGCGCGAACGGGAAGGCCAAGTTGGCGAGCATCTGCTGCTCGTTGCGGAGCACCTCGCCGTCCACAACCACGAGGCGCGGGAACGCGCGCAAGAGTTCCTGCTTAAGCACGGTGACGTCGGCTGGGTTGGTCTGGTTGAGTACCGGGTTGCCCGCCAACACCAACTCGCGGAGGAAGTTGAGCTTGTGGCGCCACTGCTCAAACACCTTGACGCGGGCCAAGTTGTTGTTCTGGAGCGACAAGTTGCGGAGCTGCGGGAAGGTGGTCGCGAGGGTGGAGATGGTGGTGAGGTCGGCCAAGGCGTTGCCCGAGAGGTCGATGGAGGACACGTCGAGCTTCAAGTCCAGCGCCACCTTCATGAGCGCGGGGAAGAACTTGGACGTGGTCAGGATCAGGGCAAAGAAGCCCTTGGCGGCGAGCTCCGGGTCCAGGCGCACCGCGCTCAAGTTGAGGAGCCGGATGTCGCCTTGGTACCGCGTCTTCACGAACGCGGCGATGGCTTCGATGGTGGTGTTGCCGCCCGCGCCGCCGCCAAGCGCGTTGGCGGCGGCCGCCTTGGTGATGCGCAACAGCTGGCCGGCAAACTTGACGCCGGACCACGTCACAAGGTCGTCCGCCTCCTTCTGCAGCCGCACCGTACCGCGGAGCACCCCCGTCTGCGGGTCCACGGCGGCGTTTTGCACGCTGATGTGGCACTTGCGCAGAATAAACGCCACGCAGTCGGCCATGCTGGCGCCGTTCCAGCCCAAGATCTCCACCGGCACCGCGCTCGCGGCGGCGAACTGGTCGACCTGCTGGTCGAAGCCCTGGCCCTGCCGCCCGCCGCCGTGGCCGCCACGGTTGTTGTAGTAGCCGCCTCGGCCTCTGCCCCGGTTGCTCATCGGCGTGGGGAGCAGTGCTGCGAGCGGCTCGTCTTGGTGAAAATGGCGGGGCACGACTTTTGTCTGCAGGCCGCTGGCTGGGAGCCGGCTACGGCCGCTGGCTGGGGCAGGCCGCGGCGGGCGCCGGTGTGGGGCGCACGGGGCTCTACGGGGTTCGCAAGCACACATTGTGCATTCGCCGGGGGGCGCGCGCGGCTAGTTCTCGTGGAGGGTGCCCACAAGCTTGTACTTGCTCTCAAAGTGCAGCTCCCACGAGTCGAGCAGCTCGCGCTCGGCCGGCGTCAAGTCGTCCAACTTGTCAATGGGCTCGTCGGTGGGGGTGAGGCATGCTTCGTCGAAGGAGTTGAGCGCCAACCCGCGGGACGCATCGTGGCCGGCAAAGTTCTCGTAAGGGCCTCCGGGGCCGTAGAACGACGCGCCCGCCAGCACGTCAAACACGCGGCCCTTCACCGCGATGAAGATCCGCGGGCTGTCCTTGCCGTTGTACTTGGCCAACGTGCGGGGCGTGAACTTGCCCTCCACGACGGTGGGGTCTGTTTCCGGCTGCTCGGTCAATGGCGACAGCACCTTGATTCCCGTGACGAGGTCGTACACAAAGTACGCGATCAAAAGCAACACGATGGCAGTGGCGATCATTGCAGTGGAGAAGGAATTGCTGCTCGGCTCCCCCGCCTGTCATATGCACAGTCGTGCTGGGCCTAAATGCCGGGGTACGTGTCCTCTCGTGTGGCCCCGAGCAGGTTCTACCAAAAGAGGGGCGGTTGGTGTAGTGGCTAGCATGTTCGCCTTCCAAGCGGACGACATGGGTTCGATTCCCGTACCGCTCACTTTTATTTTTTCTGCCCCCCCGCCAAATCGGGTCGTGCCTCGCCCGATGATATAGCGGCCCGCCGCTGCCACCACCACCCCACACCATGGGCCGGGACATCGTGTCGCTCGACGACGTCACCAAGAACAACCTCGGCACTTTCCGCAAGATCAACGAGGTGTGCTTGCCCACTCGCTACTCCGACCAATGGTACACTGACTCTCTCGACCCGGCGCACATCGCCAAGTTGGCCTACTACGCTGAGTTGCCGGTGGGCGCCATCAGGGGGAAGGCCATTGTCTACAACGAGAACCTCGCGTCGCACGACCAGCTCCAGGACGAGAAGCTCGTGCTGAAGCAGGTGCCCAACGCCGTCTACGTCGAGACGTTTGCCGTGCTCGAGGCCTACCGCGGCGTCGGCATCGGCACCAAGTTGTTGGCCTTCTTGGTGGAAGAGACAAAGTCAAGGTTCGTCCACGAGCTTCTCCTCCACGTGCACGTGGCCAATGCTGCCGCCATCGCGTGGTACGAGAAGCACGGCTTCTCCAGGCGGCGCGAGGTGAAGGACTACTTTGCCGCCCAGGGCTTGGACTCCCCGGACGCAGTGCTACTTCTGATGAAAATATAGACTCATAGGCAATTAAATCTATTTTGGCTCGCTCGGGAGCAGTATGTATAAGTGCTACTTTCCGTCGCCCTCGCCCTCGTCTTCGGTGTCGGTGTTGATGTCGGTGAACACGCTCTCGGCGTCGCTGTCGTCGCTGTCCACCTCCTCCACCTGCGACTTCTTCACCGTCTCTCCGCGCAACGCCGCCAACGCACCCGCAAGCGAGTCCTCCTCGGGGTCGGAGATGTCGCTCTCGTCGTCGTCAGAGTCTACCTCCACCTTCTTGGGCACTAACTTCATGGGGGCCAGCTTCACCGTCATGGTCATGGGGATGTCCACATCGCCGCCAAAGTAGGCATTATTCTTCATGATGAGCCTGTAGTGGTACTTGCCCTCGTTGGCCGGGGCAGGGTTGGTCAACGGGATTCTGAAGCTGCCAATGACGACTTCACCCTCGTTGCCCGCCTTCCACGCGTTCTGCGACAACTCAAGGTTCCGTAAATCGGCCCTCTCCATGGCGTACACCTCGGAACCTTCCACAAGCTTTGCGTCGTTCTGCCCTAAAAGCATCGCGCTCCAGCTGTTCAACACGTTCTCGGGGAAATAGGGACTGAAGGCGAAGGGCAAGGCAGGCTGCTTCTCGTTGAGAGAAACCGGGTCCTTCATGTACTCCAACGTCTCCTCGTCCTTCAACCGCTCCAGGGCGATCTCAGGACACGACTTTTGCTTGGGTGACTTGATGAGGAACTTAATGTATGCATGGGCCCGGGACTGGGGCGGCACGGTGTCCTCACCAGGGACCTTGAAGCCCGCGTCTATGATGCGCAAAGTGGGAATGTGGGCCCCAACGTCCAACGCAGTGTCGAGCTTCGAGCCCGAGACGCCAAGAAGCTTCTCCTGCTCCTCGCGCTTCAACGCAAGAAGCTTGCCCAACTTCTTCACCGGCTGGTCCTCGATGCCTGTGGCGTAAACGTGGGGCAACTGCAACAACTCCTGGTGCTTGCCGTTTGGAGACACCGCCTGGATCACCGCCTTCTGCAACGTGCATGCCGAAACGATCACGTCGGCCTGTCTGAACACGGCAGTGATGTCGATCAAGCCGGTAATGAGACGGGGCAACGCGGCCACGAGCTTCAACTTGTCCGCCTCTTCGGCCGCTCCAAGCTGGAACTTGCGGTTGAAGTGGTCGTCCAAGATGGCCCGGAGCTGATTACGGCTCAAATGCGGGAATGCGGCTGCCACCTCCTGGGAGTCGAGCACCCACTCCAACACGTCGTTAGGAGCAATGACCTTGCCGGGGTTGCGATCGGCCAAGCGGCGAGCAAAGAGCGCGGCAGTGTCCACATGCAAGCCCTTTCTGGTGTGCGACTTGACGTTGCTCCACCAGGTGCCGACAATGCCCGGCAACAAGGCGCCAATCAAGAGGAAGTACACCACCACCATCACGGGTGAGTACTTGCCCTCGACCAAGAACTTGGGGATGGCAATGCCGTGCGAGATGTCCTGCGGGCCGTCGGGGTGGCCGTACTTGAGGAAGTTGTTGCGCGTGACCTCGTCGGTCAAGGCCTTGTACGCCTGGTTGATGCGCACAAAGGCGTGCTCCATCTCCTGGCGCGCGGCCTCAGTAAGGTCCTTGGGGAGCTTGTCGGGATGGAATTTCAACGAGAGCTTGCGGTACCGGCTCTTGACCTCCTTCTCGGTGGCAAACGACGACACGTCCAAAATGGAGTACGGATCAAACACTGACTGCATGTCGGTCTCCTTGGTGAGGTAGACGGCCACGTAGGCAAACACACTCCAGCCTGCCACCAACACCGCGAGCTTCCAGTTGACCACGCGCAGCGACGTCTTGCGGCTGCGGTACGCGCCAATGGCCGTCGCGTTGGGCACGGCCACCGACGCGTGGTCGATGACGATGGAGCCCTTCACCTTGCGGTTGACGCTGGCGCGGTCGGCGCCCTGCAGGAGACCCAGTGCCCAGCTCCACGTCAACGGTATCAACACGGCTGCGAGTACGGCCAACACAAAAAAGGGCCACACTTCGCCATTTTCGTCGTAGGAGTACTCCGCCATCGTTGTGCTGGTTTCTTGTGAGCGTGAGAACACCTGTTGAAAATTCTGGCGTGCGTCTACCGATCACGTGTACGAGCGTGGAGGTGTACGGAAGAGTGCCAGTGGCCACGGTGCCAGAGGGAGCTAGTGGGCATTAGTTGTGGCTGCATTATTGTTGGTAGCCGTCGATGTAATTTTTGTGTATTGGCTGGCAATTTTTATTCAGTTATGGTTTGGGACGTGATCTCGATTATTGCAACATTTGCACCGTTTCGTGCTACGCTCAACTAGTACTTATGACAATAGTAGTATTATGTGCTGTCTAGTGGTGGAACAAGCGAATGGGGTTCTCAACATAGACAATGTCAAATGAGTCGGCGGCAGTGAACACGGCCTTGTCCATGACAGAGCCGGACGGCGCCGCAATGTACTTGACACCGGAGCGTGCAGCTCTGTAGACGTTGTCGGGGAAGGGGAAGAAAGCGTCCGACGACAAGGCTACGTTCTTCAACTTGCCCAACCACTCGCTTCTCTCCTCGGCAGTGAAAGGAGTGGGCAACTCGGCAAACTTGCTCTCGTACTCGCCCTTCTCCGGCTCGGTGGTGGGGATCTGGCCCGTGACAAACAAGTCAATGGCATTGGACTTGTCCGGTCTCTTGACGCCCTTGGCCCACTTGAAACCCAAGACCTTGGGGTGCTGCCTCAACCACCAGTTGTCGGCCTTGTCGCCGGCCAATCGGGTGCAGTGGATACGCGACTGCTGACCGGCACCCAAACCAATGACCATACCGTTCTTGGCGTAGCACACCGAGTTTGACTGGGTGTACTTCAAGGCAATGGTGGCCACGGTCAAGTCAATGACACCCTGCTCAGTCAAGTCCTTGTTCTTGGACACAATCTCCTTGAACGAGCTGCCCTTGATGATGGCGTCGTTTCTCTTCTGCTGCAAGGTGATGCCGTACACCAGCCTGCTCTCCAACTGCTCGGGAGTGAAGTTGGGGTCAATCTGCAAGATGCAGTACTTGCCGTTCTTCTTTTTGCGCAAGATTGCCAATGCCTCATCGGAGTAGCCCGGGGCAATGACACCGTCTGACACCTCCTTGGAGATGATCTGGGCAGTGGGGAGATCGACAATGTTGGAGAGGGCGATCCAGTCACCAAATGACGACATTCTGTCGGCGCCTCTTGCTCTGGCGTAGGCATCGGCCAACGGAGAGAGGTTCTCAATGTCCTCGACAAAGTAGAGCTTCTTCTCCACATCGGACAAGGGCAAGCCAACGGCGGCGCCGGCGGGCGACACGTGCTTGAAGGAAGCGGCGGCGGGCAAGTTCAACGATGCGGACAATTCCTTGACCAAGGGCCAGGAGTTAAGGGCATCAAGCAAGTTGATGTAGCCGGGGGAGCCACCCAACACCTTGAACGGCAACTCGCCCTGGGAAACAAAGGCCTGGGCGGGCTTCTGGTGGGGGTTGGCGCCGTAGCGCAAAGGCAACTGCGACACGTTCTCGGAGTACTGCTTGCGGAAAAAGTCAGAGATGGCCACGTCGTAGTCGGCAGTGTGCTCAAACGCCTTCAAGGCGTACTTGTTGCGGGTGTCGGCCAGGATCTCGCCGCCCTTGAGCTCCTCGAGGAAGCCGGCGTAGTCGCGCGGGTCGGAGAGTATGACCACGCGCTGGTGGTTCTTGGCTGCCGCGCGCAACAAGGTGACGCCGCCAATGTCAATCTCCTCCACCGCCTCGTCAATGGTGACGGCAACCTTCAGCACCGTCTCCTTGAAGGGGTACAAGTTGCACACGACAAAGTCGACCTTCTCGATGCCCTGCTGGGCCAAGTCCTGCTCGTCAGAGTCCAAGTTGCGGGCCAAGATACCGCCGTGCACAGCGGGGTGGAGGGTCTTGACGCGGCCGCCCAACATCTCGGGAGCGTGTGTGATGGACGACACGTCCTCCACGGGGAAGCCAGCCTCGCGCACGAGCCTGGCGGTGCCGCCCGAGGCCAAGATGCGCACGTTGGCGGCGACGAGGCCCTTGGCGAGGTCCAAGAGGCCCGTCTTGTCGTACACGGACAAGATCGCAGTCTTGGTATGTCCGGCCATGCTGCTGTGTAGTTCTAGGTGCTTCTGTGGTGCAATTGAGGAACTCGCTGCTGGCCCTAAAGAAGACGACGGTAGATCAGAGTCAGGCCGCCTTAATTAAGGAGTTGGGCACGACACGCCCGGCCGTCGTGCGGTGATCCGGCATTGTGCAGGAGCTCGTATGGCACCCAGCAGCACAGCGGTAGATAGCGTCTACGGAACGGTGTGAGAGATCATGCACTGCTATATAGCTACAGCTCGGTACAACCTCAAGCAAGCACACAAGAGTGCGCTTACTTTCTGTATCTCCACAAGGACAAGGTGTTCTGTCTCTTCCAGGTGTGGCGACGGCCAGCCTGGGTGTTGTGGAACAAGTGGCCCTTGTTGATACCTCTGGACTTCTTGCCGGCAGCGGTAAGACCTCTGGCCTCTCTTCTCTTGTGGACAGGGTTGACGATCCAGTTGTATCTGGGGTCTCTTCTGATGGCCTTGTGGGAGGGGTCGATCAAGATAACCTCAAAGTACTTGTAGGTGGAGTCCTGGTTAACCCAGTAAGAGTTCAACACTCTCAAGTTGGCGGCTCTTCTGCCAACTCTCTCCTCAGCGGTGGATCTCAAGGATCTCTGGTACTTGAGCTGAGAAACACCCTGGTTGGTGGGCTTACCGTAGGTGGCACCCTTGGGCACAGGTCTCTTTCTGTTACCTCTTCTCACTCTGATGCGGAAGACAGCGAAACCCTGCTTGGCCTTGTAGCCCAATCTTCTGGCCTTGTCGGGTCTGGAGGGTCTGGTGACTCTGTGAATGACAGTCTTCTGTCTGTACTCCCAGCATCTGACTCTGAGAAGGAATCTCATAACGTCAGACTGCTTCTTTCTCTGAAGCTCCTCCAAGTATTTGTAAGCACCCATCTTGTCGTGTTGTTGTGTTCGGTGAACGTGAAGAAGAAGAACTGTACTCGCGCGCGCTAAATGCAAGAAAAATTTTTCATCGTGCGCGTACCAGGCGAGGGTGCGAAACTTGGGATGGCAGGTCAATATTTACGCGCACATGCGTATTTATCGGACTGAGTAGAAGGGCCATGTGTCGCCATGCAGCACATTTCACAAGAGAGCAGGCGTTTTTCGTTGAACACCTTGCCTTGTTGCCCAACCCCCCCTATTCCGCACTTGGGCGCCCACAATTAGAACAAGGGCGAAGGCGGACCAGTGTACGAGCAAGCCAAGCTCGCAACTATTCCACCACTGCGCCGCATTACTCGCTTGCCCATCACCATGCAGTCGCTCGTTACTGGTGGAGCTGTTCCACGCAGCTAAAAAATATGTATGGAAGCGCAGTGACAGTGACGAGACGCCTGAAAGCAAGCCCTTACTATTGTTGTCCGACTCACAATCAGAACGGCGCAGGTAAGGTGCAGGGCTAGTACGGGGACGGTGCGCTTGGTTCTGAAGCCTGGGTCCATCTCGGTAGTTTATTGGTACTGTTTCGAGCTTGTGTGGCTGGCCGTGGGGCCTTTTGGCATCATCGACACGACTAAAATCACGAGAGTTCTTCACGTGAAGTCAACCACGGACCCCGCGCGCGAGTTATTTGGAGCTCTTGCTTGAGCAAACGTCCACTGACGCCAGGAGCGGGCGGTATGCTATCGTCCGTGCACTAGTTCTATCGAAAAGTATCCTATTTTCGCTAAAACAAAACTTTATTTTTGTCACCGAATCAAGGAACCATCGGAGTCCGGCACAGCGCCTAATGTAGCATATCGCTTTGCACCACCTAACCGCCCTGAAATAACATCTGAAACAGATGATCCGCTGCAGGTGTTGGATTTTTGTCACACTTGTGCACATCTCACTATGCATAACTGCGGCTGACTCAACTGGCGGTTCGCCTACCAAGACGCAGTTACCGTTTCCAGCCGTTGGACGAGCCAGTGGATCAGACTTGCATGCGACTGCAGCAAGCACGGTTACCAGCCACAGATGCGCAGGAACATAGCCAACAAAAGTGTACCTTTACAGCAAGGACTTCGGAAAAGGTTGGCGCGCGGCATAATCGTTGCTGCCCGTTGCATCAAACGGTGTCCGCTAAAGTCGCTGCTGGTGACATCACCAAGCTATTGACATCCTCATTCACATGCAGTCCGTTTCCTCGCCTATGTGTCATGCATGGAAAACGCTAATGTTTCATGCACCATATGCATTGCATTGTTCCCTCGTGAATAACAAAGGACCTTGGCTGGTCCACGGGGTTTCAAAGAAAGCTCCGGAACGGTATATGCTTTGAGGGTCATTTTGGCGGTAATAATTTGTCCATACCGAAATGTCAATTGTCATATGTCACAGCACGAGCACTGCGTTCGTAATCAATATGAAAGGTTAATCTATAGCGGATGCATCTGATTAGACATCACCCAGATTGTATCCATTTTGAGCAACCGTATAGAGTTTCCTGCAGAGGAAAACCCCTGTCCTTTCTCCGTCAGAGTCCAGTATCTCCGAGCTCGTGCTGAACACGTACTGTAATCACAACAAATATGTTGCTACAGATAATAATTTTTTTTTTAAACTTTGGAATGGTGACTTCACTATTTCATCACCACTTGCTGTATCGTATCAAGGTCCGCGCGGTACCACTTCCACGTCTGATACCTTGGCTTCATCTGTCATGAGGTATTGTCAATATTATTCTGGCGCATGGTGCGTAGGCGAGAGGCAGCGTGCTGTCTCTTATGTGCACACTGGGGCGTATATGCGGCAGCAAGACCAGATAAAGTCCGTTAACAGTGTACTCCGCGTCTCCTAACCTGCTTGGCAAGCTATCCGGATAAGAAGGGTAGATCGTAGTCGATCTTACTTCGAATTCGTAGTGCCGCATGCAGAGGGTTGCGTCCTACATTGGAATATGCACAGCGCAAATTCGTCAGAGTTCTACGTGCATGAACTGCACTTGATGCACTTACTCACGCAGCCCGTACTTTCGACGCACGCTGCAGAGTTCATGCATCGATGCTACCTTGCTGCAGCGACGCTTCCAGACAGGCTTGAGGAAGACCCGAACATCAGCGAATAGCTTGTGCATCTCGTCTAATTGAAGGGCCATGTTCGTAAAGATGGCCGACCGTGGAATTATACTTCAGTATGGCCAGTCACAGACATTTATGAATAGGGAGCGACAGTGTCGGACAGAGTGTAATTGCAAATTACTGGGTCCGCGTCACCGAGTTTGCACAATTCCAGAACGTGAAAAATAAAAATAATGTCCGAATTATACTTTTACTTACTCGCAAAAAAAAAAAAAAAGACTATTCCTGACAATACCCTCGTTTTAGAAGCTTAACTGTTCTGAGTTTGAAGTACGTCCCAGTATAAATATGGGGATCTGCCGGGATCTTTCAATTAATTCCCGGACCTTAAAACCAGACCAGTGGTAGTCCATTGATAGACAGCTGCGCGGAAGCTCGCTTAAGCAATCGAAGAGTTCTACGCATAGAGGGCGCTCTCTGAATCGAAGCCACCCCACTCTTGCGAACAAGAACGAGGCTGAAATCGTTGTTGCCAGTCTGCAATAAGGCGACTGCACCTCTTCCTGACTACCTGCCCACTTCTCTACCCACACGCGATACTCAATGGAATTGTTGAACTACCGGACCACTTCGGAGCCTCTGAATTACCACGCAGAATTCGACACCAGCGCTATGAAAAGAGTCCCTGCTGCGGTAGCTCACCAGTATCATACTCCACATGTGCAGCAATTCCCACACGCGGGCCCGCCGCAGCTCGCACCAGGTGCCGTGCCGCCCGGTGACTTGGGCTACGACTATGCTCCGTACAAAGAGCCCAACTACGAGTACCTGCTGCAGCCCTCGGTGGACTCCTTCTCGCCCAACTTCTACCAGCTGCCATCGCTGACGAATCTGCAGATGTTCCCCAGCTCGGTGCCGGCGGTGTCGTCACTGCAGCTGTTCGAAATGGTGGACTCACTCTCCGAGCTCAAGCTGCTCGAGCAGCTGCCCAGCATACCCGTCCCCATGTCGTCACAGCCACCGATGGATTACTCTCCGCTGCACCTGATGCTTCCCCCTAGCACTCCCCACGTGCCGGTGCAGGGTCATGCACCCGCTGCAGTGGGCCTGGCAGTGGCCCAACAGTTGCACATGTCTGTGCCGGAGCTCAACATGGCCCAGTACCCCGACGTCACCACGCTCGTCAACTCCAACACCAACATCGCTGCGCCCCTCGTGGTATCTCAATTCCGCGACTACAAGCACTGCACCATCTGCGGCAAGCACATCACTCGGGACATGTCCCGGCACATGCGCACGCACGAGCTCCAGTCCCGGTTCAACTGCAACTTTCCCAAGGAGCAGTGCAAGCACAAGCTGGGCCGCTTCAACCGGCCCTACGACTTCAAGAAGCACTTGCTCAACAGGCACTTCAAGTTCGACAACCTCCACGTCAAGCGCCTTCACAACCTCAGCGACAAGCTCGAGCACTGGGGCACCTGCCCATGCGGACTCCGGTTTGTGGGCAAGGACTGGTTGGAGGAACACATCTTAACGGGGGACATCGGCGTCAAGTGTCCGCTCATAGACTGACTAATTTATGGAAAAGTTTGCACTATAGAACAGGTTTGGGTAATAAATACAATGTTGCGCAGTGTAGCGTATCCGCGGTGGGCCCAGTGTTGCGCCAGCCGCCATCAAACACAGATGGCGAGTGGCCTCCCTCGAGGCGGTGCAGGGCTCCGCTTTTAGTCAAATCTACGAGAGACATCATCTAAACGCACCATGATCGCCAGCATAGTCTAAATTCACGACCACGCGCACCCCAGGGCAACCTGGGGCCTCGACTTGGCGTTTCAGGCTCCCATGAGTCTGGCCAGGCACCATTTCAGCGCGACGCTGTTTTCGATCTCTATGTGCGCTGCGACATACCCGCTGCTGGGCCGTTATCTCTAATCAGACCACGAGCGGGAGCCCAGCTGCACTTGAAATCTCGCAATTATCGCAATTGACTTTGATATCGTCCGGCCAAGGCGGGTGCACTAAGGATAGATTTTAGAGCATGCCGGCCACGGTGCCTGGTTTACGAACAATTCTGAGTACTACGTGCGGGGGCCCAAGCCTGGAATGACCAATGCTTACCCTTCGCTGCGCTTAGGCTTCCAGAATGGCCGGCGCTCCGCTGCCAACTTTGTAATTATGAGAGTGGCGTCACACATGCCCCAACAACCGCGATTTGGCTGGCGTGCATTGGCCAGCGCCGCGGCAGAAGCGTGCATTCCAGGGACAGCCATCTCGGAACATCGTGTGCATTGCCTAATGCGGCGACATTCTACTTTGATCCGGGACGCAAAAACGATGCTGCTGGAACGTGAAATAGCGCAAACGGTGCGAGGTGGACGCTTGGCAGCGTCTCCCCCCCTCAACAGTGGCAGCAGGATGCGATCTGTGCGTCACAATTTTCCGGCAGCTGTTGCAGACATTCGCGTCAAAATAATTACGATTGTGTCCAAGATCCCAACACCGCCTGACACTGTAAACCCGGTGCATGGGACTTCTTGCAAGGTCCTTGTGCATGTATTTTTTATTTCGCATTTTTATTTTTTTCTCCAAAATTGCGACGTGCGCTCGCATGTAATTGCGGTGCAGATATTCTTCCACGCATGTGTGCAGGGCGTCGTAACCAGCACCTTGGGCAACAAGCTCTACGCAGGTGGTCGTAGCCCGGCCCCGCGGTGGAGTATGCTCCGCGACTGTGTAGTTTCAAGAATTAATTGCGCTGCGGCCTGCCCCTCCCCGCGGCCAACCCCTCCCCGTCGCCAGCGCGCGGGCCCTCGCCGTAGAAACTCTACCACTGCCCTGGGCTCCAACCGACGCCGCACTGCGCCCGGCAAGCCTTTGTGTTGCGCCTGCGATGCGAGGCAGCCCAGAAAGATCTGCGGCAGTACCAGCCCACCCCGATGCAGCGAAGTAGTTCCGGCCGCCATCGGAAGCCTCACGGCAGCGCAAATTCCACGCCCACACAAGCAAAGAGTTTCATGGTGGTGCAATTTTGGCATGAGCGCGAGCACTTATTGGGGGATGGCAGTGCGCCCAGCCCACGCATGCCGCGGGCAAGGCAATTGAAGGAAAAGCAGAAAACTTTCCGAGCGTCTTGCGGTGATGTCACCTGCGCCTGCCCAACTAGGAAACCGTTAACCGCAGGCCACTGCTGCAGCGATAAACACCCCGATAACCCAAAAATCTTAAATTGTATAGGAGAGGGAACCCCACAGTACCTCCATACTGCTGGCGGCGGCGCGGCGGCGCCGGTGGCAGGCCCGGGTGGCATCCGTGCAGACGGCAGCGCAGCAACTCACACTGCGGTGCATCGCCGTGAGCTGCCCCATGAGAGTCGAGTTCCGTCTAGACACAAACGGCGGCGCAGCGGGGGAGCAGGGCTGATGTGCATCACCAGGCATGGGTACTGTGGTCGCTCGACGGGCGAAATAGGACCCGCTGCGTTTGCCAGTGGTTTGCTACTTCATGTGAAGAGCATTCGGCCGCATTGGGCGCCAACTCCACCCCGCCCGGCGCAGGAAGCTCGTGCGGCGCCAAAGAGATGCAGCGCCGCGGTAGCTTTGGCAGTGGTACAGCTCCCGTGTCGGAGCCTCGGCCCCCCACCTGCACAATGGCCAGGCCACGGCATCTTGACGGCGCCAGTGCTACGGAAGTGCAGCACGGTGAATTCTCTACCTAACAGCGGCGCTACTCCCCGCGCGCGATTCTCTCCAACGCCGCATTGTCGAGCACAGTGACACCCTCGTCAAGGGCGCCGGCAATGGCGCGTTCGATCACGCGTACGGTGGCCGTGCCCACGTCGGCGGCCTCGATGGACGGGATGAAAGCGCGGAAGGGGAACACGCCGTGCACGCGGCCCACAAAGCCCTCGAACACGCGGTTCATGAAGCCGCGGTCCCCCTCGCGCTCGCCCACCAACACCGCGGGGCGTAGGATCACCAAGCGCTTGAACCCCAACGCCTTGATCTTTTCCTCCAAGATGCCCTTCTGCTTCATCAACCACACGTACGAGTTGGGATTCGCGCCCACGGTGGACACAAGCACGTAGTTCTCCACGCCGGCCTCCCGCAACGCGTGGGCCACATTGTAGTTGTAGCCAACGTCGATCTCGATGAACTTGGCCTTGCCGCCAGCCTGCGCCTGCGTGGTGCCAAACGCGCTCACGCCAACGTCCACGCCGCGGCCCGCGCGCGCCGCCGCCTCGGCCCAGCGCTCGCCAGGCTCCACCACGGACCGCACCTTGGCGTCCGCCGCGGGCGCGCGCCGCGAGAGCGTCGTGATCAGCGTCACCACCTCCAGCTTGACAGCATTGCTGAGGACAAAGCCTCCCACAAGCCCCGTCGACCCGATAATAAACGTGCTCATGAGGCTTTAATAAAGAAGGGTGCAAACTCGGAGGCAGCCACAAGTGAGAGTTAGCCGCTACACGACGGTGGCGTCGCCGAATCGCCGCATCTACGGCGAGAATATGGCCCTGCGCGCAGGGTCGGCTAGGCCTGCTTAGCCAGGGTCGCCGCTGTCGCCAGCGAGGGCGCAGAGACTATCTGCAGGAGATCACGCAGGCGGGGCAAAAGGGCAGCACAGGCCCAAGCTCGCTACCGAGAGTTGGTGCGCAGAGGAGCCGGCGCCGTGGCGCCGCTGCAGGCGGTGTTGGTGGCAGTGCTGTGCCTCGCGGCACGGAGCCTTGGCGGCCCACTTCTTGGCGGAGGTGCCGGCCACATGGGCGCCGCGGTCAGGGCCGAGACATGCTCACTGCAGTTGACCAAGCGAAAATCGCTGCATGAACGAATGCGCTGGGTGCATGCTCGTGCGCCGAAAGTTCTTAGATCTGCTGCACGGCGTGGATACTGGGTTTTCTCGGCCATTAGTAAGATTACTAAGGGCCCTTTCATAGTGTCTTGACACTGACACATGTCTCAAACACCGGCGCACGAGCCCCAGGGAGCATCGTCGACACCTGCATGCATATTTCACCACCGTGATACGGGTGCGTGGGCGCCACACAATCTGCCATAAATCCGGCAGTCTGCAGGTGACCCCTCTAGCGGGCGCACCACCGGCTATGTCCCCAAGAGTGTCTCGACCAGGAATGTCTTCCGATGGTGGCGGGGTTTACGGCATCCTTTGCAGGCATTATTTCCTCGCTTCGGGCAGCTGGAAAGTGGGGATTTCTTCATTTGGCACGCGACTGGGGAATGCAATTCTCCAGCAGTATACAGGAGAGTCCTCTGGTATGCACAACAGACGCAGAGAACAAGAGACGTCTGTGGTGTAGAACCCTCCACAATGCAAGCTGACGCACATGGCTTTGTCACCTTGGGACCCCTGATGACACACATTCGGAAAATTAACGGCATGGTTGACTAAGGCTTGAAGGTTAACGGCGTTGCTGGAGCCTATGTGTCAGGCAAAGAGCTATCACGCGCATCCTTTTCGGGCCCCCGCTGACTATAATTAGTCGCTGCTCTTGCTATTTGCACGGCTTATTGCTGCTAAACTCCTTGCCATGCCGCTGGCGCCCGCTTCAGACTGCCCGATCGGGCATGAGAATACTGACTGTGGCCTCATAACCCTAAGTTCGTATGCGCTTTCTACTGCATCCAACGACGCTCACAACCCAACCTGCGCAGGGTCTCCGGATAAGAGAGGTGGGACTCTTAAGCTTCAAGCTCGAGCGCCACGCAGGATGCGCATGCAGCACCCGCATGCGCATATCTTATACGCAGTGTCGCGACAAGCTACTGTCGTCGAGGATATTTTCTTCGATACCCTCTTCGTAATGGGGCACGGATACCGGGCACGACGTGGAACGCCCTACCCAAGTCCCCCATTAGGCGCCATTGACAGGTTTTCTTTTTATTGCGCAGGCTGCCCTCGGCGTTGAAACGCAGCGCCCGCCATTGGCGAGAGTCAGGTATATCTCCAGTGGCACGCTGGAAGCAAGTTTCAGTGCCGCGCATGGAGGCTGCAAAACGTGCAGCCTGCAGTGGAATCCCGCAAAAACTTGTCGTCAGCAGCACGACTCTCAAGGTTCGACAGCACGGGGGGCGCTTTTAAGCGGAATCAAGTACGGTGCCTGCATGAGGCAAGATGGGCGTAAGTGTGGACAAGATCGCTTTAGTTCAGGAGAGCATCTGGGGCGGCTGTCCATAACCGAATAGGGGCGGCTCCGCGAGAGCAGGTCCCGCCACTGCCAAAAACCGCGCGGCCGCGCCCCCACATTACCCGACCGCGCGTCCGCGTGCCGTGGGCTCCGGCTAGGCGCCAGCGTCCGCTTACGTCAGCAACAAGGTGGAGGAGCGGGGCTTGAGTCCACCAAGCGACAGCCAGGGCAGGCCCTTTAGCAACTTCGTGCCCCACCCAATACACCTGCACACAGAACGGACCACCGCTGGGACCCGGGTGCAGCAATTCGGTGCTCCGCACCTCGCCTACGCCGAGCAGCACCGCCACGCGCCGTCTCGCGTCCTGCAACAGCGCCCGCCACCCGCCCGTCGCCGCGATGCCACAGCAATGCTTGCGGAACTGCAGAGCTTATGCAGGCCCAGATTGTTCGTGCGCCCACCGGGTGGGACGTCAAGTCCGGGGATGTTGTAGTCGATTGTTCTCTATTGCGAAGAAGCAGGCCCCCCAGCGAGGAGATTTTATTTGTTCGCACGACAGTCACACGTTGCGCAGGCGCCAAGCTATCGCTGACGTGCGAGGAGAAGAGACGCAGAGCCCGACTTGGAAAGCGGCGACCGAGTGTGGAATGGCCATTTGCACGACCGTGCCACCCCCATGTTGAACCACAACAGCGAGAGAAGCGTCGGCGGCGAGCCGTACCCGCCGTACCAGTTTCCTGCTGGCGCGCAGCGCGAGGTTGTTGCGCAGCGCGCGCCGCCGCGGCCGCCCCTCCAGCCGCTGCCGGCCCACCACCGCAGCACCACCGACGTCGGCGGCATGGGCGGCTACGCGGACGTCAGCTACACCCACACGCTCTTTGTGGACGAGCGGCCGGCGGCGGCGTTCTACGGGCCGCCGGGCGGCGTGCTGCCGGGGACCGCGGCCGTGCCCGTGCCCCTGGCGCCACCGGGGGCGCCCTTTGTGCGGCCGCAGATGCCCAAGGCCTACCTGACGGCGGCGGCACCCACAATCACACAGACAGCGGACGCGGACTACTTGAGCGAGTTTGTCAACCTCCATGGTGCAGGCACCACGCAGAACGGCTTCAGCACGCCCCAGTCCCTCTCCACCGCCCACAACTCGCCGCAGGTGCACCACGCACAGCTCAGCCACCTGCCCATGGCGCCCATGTACGGGCTGCCGCACCATCTGCCGCACCAGGCCTCGCCCCACCAGTTTGACAAGGTGGTGCCCAAGCTCCCGCTGCAGCGGTCCCAGGCCCCGAAGCCCAAGCAGCTTCTCAAGACCCAGAAGCAGCTCGGCCGGCCCCAGTTCCACCTCTCGCTAGACGACTTGCGCCGCCGCAGCCTGCTGACGGAAAACTTTGGCAACACCTTCCTGAACATGCGCTTCTCCGACGCCGACTTGGGCTTTGACCACCAGGACCACATGCTCGCCAAGCTCGAGGACAACTTGACCCCCTCGATGCAGCCCCCGAGCATGGGCGGCGCCAGCAACGACTACTTCAACATAAATCTGCAGAACAAGAGCTTCGACGACGACAGCGACTTTGAAAAGTTCTTGAACCTGTGCAAGGTGGAGGAGGAGGAGCTCCAGGGCTTCTCGTTTGACCTCCCTAAGCCTGACACGCCGTCTATGTTTCTCTTGCACCCCGAGGGCCAGGAGGACGAAAACAAGGTCCCCACCGAGCCCTCGGAGCTGGATGTGGACCACCAGTATCCTCACCACCGGCCCACCGGTCTGGGCAACTGGCCAGAGATCCTGGACGACGAGCGCCCCAAGGAGGACGGGCTCATGCGGCCCATCTTTGAGCGCGTCGACTCCAGCCACAGCATCAGCAGCCTCAGCGACATGAAAAAGCGCAAGCAGAACAAGGGCGCCACGTGCAAAGTGTGCGGCAAATACATCAGCAGAGACATCTCGCGACACTTGCGAATACACGACGAAGTGGGCCGGTTCCAGTGCTTGTTCCCCAAGAGTATGTGCAAGCACAAAACGGGAAACTTTAACCGTCCCTACGACTACAAGAAGCATTTGCTTCATGCCCATTTCAAGTTCGACGACCCCAAGGGCAAGACCGCGAACAACTTGAACGACAAGCTACCCATGCCCGGTAGCTGCATGGGCTGTGGCGCGCGGTACGTGGCCAAGGACTGGCTCGACGAGCATATTTTGGCCCACGGCGAGCGGCAGTGCCAGTTCCTACGGGGAGAAAAATAGTGGCCGTCGGGATGCCGCAATAGACGACTATGGTAAACTACTCACAGGTTACTTTTGCGTAGCCCGCCTCGGTTCCGCGCACAATCCTACCCAAACAAGGGTCCAATGTGCTCATATAACCACCAGTAGATGGCACCCATCCTGCTTGGCCCGCGCGCCTGCACTCCAATTGCGACCCGGCCATGTATGTGCAGGATGAGCGTTTCTCTCGACCAAACGGGCAGATATTTGCTCGTTGGTGCGCAAATATCGGGTGGCTCCCCCAGGTGTGCACTTTGGTATAAATATTCCTCTGGGGCCGTTATCCTGGCGGCACAGCACTCGTTACACACATTGCAGCATTTGCACCACTTCAGCCGCTTATTGCCGGGAGATACACCCACATCCACCCGTTTCCCCATACTCCACCTATATACAGGCCACCATCGCCATGGACTTATACAAGAGACACATGGACATGGGCATGGACATGCCCACGGCCACAGCGTCGGCCGCCATGGCGCTGAGCACCGCGCTGCTGATGTCACATATGCATCTGGATGACATGAGCGGCATGTCGATGAATATGTTTCTCACCACCGCCTACAAGCTGTACCCGGTGTTGTTCAAGCTGTTAAAGGCAGAAAACAAGGGCCAGGCCTTTGGCATCTTCATCCTCATTGTGGCCATTGGCTTTGTGACCAAGGGCCTCGAGCTTTTCCGCCTTTATCTCGAGCAGAGAGTGTGGTTGAACCCAGCTTACACAAAATGCAACACTGACTTTGCCCCCACGCCTGCCCCCACGGGCGCGGGTGCGGCCGGAACCGGATGCTGCGAGCCGACTAAGCTCGACACCACCTCATTGGAGACATCTGCCGCATCATACGTGAGCCAGGCGCCGGCGCAGCTCAATGTGGCGGCGGTCTTCTTCAGAAACTTGATGCGCATTGTGTTGATATTTGTGCCCGAGTTGTTTGGCTTTTGTCTCATGTTGGTGGCCATGTCCTTCACCTTGGTGTATCTCTTTGCCGTGGTGCTTGGCTTAACCCTCGGCAAGTTTGCCTTTGAGCGCCTCAGCGACCGCATGAAATTGAAGCCGGTTGAGCTCTCAGAGATGCACCACTAGTGTACATAGCACCTACGAATTAATTCACGACGCATGCTATTAATGACTCGAGTTTCTAGAGGCGTGTGCCCGTTGTATGCGGGCAAGCAAATCATTGTGCTTACTTTTGTTAAAGTTGGAGCCGCCGTCGGCCAACTTCTCGCTGTAGATAAGCCGGGCCAAGTTGTTCAACTCCAGAGCACTAAATCTGTGAGTGTTTTTTTCAATTTCATGGTGTAACAGGGGCTCACTCATGGTGAACATCTCAAAGTACGCCGTGGATCTGCTGAAGTTGACACTTTCGGAGTCTTTTATGATGTTCTTGAGTAGTTGCTGCAAGGTGAAAATGTTCAACATAATCTTCTTGATACCATTGGCATTGATGACCTGCACAAGGAACGAGCCTTGAATCAAGACCCGGTCGAGGAAATTGGACAAGCCGGCAATAATGGTGTCTCTTTCTTCGTCGCTCAAGAAATTGCTCAACTTGTTGTCGATCGAGAACACTTCCTTATTTAATTGTGACACATACCAGTCTGAGTCACCTGGCTCCGTGGTAGCAGCCCAATCTCCCTCCTTGAAGGAGCGGCTCATGTAATAAAGAGCTTGGCATCTCAAGTTGTAGCGCAACGCAATGAGTGCTCTATTGCGGATGGTTTGGAAGTTTTCAACAATCTTGTTAAACTGCTGAAGCTTCTGCGGACTCAACGCCAAGTACATGTTGCTGTGGCTAACATCCATGTTGACATTGGTAAGATGCGCCCGTCCATTTTCGAGGAAGCACCAGTCATGCCTCAACTTGTCCACCGTATGCACCTTGTCTGCTGTGTCATTGTAGTTCAGCTCCTTCTTCATCATAGGTAACCACGTCAAGATCCATCTGGTGGTTAACATCAAGTGGCATGCCTGATTGAATGAGTCTGTGTCGAGAAGGTCTTCAGTGGTCACGGAGAAGTTCTCCAGCGCATCATTGGCATTGTTGTATAACATGATTTGGGCTTCTTTTTCGACAAGCAGAAGCAAGTCTCTCTCCGAGGAAGTGTTCTGTAAAATGACTGAGGATATGTCAAGCAAGGAGGGTATTCTCATCCATAAACCAATCTTCCTGTTACCAGCAGATGCATCTCCACCAGTAGAGAGCAATTCCTTATAAAATTGGCTGTAGGTGTCCAGAAATTTTTGCAAAAGTTGGAGTACCAAATTGCTCAAGCTCTCCCTGTAACGCAAGGAGGTGTTGAGGACAGAGCAAATGGTAATGAATAACTTTTTGAACGCAAATGCATTTTCATAAACCATCACGGCCCTATTCTGGGACGTCGGGTTGATATTTGTAATATCGGACTCAAGCTGGTCGAGTGAGACAAGGTGAGTATTGAATTTGCCCGGCCCTTCATCGGCTCCGTTTTGGTCGGTCAATGTGCTCGAGTAGTACGTATTGTACTCGTTGCCGTATCCTTCGATGTATTCGCTGAAAGCCTGATCGATGGAGTGCCTCAATTTCGGCACAAAGTAAATTGACATGAATTCCTCAAAGAATCGAATTGCAGTCTGGTCCGGAGCTCTCGCGGAATCAGAGGACTTTTGAAATAGTTTTTGAGCTCCAGCAACAAAGATGAGCATGTATTCCAAGGCAATTCGCATGTTGAAGACATTCTTTGGAACCAACACCTCCACATTGGTGTCGAAAGACTCATTTTTGATATACGGAGAGACCTCACTGACGTCATCCTTGTTAGCGGAGTCGTCATTGTCACTGTTCAACAAAAAGCCATCAAGTTTGAGGGCAATTTCCTCTGACTTCATGTGGTCAAAGGCAACATTGTCAAATTTAAACAAGTCTCTTTTCTTGATGACATCGTTGAGCTTGGAGATACCTGAAGGCTGGTGACTGGATGCGCTGAACACGCTGGCTGCGTCGGTGTCAATGTAGTTGACGATCAAGTTTTGAAGCTCCTTCTTCATGGCGTTCCACAAGGAGTTGAAGTCGTAGGAGCCGCGTTTGGGGACGGGTCCCATGGGATCGGCAAACGAGTTTCTGTCAGAACTAGAGGCGGTCAAGAGCTGGCTCAGCTCGATTTTCAGCACGATCTCGGCCACGGCTCTTTGTTTCTGCAACACCGTCAAGCACTTGATGAAGACGGCGGCAAACAAGTCCTGTAAGACCTTGACGGCGCTGTCGCTGAGGTTGTTGCCGGAAAGGATGTCGGAGGAGTGGGCATCCTCGAACGCCAGGAGCTTGGCGAGTTTGCCCAACTGCAGCAAGTTCTTCAGCTTTGTTTCCTCGGCGGTGAGGCGGATGAGGGCGTGGAGCTCCTGCTGGTTGTTGGTGGCCAAGATTTCGAGGACCTGGGACAAGCGGTTGAGCTTGGAGGCGGTGTTGAGTAACATGTAGATGTAGTGGTAGGACTCGGCGGACGAGGAGGAGGTGGACTCGATCAAGATGGAGTAGTCGACGTCGGCGGCCGTGTGCTTGGTGTAGTGGGCGTGCAACTTGGGGAGCTGGGTGCCGACGAACTTGGAGTAGGGGTCTGCGAGGCAGGCGGCGATGTCGTCGATGTCCAAGTTTGCGGTGTTGTAGATGTACTGCTCGAGGTGGTCCAGGCGGGTGAGCAAGGTCTTGAGCGACGAAAGCTGCGGGTTGGCGCTGCGGGCGACGAGGTCGAGCAGGGTTGCCGGGAGGGACTTGAGGTAGATCTCGTTCTGGAGCTCGTCGACAATCATGTCAAAGAGGTTGTTGGACTGGGTCTCGAAGTAGCTGCGGGTGGCAGCCATGGCCAGCAACAGCCAGAGGTTGTACTTGGCGGCGACGGCGTAGCCGTGCAGGATGACGTCGTACACCTGGTGGATCTTCTTGTCGAGCACGAGCTCGTCCACGCGGTCGGGAATGGCGCGGAGCTCGTCCATGGCGTCGAGGATCTCGAGCATGTCGGCGTAGCGCGCGGACTGCGCGTTGAGCTCCTGGAGCTGGTCCAGGCGCAGATGGATGTCGCGCGTGGCCAGCTCCATCATGTCGCGGATCCGGGACGCGTCCTCCTGCAGCTCCGCGAGGGTGCCGAGCAACTGGTGGTACAGGCCAATGGCGTTGTTGAACAAGTCGTGGTGCTCGTTCACCACCGCGCGAAGCGCCGCCTGCGTGCGCTCCGCCACCTGCTCAAACTCGGGGAGCCGGTACGCGAGCCCCACCAGCGTGTCGTCGAGCAACGCGATCGCCATCTCGATGGGGTTGGCGTTGTCGGCGAGCGTCTGGGGCCAGTCGTAGCGGAGCTCCGTCTGCACCTCCTTGAGGCCCATCACCAGCTCGCGCTGCGCACGCCGCTCCGTGTCGTTGCGCGCGCCCACGCCAAAGCTCGTCAGCCGGCTGCGTGGCATGGTGGGAAGTGGGTGGTGGTGATGTGCTCCTGCACAATACCCCTGTGTGGGTGGTGTGGTGCGCGCACGTCTGCCCTCTGCAGCCTTCCTGTTCTTTATGGACTCGCTCGAGATCATCAGCGTGGACGAGTCGCGCGAGGTCATCGACGTGTATGTGGTTTCCCTGTGTTTGTGCGTGGCTCTCTACTAACCAGCTCGTCCGAGCCCGTCGTGGTGTCGTCGTCGCCGGTGCGGCCCGTGGCAGGGCCACCCGCCGCGGCCCCGGCCACCCCTGCCGCCGCAGCTGCCGCCGGCGGTGCTGCCGCGCACCCCAGCAGCCCGCTCGCGTGCAACACGCCGGTGACGGGCGCCAGGGGCCGTCCCAGGCCGTCGCGCTTGGCCCTCTCCAGCCTGCCGCAGCGGTCGCAGGACGACGTGGAGGGCCTGTCGTTTTCGTTTCTGCGCCGCAGCGTGCTCGACTTGCGCAATTGGGTGTCGAGCGACAGCGAGGCGACGCCGCAGCGGCTCCCCGCGCCGGAACCCGCAGCAGGTGTGTCCAGACCTAAGCCCGCAGCGGGCCGGCCCAAGAGGACCGCCGCCGACGCGGCGTATGCGCGCGAGCTCCGCGACGCCAACCGCGTGACGCGCTCCAAGGAGGAGCTCTTGGCGGAGATGATTCTCAGCGTCCCGGCCCACTTGGCCGACCGGTTCGAGCCCGAGTGGGGCGCCAAGTTCGCCGGCACCGCGCTTCGCCGCACCGACAGCACCCACGCCATTACGTGGACGCGGCTGGCGCGGGCGCAGTACGACCCGCAGCGCGACATCTTTGTGCCGTGCGCAGAGACTGAGATCGCCGAGAAAAACTTGGTGTTGTACTACGACGCCGCCGCCTTTGTCACCCTCATCGACACCGGCCGCGCGCTCGATGCCGTGGCGCTGTTGGTGGGCGAGCACCCTCACGTGCACCCCAGGGCCGTCATCGTCATGGTGGAGGGCTACCACCAGTACTTGCAGAAGGTGCGCAACCAAGAGGAGCACGAGTTCCGCAGCGCCGTGCTAGCCCAAGACCGCCCGCGCTCCCGCGCCCGCAAGGGCCCCGAGCTCAGCATGTCGTCCAAGGACCTTGAGCTCGCCGTGGACCGCTTCCAGGTGGACGCGGGCGTCAACGTGTTCATGGTGCGCAACAAGCACGAGGCGTTGGAGTGGCTCCACTCTCTCACCTACACCATCGCCTACAGCATCTACGACAAGTACTCGCGCCACGAGGCTCTCTCAAACTTGGGCACCGTCAAGCCCGGCAAGGATCACAAGACCACCTTTGTCCAGAGCGTCAAGCAGTTCAAGCTCATGACCGACCCCAAGTGCGAGCGCCTCTACCAGTTCTACGGCTCCATCCCCAAGTTGTACGCCCGTTTCCAACACCTGGACACTTTGGGCAAAGACCAACAGGGCAAGAACATCGTCCCCCCGTCGACGGACGCCGCCATGCGCAAACTCTTCATGTCCACCGATCCTACAGAAGTCATTCACGACTAGTCATTAACGTCATTGCTACCTATCAGGCTGATTTAACCACGGCGCTGGCGGCGTGGAACTCGTCTGGCGACAACTCCGGTACGCTCTTGATCGACTCCAAGGCTGCGGCCAACTGCTGCATGTCCTCAGGAGTAAACTTGTACCCCAATCCGTGGAGCAGCGTCAAAACATTGAGCGTCTTTTCAATGCACCCAATGTGTCCGTCCCTGTCTAGCACAGCGATGAGACTAGGCACGATTTTGTGGGTTTCCAAGTATGTCTGGGTGGTGGCATCAAGGCCATTGGACAACACTGCAGAGAATATCGAAAGCTGGCGCATCAACACCTTGTGGTTCTGTGGATTCAACCCAAGTGCTCTCCAGCCATCATACGCGCAGAATTGCTTGTATGCTGGTGCGTGGTTACGGATCAACGACGCAATGGCCAAGAGAGCCTTGAGCTGGAGCTCGACTGATGCCCCATCGTCAGCGGCGATCTCCACTAACGACTGGAATCCCTGTTTATGCTTCAAGAAGTCTTCCTGCGACTTGGGGTTGTTCTGCACGGCAATGGCTACGCACGAGGCGGCGTACACCCGAAGGGCATCTGGCAGCTCCCCATGCAAGCATCGTATGACGGCCGGCCAGAGGCCTAGATTCTCGATATTATTGGCGTTGTCCATGTTTTCGATAAGCATCTCAAAGTTCTCGAACGCAATCTCCCGGTTCTCTATCGTGGCTTCCGCGTTCTCCACCACCGCCATGGCCTGCTTCATGAGCGTCGGCTCGTCGGGGCCTCCGAAAAGCTGCTCAAGCATCTTGGGGTCAGGCTGGCCCATCTTGGCAATGGCCTCCTTGTCCCCCGACTGCTGCGCGATCGACCACTGAAGAAGTTTATCCATGTTGCAGCCGATGTTCAGACGGCGATGGTTCCGCTCATATACTCTTGTCTGCATGCAGGGAGATGAGCTGGGCGTATGCACGACTTCTAGAAGGTGCTCGGAGGTGCCATGCTAGCGCTGCCCGATTAGGTAAGCTCCACCCAGAACCACTCACCGCTGCACGCACCAAATGGGCTACAACTGGCGTTCGGGTGCCGCAACTGTGGAGCCAAGGTGCACACCATCCTAGGGCCGCCACCGTATATGCTTGCACGATACTTCAAATCGCCTGCAGCTCTGAAGGGAGCAGGAATAGCGTGGCCTGCACATACACCGTGGCCGTTGCATGCGCCCGGGTCAATGGCGGCGTGTGCCGGGCGAGCGGGCCAAAGCTAGCCCAGACAGGGTTGCACAGGCGCCAGCCATTGGTGCCGTCGATCTAGCGCGCTGCAATTGGCGGGCGGTGACGCGGCCATCGCGAGAAATGGACCACAGCGGGCCACGCGATCGCAACAGCAAGAGTAGCTACGCAGAACGCTCTTGGCGGCTGCAAGTCAGCACAGCTTACGTCAAAGCACTACGAAATACAGCATAGCGTGATATACACATTCAACATCGCACGCCGTGAGCGCACGTCATCGCTAGCGATGCAGGGACCTGATGTACGACTCGCACGGTGAGGCTTAACGGCTCGGGTAGAAGCTGTCCGGGTCACACCACGATCTGGTACATACACGACATCCGCCATATATATATATTTGCGGCCGCCGGGCTGGAAAAACCACCGATAAGGAACTAGTTGCGCGTGCGCATTGAGCTTTTATTTTGGTCCATTCTTCCGTCTGTGCTGTAAGCTGCCACATAGCTAGCCATTGAGTAAAAATAAGAAACAGTCGCCTCATCATGTCTTTGAGCAACAAGTTGTCCGTCAAGGACCTCGATGTCACCGGCAAGAGAGTCTTCATCCGTGTTGACTTCAACGTTCCCTTGGACGGCAAGACCATCACCAACAACCAGCGTATTGTTGCTGCTCTCCCCACCATCAAGTACGTCTTGGACAAGAAGCCCAAGGCTGTTGTGCTTGCGTCCCACTTGGGCCGCCCCAACGGCGAGAAGAACGACAAGTACTCGTTGGCGCCCGTGGCCACCGAGCTTGAGTCCTTGTTGGGCAAGAAGGTGAACTTCTTGCACGAGTCTGTCGGCAAGGAGGTCGAGGACAAGGTCAACGCTGCCTCCGACGGCGAGGTGTTCTTGTTGGAGAACTTGCGTTTCCACATCGAGGAGGAGGGCTCCAAAAAGGTTGACGGCGAGAAGGTCAAGGCCTCCAAGGAGGACGTGGCCACTTTCAGAAAGCAGTTGACTGCTTTGGCCGACGTCTACGTCAACGACGCTTTCGGCACTGCCCACAGAGCCCACTCCTCGATGGTTGGCTTTGACTTGCCTCAGAGAGCTGCTGGTTTCTTGATGGCCAAGGAGTTGGAGTACTTTGCCAAGGCTTTGGAGAACCCCACCAGACCTTTCTTGGCTATCCTCGGTGGTGCCAAGGTTTCCGACAAGATCCAATTGATCGAGAACTTGCTCGACAAGGTCGACTTGTTGATCGTTGGTGGCGGCATGGCCTTCACCTTCAAGAAGGTCTTGGACAACATGTCCATTGGTGACTCTCTTTTCGACGAGGCTGGTGCCAAGAAGGTCGAGAGCTTGGTTGCCAAGGCCAAGAAGAACAATGTCGAGATTGTGTTGCCTGTTGACTTTGTCACCGCTGACAAGTTCGACAAGGACGCTCAGGTCTCCACTGCCACCCAGGAGGAGGGTATTCCCGACAACTGGATGGGTCTCGATGCTGGCCCCAAGTCCAGAGAGTTGTTCGCCGCTACCGTTGCCAAGGCCAAGACCATTGTCTGGAACGGTCCCCCAGGTGTCTTTGAGTTTGACAAGTTCGCTAGCGGCACCAAGTCCTTGTTGGACGCTGCCGTTAAGTCTGCCGAAGAGGGCAACACCGTTATCATCGGTGGTGGTGACACTGCCACCGTTGCCAAGAAGTTCGGCGTTGTTGACAAGTTGTCCCACGTCTCCACCGGTGGTGGTGCTTCCTTGGAGTTGTTGGAGGGCAAGGAGTTGCCCGGTGTCGTCGCCATCTCTGACAAGCTGTAAACTCACGTATGCTGAATCACATTAATTCGTGGACAATTAAAGTAAGTAGATGCATACATGCTACGCCATCAAGGATCAAATACTGATGTCTATTCATTTTCATAACTTTGCGCTGCCGTTCGTTATTCTGGACCATGAAGACTCTGTCAACTCTTCGTAGCCCGTCTTGCTCAACCAATAGATCACCTCATCACCAGTCTCACCCTTGGGCAACTTTTGGTTCTTGAACTGGTTCTTGGGAACCTTGTTGTTGTGGGATGCTTCAATGGCATTGGAGAACTTGATAAACTGAGGGACTGCGTACGGTGGCAACGTTTTCGTCACATGATTGTAAATTTTGACCAAGGCATCTTCCGGCTTCAAGCCAGCTGCAGGGTCAATAACGGCGAAACCAGCTCTACCTTCGTGGTTGGGGACTCTGACACCAACAACGACAGTCTGGTTGACAGCTTGAGAGCCCATCAACTCATTTTCAACCTCGGTGGCCGACACATTCTCCGATTTCCAGCGGAAGGTGTCACCAAGACGGTCAACGAAGTAAAGACAATTATCACTGTCGGTCTTCAACAAGTCACCCGATCTGAACCACGCATCACCTTTTTTGAACACATCGCGAACAATCTTGGAGTTAGTGGCCTTCTCGTTGCCGTAGTATCCTTGGAACGTCTCCTCGATCTTTGCGGGGTTGAGAATTCTCATAAGCAATTCTCCCGGTTGCCCGTGAGGCACTTTGGTACAGAAGCCAGTCTTGGGGTCACGCCAGAGTTCATTCTCGTCGTCAGGGTCCATCTTGACAAGGGTCTGCTGCATGCCCAAGACTGCGTTGATCAAGCTGCCGTACTTACGACAGGCACCAACACCAAAATCACCGTACTGGAGTGAGGTGGTGGCCACGGGAGATTCGGTGGAGGCGTAGAACTCACCAATAGCCTGGATATTGAACCGGCGCTTGAACTCGCGCCAAATGTCGCGACGGAGACCGTTACCGTAGGCAATCTTGACCTGGTGTCTGGTCTGGTCCGGATGGGGCTTTGTGTTGAGCAAGTAGCGGCAGGTTTCGCCCACGTACTGGACGTGAGTGGCACCCACCATGCGGGCTTGCGTCCAGAAAGAGGTGGCAGAGAACTTTTGCGACAAGGAGACACAACCACCGGAGAGCAATGCGGGGACAATGCCGAGCATGGCAGCCGTGGAATGGTACAACGGCATGGCAGTCAAGACGTTGGAGTTTTTGTCTATGCGCATGATGTAGCCAAACACAGCCGCAGCCATGTACGTCTTACGCCAGGACATAATGGCAGACTTGGGAAAGCCGGTAGTACCCGAGGTGTAGATGAGGACACTCGCATTGTAGTCTCTGTCTTCTGGGCGTCTCAAGTTGTCGGGCGCGCGGTACAGAGGTCTGTTCTTGTCACGCAACACGCGGAAGAGCTCTGTCTCGTTCAAGTAGTGAAGGCCGACATGGGGAAGCTCGGCGTGAATGGCGTCCTGCGTATCGCGAATGGGCCCAGCACAGTCGGGGTCGATGAACACCTGCAGCACCTTGGAGATCTTGATGCAGTGCACCAAGGCCTTGTCCTTGGTGTTGAAGTTGAGGAAGGCGGGCGTGGCACCAATGTTCCAGAGCGCGAGCCAGATCAACATGAACAACGGCTTGTTCATGCAGTCGATGGCCACGTTCTGGTTGCTGGTGACGCCGTAGTCATTCTTGAGGATGTAGGAGAACCGAAGCACCATGTCGTAGAACTCGCGGTATGTGTACTGCTCCATCTCGAACTGGTTGTCGTAGATCTTGAAGCCATTTTCATCCACCTCGGGCGGAGGTGGGTTCTTGCGCGGCCGCGGGAAGTTGATACACAAGTTGTTGGGGTGGCGCTTGACGGTGGCCTCGTAGATGTACCAGAAGGACGCCTTACCGTGGCTCTGGGCCCAAAGGTAGGGCACCAGGGTGCGGACCACCTTGGAGATGAGCCGCACATCCTCGCGAATGTGGTGCTTGGCGTCGAGGAGCAGGGCTCCGAGAACAGCAGCGGCAGCGACTTCCATGATCAGGGTGGGAGAGCGGACAGGAGAGTGAACACCACGCGGGGGGTAAGTATCAGGGAAGTTGATGGAAGCAAGCCAAGGTTCGCAGCTGCGCGCCAATGCCGCATGCGGGCCTTTATATACGTCTCCGCACCTGTCATGTGAAGAGCGAAAATCTCAGTTCCTGCCCGATTGAGACATGCAGCGCAGCAGCCGCAGGTGGGACTGGGAGCACTTTGGCGGGCCTGGCGACCGGCGCTATCCTGGAGGCACGGTGGTTGGTGCCCAGGCCAACTTTTAGGGACTCACTGGCGTTGTAGGCGACGCGATGGGCTGGGGTACGTATAGGGCCCAACTGCATGTGATAGCGGCCAATTTCCTCGGAAAATACGGCGAAAGCGGGCAAGTGGCCGAAGCCATCAATGGGGACTATGTTAGCGGACTTAGCGGTGGCCCCGGCGCGGTCTCGTGGGTGCTGCTGCTGGTTCAAGCTTGCCGATGAGGTGGTGTCTCCTGCACATGCTAGCAAACATCTGCAAGCCGCGGATGTTTCGAGCCTGCACATGCTGCTATCGCCGCGATTCCTGCACCAGGTCAGTAATCTGGGGAACACATGCATGAGGAGGGGACCGTGGCCACTTTCCTCCGGTTCCGTTTGTCCTTGCATGCGTGTGCGTGCGGAGAAACGTTGGCATCAGCTGCCGCCAGACCCAGTGCGCGCATGCAGCTTGCTTCCGCCTGTGTGCAAACCCCCGCCGCATGCATGCCATGTCCGCGGAGTGCACCTGGTTCTTATCGCTGGGACCCCAGCGCTGGCGGGCCGCGGTAGGCCTCTGCCGTCCACAGCGCACCGTGGGTGTGGGCTATGGCGAGCATGTCGTGGGCGCGCTGCCGCATACGCCCATCGTCCAGCGCTAGTCCTTCCTGCACCAAGCCCCGCAAAGCCTGGGACCCTGAGCTCGCGTCGGCTGCGAGATATGGTTCCATGCAGCACCGGTGGTGCTTTTCAAGCACAATGTAGGCGAGATCGTAGAGGCGACGCTGTGCCCGTGCTGTGGGTGGGCGGTGAGTGAGGCCGCGGCGGAGGGCAGGGAACACCCAGAGGTACTCGTGGCAGTGGCATCCGCGCACCAACTCGCGGGCCACCAAATGAAACCGGCCCCACGCGGCCGCCGGCGCAGCGTCGAGGCTGTGCGTGGCGGCCACGAGCACTCGGAGCGTGGCGCCGCGGCTGGTGAATGTGGGCGTGAGCCCTAGGTGATGTAGGCGGGCGGAAACGCCGTGCTGGCGCAACGACGCTGCACTGGCGCCCCAATGGAAGCAGCAGTAGGCGGCCACGGTGCCAGCCACGAGCTGTAGCAAGTACGGGTCCTGGGAAGCAAGCGCCAGCGGCGCAGTCACTACCGCGGCCACCATGTGCTGGTACCACGGCATACAAAAGTGCTCGTTGGCGAGCACCGCGCGGCCCCCGCTGAGAGCCACGAACCGCACGAGCGCCACGGTGACGGTGGCAGGGTGCTCGTCGGCATTGGAGATGGCAGTGCGCACCGCGTCCATGGCGCTGCTGGCGTCGTAGGCGCTACTGAACCCTACCGCCAGTGTGTGGCCGAGACACTGCGCAACGAGCTGAGAGAGCAGCACCGGCGCACCGCCGGCAACGGGCCCAAGCGGCGGCGGTGCGAGCGTGCGCAACTGGTCAGGAGAGTACACTAGCCGGCGGCGCGAGGGTGGCGTGGCGGCGTCGGGCGTGGTTGAGGCGCCAATGTGGGCCAAGTGCTGGACCGCCGGAGCGCTGCTAGAGACAACACGGTCCTCAGAAGGCGCCAGAGGCGGCAGCAGAGGCACAGCAGGCTCTTGCGCTACAGCAGCGCCCGCCCACACGGCGTCTGTGGGCAGCGTGAGCCGGCGGACCGAGAGAAGGTACTCGCGGAGGCCAAAGAGCGCTCCGGCAACTACAACGGCGGCGAAAAGCACCACCAAGTAAATATAAAGCGCGTTCGACACAAGCTGCTCGCTGGTGTACACGGCCACGCGCTGGCCCAAAACAAGGCCCAGCTCAAACCGCTCCATGCTGTCTACAGACGGCTGCGACTGCTGAGCGCGGTTGCAAACGGTGTGCCTGTCTGCAGGACGCGGGATATTTTTCATGGCGTGACATCTCTTTCTGGTCCTCACCAGCGATGCTTGCGAGGACGCGGTTTTTCTTCACGCGCAACGGCCAGCTCACGGCGACGATGGCGCAGGCGCGTGGCGGTGCGCCCGCGCTACTTCGGCGGCCCGCGTGGGCGGCGTTGTGGGCCGGCGGCCGGCGCAGCACCAGCACCGCCGTGGCCCAGGGCGCCGCCGCCGCAACGGTGCCAGCGGCGGTACCGCGCGTGCTCACGGACCGCAGGGCGGGGTACTGGCTTGTGGGCACGAGCGGGCTCATTTTCGGCATTGTGGTGCTCGGCGGGCTCACGCGGCTCACGGAGCTGGGGTTGCTGATCACAGAGTGGAAGCCCGTCACCGGCGCGCTCCCGCCGCGCGGGCAGGACCAGTGGCAGCAGGAGTTCGATAAGTACAAGGCGCTGCCGGAGTTCCAGCAGCTCAACCTGCACCTCACGCTCGACGAGTTCAAGTTCATCTACAGCATGGAGTGGGGCCACCGGCTCGTGGGGCGCGCCATCGGGCTCTTGTTTGTGGTGCCGGCGGTGGTGTTTTGGCGCACGCGGCGCACGTCGCCGCGCGTGAACCGCCGGCTTCTTGGGCTCACGGGCTTGCTTGGGCTCCAAGGGTTCATCGGGTGGTGGATGGTGGAGTCCGGCTTGGACCAGGCCCAGTTGGACGAGCGCCGGTCCAAGCCCACCGTGTCGCAGTACCGCTTGACCACCCACTTGGGCGCTGCCTTCCTCATGTACTTGGGCGTGCTCTGGACCGCATTCGAGATCATTGGCGAGAGCCGCCTCGCCGCCATGCCCGCCGACAAGTTCCGCACCGCCGTCGACATGCTCCGCCTGCCCCGCTTGAACCGCATCCGCGGCATCAGCACCGCCTTGCTCGGCTTGACCTTCCTCACCGCCATGTCCGGCGGCATGGTCGCAGGCTTGGACGCCGGCTTGATCTACAACACCTTCCCCCACATGGGCGACGACATCGTGCCCTCCTCCGGCGAGTTGTTTTCTCCCGTCTACTGCCGCCGCCCCGACGGCTCCGACCTCGTATGGCGCAACTTGTTGGAGAACCCCACCACCGTGCAGCTCGTGCACCGCGTGATGGCCACCACCACCTTCTTCTCCATCTTGGCGGCCCACATGGTGGCCGTCAAGCACAAGGCCATCATCCCCCGCCCGGCCATGAAGGCATTGGGCGGCGTCATGGGCCTCGTTACCTTGCAGGTGGCTCTCGGCATCTCCACCTTGATCTACCTTGTGCCCATCCCCTTGGCCGCCGCCCACCAGGCCGGCGCCTTGGCACTTTTGACTGGTACCCTCTTGTTTGCAGCTCGCCTCAAGCGCGTGAGACCAGAGGCGGTGAAGTACATCAACGACGCCATGAAAAAACAGCTCCTCAAGTGAGCTCTTGTATAGAATCCCTGTATATATATTTTTTCTATAACCTTACCATATCCTTTTTGATGCCATCTCGTACCGCAATACGTTGTCCAACTCCTCGTGCTCATCCTTGCCGGCCAATTGCGAGAGCTGCTTGCTCCACTTCTCCTCAGGGCTGGGGGGTATATTTTCCCCCGCATCGTAGAGGTATGACCGGGTGACGGGATTGATTGTAGATGGCTCAGTATTAGGAAACCCGGGAACGAAGGAAAGATCGCGGGCCTGCAAGGGAGATGAAGGCGATACTTCATCCTCGGACACCGTCTCATCAGGTGAGAATGGTGTGGCTGGAAATTCGGTGTTGAGGTGGAGCGACGACGACGCCCCAAGAAGAGAGGCGCCCGCCTCCGACGTTTTTGGCGACAACGTGACGGGGATGGAATGCAGAGTCTCCGTGGCCGCCGCAACACGCGATGCATTCTGATAGGCGTTGTGAGCCAACCTGATTCGTCCTGCCCACTTGACAAGACCAAGGCCCAAGAGCACGCGAAGAAATACAAGCACCACTAGGGCCACAGTAATCATAAAGACGCTGGTGAGCGCGGCCGGGACCGACAGGAAGGAGAGGAGCAGGCTGCGGATATCGGGCAAGATCATGCGCAAGAAACACACCACGTTAGCGAGCAACGGCAACCCAATGCGCCTAGTCATGACGATGTAGTCTGAGAGTTCGGTGCCCTTGCTCAGTGCCTTGAACACGTGGAGATAGTCCAAGGAGGACACGTAGAGGTAGTTGCGATAGATGCGGGGCCGGATCTTGTTGAAGCGCGTGATGTAGCTGTGCTTCAACCAGTCGACGAAGATCTCGCTGCCGAGTACCACCACAGACGGCCCGAACAAGGCCCCGAACCACTTGTTCCAATTCTTCCACGAGTTGGGCATCATCCCCAGGTCAATGGAGGTGAGCTGGAGGAGGTTGCGGAGGGCGATGATGCTGAGCATGAGGGAGAGCTGGAACCTCTCCGTGAGATCAGCCATGGTGAGCTGAAATAAGCCTTCACGGTCGAACTTTTTGAACACGGACCCTCGCAATTCGGCAAACTGGTTCGAGAGCAAGAGGATCAAGAGGGCGTTGGAGTATGAGTTGGCGGCTACGTTGAGCGACACCGTCTGGTAGATGAGGACGTATGCGTGGAGGGACAAGTAGAGCACGGCGAGCACAAAAAAGCCCGTGGCTGCTGCCCACCGCGCCGGCCGGTTGTAGAGCACGTTGAGGATATCCTGCCCCAACGCCGAGCAGAGCTTGTCGGCGACCTCGAGCACGCCAAACGTCACATAGAGCTTGATGTCGGCCTGCCGGCGCACGTCGTGGTACAACTTGGAGATGTCGAGCTGGGGAAGCAGGAGCACGCTCACGGCGGCCACCACGAGCGCAATGGTGATGAGGTCGCGGCGCACCGCCCGCAAGCGGCCTGCGCCCGCGCCAAGCCGTGCCCGAATAGGCCCGCCCGCGCGGTACCCGTCGCGCACAGCTGCCGCCGCAAGCGCCGCGACCTTGAGCGGGACGAGGGTGAAGAGAGTAAGGAACGAGCTCACGCACACCCCAAGCCCAAACGCCATGAACCGCTCCAACGCGAGCGGCACCCGCACGAGATTCTGGAGCTGTTCGTGCAGCGCGGCGGCGTCGTCAGGCGCCTCGACAGCGGGGTGGTCGGCGGTGGGAAGATTGAGCTCGTGCAAGAGAAGCTGGTAGAGCGGGCGCACGGCGCTGCCGCGGCGCTGGAACGACGCCGTGCTAGAGCGCGACCGCGGTCGTGTCAGCGACAGGCGCAGCCGTGGGCGGCTAGCGGGCCTATCGAGTCGGCGACGCATGCATGGAACAGCGATAAGCCGAGGGTCCGAGCCGGAAAGCCACAAATTTGGCACTTGTCTCGGAGACGTAACAGGAGTACCGAGGGTGCGTTCGCCCAGCAATTGAGGCCAGGGGGGTCGAGGGGAAGAAAAAGGTGGAACGAAGGCTGGTGATACTGGCGTGCGAGCCCAGATCGGCGTGTGCAGGCCAGCCACACCGGCCCTGCGTCACCGTCGCGTGATGTCGTGCACGTGATTGGGTCGTCGTCCCGGAGGTGTAGAGATCGGCGGCCCGAGGCAAGCCAGCTCTCAGCCGGCAAGTCGGAGCAGCAGCATACGTTTCTGCTCTTAGTTGGAAGCTCACAAGCTGCTGATGGCAGAGCTGGTGACTGGCGGCTGGCAGAGGGGTCATCGGCCTGCATATTATTTTGGGCGTGCACGCAGTCCCCCACAAGACTGGCAGCAGCACCGATTCTTTCTTCCAGCCTGCCCCGCCGGTTTTCGCCAATCTGCCGCGAAAACGCTGGAGCTGATACTTTTGACCTGTGGTTTTGCACCTACAAATTTTTGTGCGATGGTGGTGGCGTTGGAGCAGCTTGTGCCCGAGCTTGAGCCGTACGCCCGCCTCACCGACGACAAGGATTTCTTGACGCCCGGGGAGGCGCTGCGGCTCGTGTTGCAGCTCACGGAGCTCCTTGTGGACAATTGCGTGGATCTCTCGCTGCTCAAGTTCCTCCTGCGTTTTTTGACCCAGCAGGCGTACGACGACGTGGTGGAAGAGCGCAACATTGAGCACCGATGCGGTTACATACTATGCGCCGCGGCGCCGCGGCTGCAAGTGCGCCGGCTCTCGGCCAACAGCAACGGCATCACGACGTGCGCGCAGGGCGGCGTGCCCAAGTTCCAGATCTACAACCGCAAGCCGCTGATGATCTTGCCAAACACCTACCTACTGCAGTACTGCTGCAAGGAGCACTACCAGGCGCTGCTCTTCTACCGCAACCAGCTTCTGGCGGAGGCCATCTTCCTCCGCAAGGACATTCTCCGCGTGCCGCCGTTCCCAGCAGGCTTCCCGTCGACGTGGTACGAGAACGGCATCACTTGCCTCGAGGAAGTGCTCGCCAAGCACCGCGAGTTGAGGGACCAGGGCAAGCTGCTTGCGGACGTGATCTCGTTGATGACCTCCTTGTCGGTGAACGACACTGACCGCAAGGACACCTCAGAGCTCATCCAGATGCTCCACGACTTTGAGATTGTCGAAAAGGAGGGCGGCCCAGTCCCCGAGGAGCACGACTCCGCCATCCTCTCGGACGAGGACCTTCCCAACACCATTGAGGGCTACGCCGCGCGCGGTTAGCTGGACAGCATAGCTACGATTTTACGAACGCAGTATCAGTTGTAGATATGAAGCCGCTTGTCAAACTTCTCCCCAAGCAGAAACGCCTTGTATCCGCACAGCCGCATGTAGTCGCCGAGCGTCTTGCCCATCTGGCTGCGGTCCACGAGGGGGATGCCGCTGTTCTCTTTGTTGGTGCAGCCGCGCTGGGTGCTGGCAAGGGCGTCACTAAATGAGTACCTGGCGCCGATGTCGAAGCAGACGAGATCAGAGTGCTTGACGCAGTTGCGCTCGTGCGCTTTAGCTCTGATGCGGCCTAGAGTTGCAGCCTGCTCTGCGTAGTGCTGATCTTGGGCCCGCTGGAGCTGTTTCATGGTTTGCGGATTGGCAGCAGGGTCCTGAGTGCGTGCTCGAATAGTCCGCCACTCCGTCTCCATTTCTTTGTCTGTGATGACTAGAGGCTCGAGCCACTGGGCGATGTGGGCGCCTGCGTCCAATCCCTCGAGCTGTGCCTCCCACGCGCCCTCGCTCATTGCAAGCTGCTCGTAGTATTTCCTGGTGTGCATGCGCTCATCCTCCCCGAAGCCGCCGCAGCCCTTCACAGCAAAACTGCCGTCGGCGAACCGCTGCTCGCCGATGCCTGCTCCGTCAGCGGAGTTCCACACGGTCTTTTTGCGCATGAACCTTACCAGTCGCTTGATACCGATGGCCACCTCCCGCAAGGCATCGAGGCGCGGGTAGGGCATTCGCACGATCCGAGCTGGCACAGCCCCCGCCTCAGACACATTGACCTTGACCTGAAATGGACCCTTGACGTTGACAATAGTGTCCAAGCGTTGGAGGTAATGGCCCTCGTTGATGTCGTGCGCGAGCGCGGGCATCACGATGCCGTCAATGTACTCGTCATCGTATATACGCAACGACAGCGCCTTGGTAGACCCGGGAAGAGCAAGCAGCGCCGGTAGAGCGTGTCCCACAGGCAATTGGGAGGGGGGCGCCGGAATATGATGGTGCTGCTGAAGGGACTTCAAGTGCCGCCGCCGGAGGTGGGTGTAGTGCTCCCGCAGCCGCTCGAGCTCTTGTGCAAGCCGAGTATACCACTCGGAGTTGGTGAGGGGAAGTTTCCTGCCGGCGGTGGGATGTTTCGGGGCCTGCTGTCGTACCGAGTCCACAACCTTAGTATGGCTCGCAAACCACGGCACAAGGGCCGTGACAGCCGCCCAGGACTCGGTGGTAGGCTTCATGCGGTGCTCCTCAAGTCTCTCCAAAGCGCTGATGCCAGCAATCACCCGCTCGCGGAGCTCTAGCGGAGTATACGTGGAGATGAACTGCTCTTTAGCAGCACAGCAGAGGCCCCGACGCACAGCGGCCGCATCGCCGTCTGCGCTGCCCATGTGCCGCACGCGAGCTGCACCGCGCAAGAGGTCGCGGTAGAGAGCAAGTACGGCACGCTTGTGTCCTATTTTGTCCACAACACCCATAAAGAACTGTGGCCCAGCAGCAGCGCGTATGCTGCGGTGTGCACACAGCGCGATGAGCCTGTCCCCCCACCTGGTCCCCCAATCTTGGCCTGCAGGCTACCGCGACAGCAGCAACGCGCAGCAGCATCAGCGGAGAAGTTACCCTTTCGAGCACCATGGTATGTACGAGGCAGCATGTCCAAAAACAGCACTAACCCAGGCACGCGCAGCAAAGCAGACGTCCACCGTCATTCTCAAGTTCAAGCGGAACCTCACTACCATTGTGTTGCCCGTGGCTGGTGACGCGCTCTCAGTGGAAGGTCTCAGAGCAAGCATCGCCGACGTGCTCAGCACCACCGGTGCCTCGGCGTTAGCGGAGGAGCCCACTCACGATGCCGATGTCCCCGCCGATGAGGCGGATATACCGGTGCCCCAGTCGGAATTTGCAGACGACAGCGCCAGCCACATCCCGACGCCAAAGGCCGCCGACATCTCCTTGGCCGTACCCAAGGACCGTTCCGCGCCGTATGATAACGAGTGGACTGAGCTCGACGACAAGGTGCTAGCCGCCGCCGAGCTCCGGGACTACGATATCATAGCCTTCCGCATTGGCGACGAGCCGTTCAACATTGTCGAAGCGGCCTACGACGAGGAGTGACGCGAGGGAGAGAGAGAGAAAAGTATGCATAGAAGTGAAGCCCAGTTATACCTGCTAATGTTACAAAATATTCTTAGTACTTGCGCGAGGCGGCGCCGCCGCTGGCCTTGCGGATGCCGCCCGACAGCACCCGGACGTAGCCAGGCTTGGGCAGCAGATTGGTGCCGGCTGCGCGGGGACCCCGGGCCTTGGGCAGTTTTATGCTATGGGTGGGTGACAGCTGGGGCGAGGACAGAATTGTGGTGCTAACTGTGCGGGTGCGGGTGGTGGTGGTGGTTTTGGTGAGGGAGACTGGGTTGCCGGACTGGCTGTTGGTGGAGATGGAACGCAACACCTTCCACTCGCCGTCGTTTCCATTATCCTTTTTCGGCGACGAGTGCACGAGGGCACCGCTGTCGTCCGCGCCAGGTTTGGCGTGCTGGATGTCTTGCATCAGCTCGGTGTTGTTGGTGAGGTGAAGGTCGTCATCGGAGTTGTTCACCACCTCTATGATGTCTGAGTTGTTTTGGCTGTCGGTGTGGTATTTGCGGGGCTGGCCCGGGGACTCCTGGGGCACGGCGCTCTGGATCTTGGCCGCCAAGGCGCCGCTCACCTTTCTCCGGCGGATTGGGGTTTGGAAGGAGGAGTCGACGTGACTGATGGATGAGTTGAGCTGCAGCTGGTTCTGCAACTTGCGCTGCTTGGCCTCCTGCTTCATGCGGGCGCGGAACTCGTCGTAGGGTACCAAGGGGAAGAGCCCGCCAATCGCGCGGTCGGGCCGGTTGTCGAGACACATGGTGTAGCGCCAGCTTCTAAAGTCGTTCTGGTGCAAGTACAACCAGTGCTGCTGGGGGCCGACCACCATGCCGGGGCGGATCATGCGCATGTAGCCGATGCACTCGTTGGCGGTGAAGCCGTGGGTGTAGATCAAGTGGGCACCAATGAGGCAGCCGGTACGGCCCAAGCCGGCCTTGCAGTGGACGGCGATCTTGCCGCCGCGGTTGATGATGCACTCGGCGGCGCCAATGAACTTGTGGACATAGTCCATGGTGGGGCAGGTGCCGTCGTCAAAGATCATGTCGATGTGCTGGATGCCGCGCTTGGAGAACTCGTTGGCGTCGTACAAGTGGGAGTTGAGGCGCACCACCAACTGGACGTCGTTCATCAAGAAGAAGTTGAGCACCTTCTTGAACGGCTCGTTCAACGGCCCCGGCCGGCGCATGTTCTGCTGGGGCGAGGCAAAGGCGACAAAATCCTTGGACACTACATTGAAGTCGCCCTGGTCGACGCGCTCGTACTGCTCGTACTCCTCCAAGTTGAACAGGGTGAGGTCGATCATGCCGCGCTCCTTGGCGCGCCACATGCCGTAGACAATGTCCTGGATGGTGATCTCAAAGTCGGCGTTGGAGTAGCCTGCGTCGCGGAACCCCTGGAGCGGCGGGTCGATCTGGGCAACGGGCTGGAGCACCTGGTGCGGCGACCACAGCTGCACAAGCACCATGTAGCAGCAGAGCAAGCACGCGGCGTTGGCGCGCTCCTTGGGCGACGTCGACAGGTAGAACACGATGGCCTTGCCCTGGTTGGCGTCCTCGTTGAGGATGTTGTGCAACACCACGGCAAACCGGTAGAGGCTGCCAATGTGCAACGGGCCAAAGTCGAGGTGGAACGCATTGTACGGCAAGGCGTCCTCCACGGTGAAGTACACCAAGTCGATGGTGTCTGGCGGCGTGTGGTCGTACGCTCCGAGGTAGATACGGTCTGGGTTAGTAGCTGGGGCGGGCGGGCGTGTTGAGGGTACGTACTCTTGAGGAACTCCACGAGGGGCGCCAGGGACTTGCTCTTCATGGCGGGCGGGTGAGGCGGGCAGGGAGCTTGGCAAGAAGGAAGCGCTGACGGCAGGGGCACGTCACAGAAGGGAGGAAAAGCGGTGTGTGGAGCTGCTGCGGTGGCCTCGCGTGCTTGTAGCTGAGTGTTTTGTTTTCTGGTCCAAACAGTGCGTGTTATCAAAATGGTGCGCGCACGCAGGGTCTCCGCGCTACCGGCGGGTCTGCTGGGGTTCCGTCGCCAGCAAATGGTACGTTTCCCGGGCGCCCCGCCGCCGCAGTACTAACCAGTCGACCTCGTTGTACACCTTCTCGTCGGAGACGTTGGAGCGGCTCCGCAAGTTCCGCTTCCAGAGCGCGCGCGCGCTGCTGATGCAGGCGGTGGTGTACTCCATCGACAAGGAGACGTTCGCCGTGACCGGCGGCGACGTGCTCGAGTCGATGGAGGAGTTGGAGGAGGAGCTTCCCGACAACTCGCCGCGGTTCGTGGTGCTTCTGTACCCGATCACGCTCAAGGACGGCCGCTCGGCGAGCCCGCTCGTGTTGCTCTACTGGCGCCCGCCCACCGTGGGCCAGCAGAAGATGTTGTACGCCGGCGCCGTGGAGTTGATGCGCGACAAGGCCGGCGTGGCAAAGTATGTATCGAGACCGCCGTTGTGGGGCGTACTAACGCAGGCTCATCGAGATCGAGGAGACCGAGGAGTTGGACGAGATCGAGCAGCTCGTCCAGTAGAAGCAATAGACAGTTGTGGATCTGTGTGGGACGTGTAGAGATGTGTAGAGATGTGTAGAGGCGTGAGCAGAGGCGTGAGCGTCGGACAGAGCTAGTACACGGAGCTCGATAGCACCCATTAACACAATGATGTGCAAAATAGACAGAAATACAATAGATACAAAATTAGGCAAGTACGTAGAAAGCAAGCACACAAGCACACAAGCACACAAACTTCCCCCTACACAGCCAATGGCGCCCAGCACCAGTAGCTGGCCCGGGGCAGCGCTCGAGGAGAAAGCAGCCGAGCCTGCACATGGTCCGGTTTCCAGCACGGTGCGTAACGCTCAGCACGGGACGAAAAGTCGTGCGCCGACACAACCGCTTTCTTGATAGTGAAAAATTTTCGTGAGCTTCTTCTCTTCACTACTCCCAAGAACCTATTAACACACCGTCAAGATGGCTCGTATGCACTCTAAAGTATGTACCCATCGCTAGAACGCATCACCAGTTACTTGATAACTAGTCACGTCGGGTTGCAGCGGTAGCTTGGAGGTCTAGTCAAAAGTGGGAGGTCCCTTCTGGCCTCCCGCCGGCTTTTGGCGCTGATGCTCCTTGAATAACTGCGCAACGCCACTACTTATGAGTAATGGGAACAGCACGGTCCAACGCGGGTGAACCGATGTGGACTGTGCTGCCGCCCGGCTCGCCGTGCCCTCCACGGCGCTGTCCCGTTTCTTTTCGCCAGCGCAACAACTCGTTCAGCGAGTGCTCGGTGCTCGAGTCTTTGTCTGCGCGAAGAGAGACGGGACGGCGTGTGGATGTGGTGGGCGCGGGGGCCGGAAGGATCCCCAGACCATGTACTAACATCTCCAGGGAAAGGGTATTTCCTCCTCTGCCACCCCCTACTCCAGAGCCGCTCCTTCGTGGTTCAAGTTGACCTCCGATGAGGTTGTGGAGCAGATTGTCAAGTACGCCAGAAAGGGTTTGACCCCCTCTCAGATTGGTGTTCTCTTGAGAGACGCTCACGGTGTGTCCCAGGCCAAGATCGTTACCGGTAACAAGATCATGAGAATCTTGAAGGCCAACGGTTTGGCTCCTGAGCTCCCCGAGGACTTGTACTACTTGATCAAGAAGGCCGTCGCTGTGAGAAAGCACTTGGAGAGAAACAGAAAGGACAAGGACTCCAAGTTCAGATTGATTTTGATCGAGTCCAGAATCCACAGATTGGCCAGATACTACAGAACCGTCGCCGTCTTGCCTCCCAACTGGAAGTACGAGTCCGCCACCGCTTCTACCTTGGTCAACTAAGCATGTACACGTAATAAAACCCCGTTGGCTTTACGTCGCTGTAGCCGGTAGGCCCTCTGCCCATGTGCAGGCTCCCATCTCTCCACCTGTGCAGGCCCTACCCTTCACCTATGCAGGTCCCTATCCTCAACCTATGCAGGTCTCAGATTCCCACCTATGCAGGCGCCCCGCCATACTGTTCTTATCAGTCGATGGGCGCCCGCTTGTCGTTGTTGGCGCCGCTGGCGCCGACGGTGGCAATTCTGTCGTATGTGGACGCGCTTGGCGACCTCCAGTACTTGGAGGTGCTCAACAACTCCCGCTTCCTCAAGACCATCAAGGCCGTGGACACGGCGTCCGGCAACTTGGTCATCGTCAAGGTGTTGATCAAGCCGCTGGCGGGCGGGCCCACCATCAACTTGCGGCCCGCCACCGAGTTGCTCGTGAAGGAGGCGTCGTTGCTCGCGCGCCACAGCAGCATGGTGCCGTGGCACCGCATCATCGAGACCGACCGCGCGGGCTACCTCATCCGCCAGCTCGTGCGCACCAACCTCTACGACCGGCTCTCGCTCCGCCCGTTCTTGGACCCCGTGGAGAAGCTCTTTTTTGCGTTCCAGATGCTCAAGATCGTGGAGTGTCTCCACACAGAGTTGCACATCCACCACGGCGACCTCAAGCTCGAGAACTTCCTTGTCTCCTCCGCCAATTGGCTCACTCTCGCCGACTTTGCCGCCTACGTCAAGCCCACCCGCATCCCCGCCGACAACCCCAACCAGTACTCCTTCTACTTTGACAGCTCCGACCGCCGCGTGTGCTACATCGCCCCGGAGCGCTTCTACGACTCCACCGCCGGCACCGCCGTCACCCAGAACATCGACGACGAGGGCCGCTACAGCGGCTCCGACCACGTGTCCGATGCCATGGACGTGTTCAGCTTGGGCTGCGTCATTGCCGAGTTGTATCTCGATGGCGAGCCCACCTTTACGCTCCTGCAGCTCTTCAAGTTCATCAAGGGCGAGTTCGAGCCCGACTTTTCTGGCATTGACAACCGGCGTGTGGCCGAGCTCGTGGCGTCCATGACCAACAAGGACCCCGCCGCGCGGCCCTCCGTCAGCCATATCCTCGCTACCTACAAGGATGTGCTCTTTCCTTCGTTCTTCTATGACTACTTGCATGACTTTGTCCTCCGGCTCAACACAGAAGCCAACTTTGTCGTGCCGCCGGGCAACAACGACGTCACACCCAGTGACTTGCGCATCGATTTAATCCATTCCAAGTATAGCGAACTCAGTCGCGCGCTCGGGTTTGACTCCTCTCCTGCCAAGCTGCGACCACTGGGCCAACGCAGCGCTGATGTTTCGCAACTCCACCAGGCTGCAATGATCGTCTTGAGCAATATCTTTGCTCTCCTCAAGTCCACAAAACGCCCCAGTTCCAAAATAAAGGCATGTGAGCTCATCCTCGCCTTGAGCGAGAAGGCCAGCGATGAATGCAAGCTAGACCGCTCACTTCCCCACCTCTGCAGCATATTAGACGACTACATCGACGGCTCCCTGCAAATTGTTGAAACCGCCGGCCAGTCGAGTTTGATAGAAAGCACCAAAATGTCCACAGAAGTGGTGTGCACGGCCTTGACGTCCATCACCTCGCTAGTCAGGACATGCACTTACCTCACTCCACTTAACGTGCTCGTTTTCACAGAATACCTCTTTCCTAAACTCAATGCTATCATCGCTGACAAATTCTCTCAGGATGACGGGAACCCTTTGGTGAAAATCACTCTTGCATCGTGTCTTCCATCATTGGCCCAAACTGCAAAGCTTTTCTGGGCAATGTCGAAAACCTTCAAGTCTGATGCATGGAAAAATTTGGATAATGGTATCGTGGGCACCGTTGTCGATGTACAGTCTCCTGGCTTAAACGACTTCAGTACGCTTTTGATTCTGAAGGATATCTTGGATGAGGATGTCGGAAAATTGGCATTCAAGCTTCTCACTGACTCGAATCCTCGCGTCCGAATAAGTCTCTTGAACAACATCCTTCCATTATGCGAGTTTTTTGGAGTGGACAAAACTAATGACTTGATTCTACCTCACCTTATTAGCTACCTTAATGACCCCAGCTACGAGCTCAGACTCGCCTTCTTGGCATCTGTACTTGAAATTGGCCCCTACATTGGAGTTCTCTCCTTTCAGCAATACCTCTTGCCATTGCTCATCGAAACTCTTGGTGACTACGAGCAATTGGTGGTCCTAAAAGTGCTAGAGATATTCAACTTTGTTGTCAAGAGCAAGCTTGTCAACCCTAAAGCAGAGTTCAATGCCCTTAGTATCTATAAGGAGCTCATTTCTAACACGATATTTCTCACCTTGCACCCTAACGAGTGGATCAGGCAGTCGGTAATTTGCCTTGTCATCTCAGTGAGCGAGAACATTCTGGATGCTGACCGCTATTGTTTCCTCTACCCGCTTGTGAAGGAATACTTGCTGTATGATGTCGATAAGTTTTCTTGGAATGAACTTTACCCCTGCTTTACGAGGCCGCTACCAAAATCTGTGTATGCCTTGATGATCTCCTGGGCCCAGAGTGATAATCAAAAATCACTCTTTTGGAAACAAACAAACTTTTCTGCCTTGAGAGAGATAAAGAGCAACAAACGAACGCAAAAGCTAGTAAACTACACCAAAGAGGTGGGAAAGTCTGTATATTTACCGAAATTTTCTGGCGATTCAATTAATTCAGCAACCTCAAGTGCATCCAATTTCACTCTATCAGCAGACGATAAGAAATGGATTCTTCGCCTCAAGTCGGTGGGCCTTGAAGAGAGAGACACATGGAAAATCTTTGCCTTGAGGTACTATATTCTGATCTCAAGTAAAGCCAGTTCCGGTTCTGCTGATACTGTTGCTACAACCAAGGATCTCGATTCTATCGCTGACATCAACATCCGGCCACGTAATGTGTTTTTCGAGGTTTGCTACAAGGCAGAAGCATTGGCCGTATCTCTGAAAGAACCGAGACAAGAGAATACTGGATCATCCAGTAATTTGGATCAAGCATTTGAAAGAGGAAATAACTCTTTGTACTTATCAGGAGTTGGTAAGGTGGCTGCTTCCATACAAACAGTACCGGCAAACATTTTTGGAGAACTAGAAATCTCAGGCAACGAACCTAAGAAGCATCACCATCATGTACACTCCACTAAGGAATCAAAATCCTCACACAAGGTCGTTAGTATCAATGGCGACTCAATCATAACTGCTAACATGGTGCATGACTATAATGGGAGCAATCCTCATATCCTCAAGTTTTTGCACGAGGTTGATTTCGATACCAACATTGACTCATTTCCCGAATTTGGACCTATTATAAGAAGCTCATCCGATGGTCCGACTGAAAAGTGGTCACCATCTGGGGTATGCATCGCTCACATAAATCTGAACACAACGGCCACGGACTCCATATCCTGTCTTGCGGTGAATCCATCATCAGAGTTCTTTGTCACTGGATCGGAGTCAGGGCAGTTAAAAGTTTGGGACTGTTCGACAATCGAAAAGAACATCGTTATCAAGGGTGCATCCTTGTCGTCTGAGTTGAAGAGTGTCATACAAGATATTGCGTTTATTCCCGGACGAAATGTGTTTGCAGTGCTTACGGCAGAAGGTGTGATTAAATTGTTCCGGGTTGATATCGTTCGGGGAAAGACCAAGAAAATCATGAAGTATACCAAATTAAGCACTGTGCGGGACATCAGTGTTGAAGTTTTGAAAGATGGATTTCCACGGAGATGCCACGTTGTGCGTTCTGGTGGACGAGTTTCTATCGTGGTGACCACGTCATTATCAAAAATTCTAACCTACGACGTTTTGACGGCAAGACGCACTCACGAGATTCAAAATCCACTAAGCAGTGGACCGATCACATCTTTTATATGTGATCAAGAGATTTCGTGGATCGTTGTCGCCACCGAGAAAGGAGTCGTATCGCTATGGGATATGCGGTTTCAGATCCTTATTCGCACTTGGAAAGTTGTGAGAAAGGACCACATGGACAGCCTGGTCTTTATCAAAAAACTAGTAATGATCAATACCAAAGCTCCAAGTGAAGGTACTGATATTGCGCTGTTTGCTATGATAACGGGTAAGAGCACATCTGACGTGTCAATCTGGCAGGTTCCAAGTATGGCATGTCGAGAGGTGCTCTGCAGCTATGTTGAAGCGCCCAAGGTGAGGCAATATGAGGCGCGTGAAATGGATCCAACTGCCAAGGAGAGCTTGGAGATTATAGTTGCTGGGTTGAGCTCGGATGTTGAAGATCTTTTGGCTGAAGATGTGGGCATGACTTCAATGTGCGGATGGGATAGCTACTTGGTGACGACGACAGCTGACCAGCGAATCATTGTGTGGGACTTGGAGGACGTGCAAAACTCGACCGCCGTTGGTGGGCGTGGGGCAAGCACGTTTACCAGAAGCAAGGTCTCACAAAGCTTGTGTGTGACGAACGAGCGTATCAGCACTGAGAAGGAACTGCAAGAGGTATCTCATTTTCAGCAGCACCAGGACCGCATCAATGCGGCGGCTGTAATCTCGTATCCTCTACGGCTAATTGTGACTGTGGACCGCAATGGCTACATAAACCTTTACAAGTAATATAGCGGGAGGTCGAACATAATTGCTGCGTACTTGCGGTTGTAGATAACAGGCTACGCTACTACAATAGTGTTGCGCTCCCAGGGAGACGGATGACTGCGAAGCGTCAATGAGAGGCAAGCATATCGCCGCGCTAATGACAGAGAAGGTGATTCTACACTTTACAGCAGCGCATGGCCCTATACCTGAGTTCTCGGAGTTAAACCATAGTAACCCTTTAACTCAATTTTGAGACCGCGTCCTTGGAACAATTGGCAACTGGCCTCGTCCTGAGCTTTGATGCCATCAGGCATTACGTCGACGTGCGTCATCGAGCCGAATTGGGTTCGTCCGCATGAGGAAACGGGTGGGGTCGGATCTGGCACCGATCTTGGCCGAGTGTATACAGGATATCAGCCGTTGTCGGTGTCGGGCTGCGCTGCGATGAGCCCCACAATTCTTCTTACGGGTTAGACAGAATGGTTTTTGACGACGCCAAAGGGCTTGCTATTGCCCTCGAGGAGGCCAGAAAGGGTATGTTCAGCGTGGTAGAACCGTGGGATCCCTTTCGTGGGCGCAAAGCGATACTAACGACTAGGCTATGCAGAGGGCGGTGTCCCCATCGGCGGCTGCTTGATGGCAGAGGATGGCACAGTTTTGGGCCGCGGCCACAACATGCGCATGCAGAGCGGCTCGGCCATCTTGCACGGGGAGATGTCGGCGCTCGAGAACGCCGGCCGGTTGCCGGGAAACGCCTACAAAAACTGCACTATGTACACCACGTTGTCGCCGTGTCCCATGTGCAGCGGGGCGTGCTTGTTGTACGGCGTGAAGAGAGTGGTGATGGGCGAGAACGAGAACTTTGTCGGCGCCGAGGACTGGCTCAAGACAAAGGGCGTGGAGTTGATCAACGCCAACAGCAGCGAGTGCAAGGAGTTGATGCACCGTTTCATCCAGGAGCACCCCGAAGAGTGGTACGAGGACATCGGCAAGTAGACAGCATAGGAACCGAATAACACGGCCATCACACGGGTAGAAACGGATTCGGATAGCGGGGGTGTGTCTGGCGCTACCATGTGTCCATATAGCGCGGGTGCGGGCATCGCACAGCGACATGGATGCTATCGCCGACAGCGTTTTCACGGACGTGAACCCCGCTGAGGCGTCCAATGACGACCCGTCATTGTTGACGGTGGTGCTAGAGGTGACGCCTGCTGGGTGGTATGCTTTGCGCGAGCAGATCACGCTCCAGGAAGTGGCGAAGCTGCTTTTGGTGCTCGTGAACGCCCATCTCTCGCTCAATAACCTGAACCAGGTGGCGGTGATTGCCGCCACGCCGAGCGGGGCACGCTTCTTGTACCCCAAGCCGGGTCGTGACGAGGACGCGCGCGACGACGTGAACCTTGTCGACAGCGGCATGTACCGGCAGTTTCGCGTGGTGGACGAGGCCGTACTCGAGGAGCTCAACCTGACGTTCGCCGCCATCGCTGCCGGCACTGGCAACGAGCGACACAGCACGCTTGCGGCGGCGCTCAGCATGGCGCTCACATACACCAACCGGATGCTCACACTCGACCAGCTGATCACCACCACCACAGCGTCGGCGATCAACTCCACGACGAATGTCGGCGGCCAGAGCGGCGGCGGCAGCGGCGGCAGCGGGGCGACGACCACGCGGGCGAGCGCCATGAAGCTGCGCATCTTGACCGTCACCGCCAACGATCGCGACGATTTGCGCTACACCGCGCTCATGAACACCATCTTTGCCGCCCAGAAGATGAAGGTGTCGCTCGACGTGGCCAAGCTTGGCGCCCGCGACTCGTCGTACTTGCAGCAGGCTGCAGACGCTACCAGCGGCATCTACTTGCACATTCGCGAGCCCCAGGGGTTGATGCAGCTCCTTGCGACCGCCTACTTCATCGAGCCCTCGGTGCGCCCGCTCATCATCTTGCCCACCAGCGCCAACGTCAACTACCGCGCCAGCTGCTACCTCACGGGCAAGTCTGTGGACACGGGCTACGTGTGCTCGGTGTGCTTGTGCATCATGAGCTACATCCCCGAGCCGGCCGTATGTCCCGTATGCAGCTCCAAGTTCGACGATGCTTTGGTGGCGCGTCTCCGCCGGGGCCCGTCGGTGGTGTTGCGTAAGCGAAGAAAGACCGACGGCGCCGGCAGCGGCACGCCCGAGGGCACCACACCCACGCCCGCCGACAAGAGCAACGGCGGCGGCGCCGCGGTCCAGCCAACTACATAGTGCATTCATCTACACGACTTTCGTCCCCGGTACTAGTAAACCTTTCCTACCGCTTCCAGGGCTGTCATGTCAGGTGCGGCCCTTTTGTGACACTGATATTTTTTTGCAAATTACAATCGCAGCACGGCGGAAAAAATATCTCTTCTCCTACAACAAAGAAAGTCCCACAATGTAGCGATGGCTTTGTCTTATATGCCTCTCTCTATCACCCCAAAGTCGTAGTCTGCTGGATATCCGTGCTTGTCCACCATGTGGAGCCGCCGCTTGTGCCGAGAGCGGCACATTTTGCGGCACCCGCCCGCAGCGGTGGAGTACAAGAGACAGCGGTACACCTTGTCCCCCCGCTCACGACGCACCGCTAGCATCGGGCTGTGGCACTCCTCAAGGTGGAGCTCGAGAAACACCTGGGTGGGGAACCTCCGCCTGCACTCGGCGCACCGATACGTGTGGTCTGCTAGCACATGGGCCTCGAGCTCGCCGTAGCTGCCAAACTGGCGGCCGTCACACGGTGCATATACACACACCGCCGGGGCCGGCGCTGGCAGCAATGGCGGCGGCAGCTCGTCGCGCGCTCGCTTCATCGCCAGGCGGGTCGCACCATGCACCCTGTTGGGCCCAAAGTTTAATCGGGGTAATTAGACGTGCACACAGGCCCGTGGATCTCTCGCCAGTATAAATACCGCTCCCCCGCCCCGCAGGGCCACCAATCATGGAGGAGGTGATCGCGCAGCCGCAGGCGCTCCCCGTCGAAGGCACGCTGGAAGTGGCGCGGTACCTCCAGGACGTGGCAGCCGAGGCCAAGCGAGACCGCGTGGTGCACTTTGCTGACAAGCCCGCGGCCGACATCATCACCACGCCCACCGAGGAGCGCACGCAGGAGCTTGCGACCGCCGTCGACCCCGCTGCGTTCCGCGAGTTCCAGCAGCAGGTACTCGCCGACCTCCGGCGCCTCAAGGCGGCGTCGCCGCCCGCAACCATCGTGGACTACGCCGTGCCCACCACCGCCGCAGGGTGGGGCCAGGCGGTGCGGGCGCCGCCGCCGCCGCTCGCCTTCTTCTTCCACCTGCTCGACCACCCCACGGTGGTGAAGCTCGTGATCTACTTCACCAAGTGGCTCAGCGGCGCCGTCACCGAGAACATGTCGCGCTGGATCTACATGGTGTTTGTGCGCTTGGACCGCCTCATCGACTACAACGAGATGGCCATTGTGCGCGACTTGGGCAAGAAGGCCGCCCGCTTGCGGGCCCGCGTCACCGAGGACACGCTGGCCGTGGCCCAGTACACGTTTGACATGGTGGTGGCGGTGGTGGCAGGCTACTATGGCCAGAAGGACTTGCTCCTGCCACCGCTACTGGATACGGTATAGAATGTCATGTGCCCCAACACGTGGCGCACCGCTGTAGACAGGCGATGGGCCTAAGCGATCTCTGCCATTGTGCAGGCGCGCACGTGACATTATTATCTGGGGTCGACGAGCGCACACTTTCTTCTCCACCATGGCCCCCAGCCCCAAGAGAGAGGAGCTTGCTGTTCCGTACGTGTTCGCGTGAAACACCGCCCTAGAATGGCGGCCACGCGCAGGCCGCTTGTTGCGGCGCGTTTTGCCCCCGCCGCCCGAAACCGACTAACCCCAGCTACAAGCACAAGCCTGCGACTCCACGCAATGAGGCGTCGCTGATGATATCGCAGACGTTGCCCATGGCGGCGATGTTCATGCGCAACAAGTTGTTGGCGTGGCTGTCGCTCTTCCTTGCCGTGCAGCTGTACTTGAACGAGCCCACCAACAGGCCCGTCGCCGAGGACGGCTCGCAGCCGCCGCTCCTCCGGCTCGTGTTCGCCATCATCGCCATGGCCACATGCTACATGGATCTTATATTCCCTGCGAGCAACCCCATCTTGCGCAAGGCGTCCGAGGCGGCGGCGCAGGCCACAAGCGGATAGCCCTTCTGTATTAATACAACGTTACACTGCAAACACCACGCTGGTGGTGCCGCTGTAGCTGGCAGCGAGCCGCGTCAGCTGGTCGTTCCACGCGAGCTCGCAGATGCCCACCCGGTCCTGGTCCGCCGGCACCGCCAGCACGTCCAAGTCGTATACCCCCAAGCACCGCAACGCGCCTCCGCGCTGCCGGTAGTGGGCGGCGTCCGTGTCCCACACCGTCACCCGGCCGGCGTCGTCGCCGAGGGCAAGCCGCTTCCGGTCCGCCGCGAGCGCCGCGTCAAACACAAGCAGGCCCAGCGGCGCCGCCGCGTGGCCGTTTTGCTCGCCAAAGTTGACGCACTGCTTGTCCTTGAGTACGTGCGATCCCATGATGCGCACCCCGGTGCGGGCGTCCCACAAGTTGGCCACGCCGTCCATAGACACCGTGAGGAGCGGCGCCTCCACCTTGGCGTCGGGACGGAGCCAAAAGAGGCCTATAATGGGCGCCGCGTGCGGGCTCACCTCCGTGCTGAGCTCCACCGGCTGCAGCGTGGTGCTGCTCTCCCATATCTTGATTTTGTAGTCAATGTCGGAGCACGAGGCAAGGAGCTTCAGGTCTTTGCTGAACAGAAGCATGGATATGGGGTGCAGATGGCCCGCAAGGAAGCCAATCAGCTTCACCGTGAGCATCTCCATGCTGGTGGTGATGACGTAGATTTTTATCGAGTGGGTGCCCGTGGACACGGCGAACTTGAAGTCGTCCAACCAACAGGCGTCCACCAGCGCCAGCAGCACGTCGCCCACGGGCGCGCGCACCTGCTGCACGAGGGAGAAGTTGGGCCCGTCCCAGAGGCACACGCGCCCGCCGGCATCGATGGTGAGGAAGTACAGCCCCGTGGCGTTCCACACAACCTCTGTTAGCACGGCTGCCGCCAGCGGGTCGGTGGGGGACGCCAGGGCCACCCCGCGGAGCTTGCCGTCGGGCAGCCACGCGCGCAAGTCTCCCTTGACGCTGGCGGTGATCACGAAGCTGCCGCTGGGCTCCCACGACACGACATTGATATCGCTGGCGCCGTCGGCCGGGTGGTTCAACACAACGGATGCAGCCACTCTGCCGTCGGCGATTGTGCTCACCACCGCCGCGGCATCGTGACGGCCGTACGCCAACGCGCTCGACGACGGACACCATGCGCACGAGATGCTGGACTCGTACGCCACGAGCGGGGCGAGGCGTTGAGTGGAGAAGGGCTCGGCCGGCTCGACTGCGGGCGCGGACTCGGGCTGCTGCGACTTGAGCACGAAGCGGTTGCCGTCGTTGGTGGCAGGCGCTGACGCCGCCGCAGCCTTCACCTCGTCCTCGAGCAAAAAGCCTAGAAGCAGCATCCGCTCCGGTGCTTGCACTTGCAGTTGGGTGTAGGCAAAGAGTATGCCGTTTTGGACGAGATTCACAAGCGCACCGGGCTCGATCCGTGACACAAGCTGGCTGTTCAGAGCCTGCTCATATTCCAGGCACCGCGCAGCCTTGTCGAGTGCGTAGGCGGCGAGGTCGAAGCCCGACTCCTGGAGATAGCGCCAGACGAGGTAGTTGACCTCGGCGCTGGTGAGGGCCATTTTGGCAGAAAGGGGCGGGACTGCAGCAGTCAAACGAGTGGAGTGTGCCGAGAGTGGAATCAGCGATATTGGCCCCGCTGGTTGGCCCGTATTCTTGGCAGAGCGTCTATTATTGAAGATAAAGTACACAGCAAAAGGCAGCGACAACTACTACAGTATTGGTACACACACGCACAGGCATATCCGGCGGCTGGTTAGCGGTACTTCCTGTTGGCAGCGGCCACGACCGCATCGCCGAGCAGAAGGCATGGTCAGTGCAGAGAGTAACTTGTGTGGGTGTAGGGGCTGCTGGGACGTTTTGTGGTACTGCACGGCTGCGTGCAGTTCGAGCAGGCCCAGCGAGCTGTTTTGGGCCGCCCAGCGATGAGGTTGACCTCACAACATACTGTAGTACGTGCTCAAGTCGTAGTTGTTGCGGAAGTAGTCTCCTCTGCACTTCAAGACGAGTAAGGAGATGGACGCCAAGGATACAATGCCAAGAACGGCCGAGAAGAGTATACCAGGGCCAAGAGCGTTGAGAAGCGGCTCGTTGATGAACGTGGCGGTGGCTGCCCATGTTTGCCGGGCGAGGTTGTTGAGTGCCACCCCAGTAGCACCCTTGCCAGGTAGAGAGTCTACCATATACGTCAAGGCAGTGCCGATGACGAGCATCTGCGCAAACCCTGCGAGCGCGGTGCCAATCAATGGGTACACCCAAAATGTCTTGTACTTGAGGCACCAGCCAAAAATGAGGTAGGCAGGGAAGAATAGGCAAACCGCCAAGACGACATTCCAGGATATTCTCGACTCGGGCCGGAGCTCGCCATTGTGGGTCTTTGCGTACTTGCGAAGCAAGTAGTCGTTCCATCGGCCGCCAATGATGGAGGATATGATGTAAGTTACCGACGTCGGGATATACATCAAGCCCACAACGATGGTCGAAAAGTTGTAAGGGGCCGCAGCGTAGCGGCTGGGGATGGTGAGATTGAAGAAGTACATCGCTCCAAAAGTGATGGACGAGTATGAGAGCACCAAGATCACTGGAGGGTAGCGGAGCAAGTGGAGCGCGCGCATGGGCCGCACCACATGCTCGTATGCCTCATTCTTAAATCGTATCCACTTCGACTCCTGGTGCGCAGGGCCGGATGGTGGTTCCAACTTGGAGCGCGACCGCGCTAGCTGCGTCAAGTGATCACTTAGCGCTTGCTGGCGAAGTCGCTGGGAATATGCTGACCGGTTGGTGCTTAAGCGGGCGAGCGAGGGAACTGTGGAATCAACTGCAACCTCCTCAAAGTCGTCATCTAGGTCAAGTTGGTGCTGTGAGACCAGCAAAACGACACGCTGGATGTCTTGTTCGCTGCGGAAAGACAAGCGTTCCGCCCGAGGTGCTTCATCGTTGGCGCCGTCTATGGCTGCCGGTGAATTTTTCTGCAAGAGCTGCTGCATCACGAGAGCAAAATTGTCTTCCTTGCGGAGCGTCTCAGGCAAAAAGGCCACGAGCATGATGGTGACAAAAGCGCAGAGAATGACCAGAAACCACATCGTGGCGCGCCAACCCCAGGCCTCAGCCACGGCACCACCAATGATGGGCGCGAGAAAGGGCCCCATCAACGGGCCGAGGTAGTACCAGCCCATGGCGTGGCCGCGCTCGCTCTGCACGTACAAGTCGCCAATGGTGCCGGCGCCGGTGGCCTGGACCGATGACGAGCAGCCGCCCGCAAGCACGCGGAATGCGATCAACGTCGCAATATTGGGCGCAAGAGCGCACCCAACAGTAAACGCGCACACAAGAATGAAGGAGACGATGTACACCGAGCGGCGGCCGTAGCGCTCGCTGAACATGGACCACCAGAGCGGGAAGATGCCAAGTGCCAACATATAGATGCCCACTGACACATTTACCGTCGACGCCGATGTACTGAGGTCTCTGGTTATGTCGTTGATGGCTGGGAGCATAATGGCCACGCCCATGGGCCCGCACACAGAGGCTGCAGCCACGATGAGCACCACCAACATCTTGTACCCGTTGGGGTAATTGCGGGCGTCATCGTACTCCGGCAACACGGCGAACGGAGCCAACAAGCCGCGTCGCATGGCACGCGGTATTACACGGCCAGCGCTGGCTACATTGCCCGGCGGCGGCGAGTCCGAGGTGCTGCTGCTGTCCTCCACGGCCTGCGGCGGGCCATGATTGATGCTCGCGGGCTCCAGGTCAAGCGGTTCAACCACATCAGGCGACAGAAACGACATACCGCACTGGACACGAGTGGATCGCTTTATACTCGCTGCTGACTCATTGGAGACATTCGGGCTCGGAGAAGTGACTCAGTTTTCCCGGGGCCCAGTCTGCACTGTGTACAGGAGTGACACCAGTGCCAAAGCGGGGTGGTGTATGCCGTACCAGATGATTTGTTAGCGGTGCGGGCACGACACCGTACTTATGGAGGCCGTCGCGGGTTGGTGTTCTTTATGCTTGACAGCCGCAATTACCGCAAGAGCCGTGCCCCGTGGCAGACGGGCGGCGTGCACAATCCCTATGCGCGGGTATTGCCCAACCAAGCGGAGGCGGCGCCCGCCGGCGACTCCCTCGCGGTGCCGAACCCGTACGCCAAGAAGAACAACCGCCGCATGAGCATCCACGCCAGCGCCGCTGCCGCGGGCCACGGGCGGCCGCCGTTCGACCCGGCGAACCTCCCGCCGTTGCCACAACTCCAGCGCACGCGGCTGGCCCAGCTGGAGGCGCTGGCGGCGCCGCCGGACGACCCGTTTGCCAACATCGAGGCTACCATCACCCGCGACCTTGCCAACGGCTCTGCCACGCAGATTGACGACTACTACAAAGTGCTTGTCAAGCAGAAGCAGCTTGTGGACAAGGACATCAAGGGCAAGATCGACGAGAACCAAAAGAACATTCTCGAGCTCATGGGCGACCTCCGGGCCACCAAGGAGGAGCTCTTGGCATTGCGGGTGCTGACCAAGGACCTATACGAGGTGCTAGACGAGTTCCGCGAGACCGCCAATCGGCGACTCGACCTCGAGCACGACGGCGCGGCGCCGGCGGCGGGCCGTCTCGCCAAGCGCAAGGACCGGCTGCTGGTGATGGTGCTCGAGAAGATGTGGCAGAGCGAGCTCCAGTCCATCTTCAAGCATGTCGACGGCGCCCTGAAGTACATCCAACCCCTTCCGGGACGCCACGTGCTTGCGGAGTCCGGCCGCTGGTTCGAGGTCAATGTCGGCACCTGGAAGCCCACCAAGGCTACGCACTTGTTTATCTTGAACGACTTGGTGTTGATTGCCACCAAGAAACGCGCAGGACAGGATTCCGGCGGAGGCAAGAAGCTCCAGGCCATCCAGTGCTGGCCCTTGCACGAAATAACCCTTGCCGAGATTAACAAGGCCCCCACGCGCGACGACTCCAAGGTCTACATCATCAACATCAAGTCCAAGTCTCTCAACTATATCTATCAGACCGACCGCTACGACCACTTCCTCAAGATCACCGAGGCGTACAACAAGGGCAAGAGTGAGATCCTCCAGCGCGACCGCTTGCTTGACATCCGTAAGTCTCTCCACGGTGTCGACACCGATGGCGCCTTCGAAGCTGAAGAGGAAAAGCGCCAGTTGCGCGACTCCTTGCGCAACTCTAACGTTGCTGAAGGGCTGCCAGGACCTGAGGACGGCTCCAAGCGCCGCAGCATGGCTAATCGAAACAGCACCGACGTGGTATTGCAAGACATTAGCGCCCGCGTGCATTCGCGCAATCGCTCCCACGACTTCAACAAGCACCGCGTTGCCGATGACACAGCGTCCTTCTTCAATGAGCTTCGTAAGACGGAGGACCGCATCGACGAGGTGGATGTGGATATTGCTCACAACAAGTTCACAGAGGCGGTTGGACTCATCAAGTATATTGAGCAAAAGTTGAGCAATATCGAAAATAGCCTCCAAGGTCACACAAACTCCGGCAAGGTATCAGTGGACGAGATCAAGCTTTTAATCGACGTGGTAAAGTTGAAGATTAGCAACCGCAAGCTAAAGGTGCAACAGTGCCTTATTTTCGACTTGCAGCACAATATTGCATCCCTCAGCAACGAAGAGATTTCGCAGACAGTGGAATTCTTCCACAGCTTTGACCAGCTCGATAAGGGCGTGTCATCGTACTTGCAGGCAGTGTCGAACAACTTGGCCTCCACCATCTCCAAGCTCATTGTGGGCATGCAAGGCTCGACGAAGGTGGACGTGGTGAATTACCTCTCCAACTTGGTAATCATCTACATTTCTATTGTGAGGAGGGCAATTATCGTCTACCAGGAGTCCATTGTCCCCATTCTCAAAAGAAGCAGAAGCGACAAGGTGGACCTGAGCGGTTTGATCAACTGGTGCGTCGAGGAGATGACCAAGTTAGTTACCTCGCTCAAAAAGCAGCTCTATGGCACTTTGGTGCTGTACCAAGGGACGCACCCAGACAGTGAGCTGCCAATCTACAAGGTCAAGGATGAGAGGCTATTCCAAGACTTCCGGGACGTTGTGGTGCCACAACTAGACAATTTAAAGGCCGTGGGCGTCACAGTGGACTATCTCTTTGCGGACATTCTTTCCTTGAAGTGAGCTGTATTACTTATATTTACATGATAGACGGATAATTAATGGTGCTGATGATTTTTCTGTAGGTTAGAGCTTGTTATAATACTCCGTCAAATCGTAGTTATTACGGAAATAGTCTCCCTTGCGCTTCAAAATGATCAATGAGATGGATGAAACGGTGATAATACCCATCACAATGGAAAAGAGAACGCCTGCGCCGAGGGCGTTGAGGAGTGGGTCGTTGACAAAGGTGGCAACTGCTGCCAATATTTGCCTAATGAGGTTGTTAAGGGCAACTCCCGTGGCACCTTTTCCTGGTAAGGTGTCTACCAAGTAGGTGACGGTGGTGCCAATAACGAGCATCTGGGCAAATCCCGAGAGGGCAGTTCCGATCAAGGGGTAGACCCAGAGGGTTTTAAACTTGAGGCACCACCCAAACACGAGGCAGGCAGGGAAGAAAAGGCACACCGCCAAGACGATGTTCCAGGAGATTCTCGATTCGGGTCTGAGTTCGCCATTGTGGTTCTGGGCATACTTGCGAAGCAAGTGGTCATTCCAGCGGCCACCGATAATGGAGGCGAGAACGTAGGTCACCGAGTTGGGAATGTACATCAAGCCCACAATGATGGGCAGGAAGTTGTAGGGCGGGTTAGAGTAGCTGCTGGTGATGGTGATGTTGAAAAAGTAGATAGCGCCAAAGCACAACGAGGAGTAGGAGAGCACGAGGGCCACTGGAGGGTAGCGGAGCAAATGAAGGGAGTGCAAAGGCCGCACCACGTGTTCGTAGGCGCCGTGCCGGAAGCGAGTCCACTTCAGCTGGGGCTGGGTTTCCACTTCGGCATCGTCAACCTTGGAGGCCGACTTGACAAGGTTGACCAAGCGGCTGTTTAACTCCTGCTCGCGAAGGCGGCGGGAGTATGCAGACTTGTTGGTGTTCCACCGAGAAAGGGAGGGGGTGATGGTGTCGAGAGCAAGCACCTCGTACTCGTCGTCGAGGCGGATCAGGTGGCGTGATACGTTGGACACAATGCGCTGGATCTCGGCCTCGCTGTGGTGGGAGCCGCGGCGGCCCGCCAAGGGCAGGTCGCCGGTCTTTTCTCCGTCAGCCTTGGCCTCGTCGGCCAGAGCGTGGTGTTCTTTGGCAGCCTCGGGCTTGGTCTCTTCGTTGCCGGTGTCGTCCAGGGTGCCGTCGGCGTGCTCTTCCTGCATGAGCTTCATGATGAGGGCGAGGTTGTCGTCCTTACGGAGCGTCTCTGGCAAGCACACGATGATCGTGAGGGTGACGACTGCGGAGATGATGACCATGAACCATTGGGTGGCGCGCCAGCCCCAGGCCACGGCCACGGCACCACCAATGATGGGCGCGAGGAAGGGCCCCATCAACGGGCCGAGGTAGTACCAGCCCATGGCGCGGCCGCGCTCGCTCTGCACGTACAAGTCGCCAATGGTGCCGGCGCCGGTGGCCTGGACCGAGGAAGAGCAGCCGCCGGCGAGCACGCGGAACACAATCAAGGCGCCAATGCTGGGCGAGAGGGCGCTGCCAATGTTGAAGGCGCAAAAGAGCGTGAAGGAGATGATGTACACCGAGCGGCGGCCGTAGCGCTCGCTGAACATGGACCACCAGAGCGGGAAGATGCCGAGCGACAACATGTAGATGCCGACCGACACGTTGACGATGCCCGGCGTGGTGTGGAGGTCTCTGGTGATGTCGTTGACGGCCGGGAGCATGATGGCGACGCCCATGGGCCCGCACACGGCGGCGGCGGCCACAATGAGCACCACCACCGTCTTGACGTGGCCCGGGTAGTTGCGGGCGTCGTCGTACTCCGGCAACAAGGCGAGCAGCGCAAAGAGGCCGCGGCGCTCGGCGCGGGGCACCACGAGCGGCGGCGCCGACGCCGCCAGCACGACAGACGCCGTGGCGCGCGCCGGCGCGGCGGTACCGCCCACCACGGGCTGGGGCACGTCATTGGCACGGGCGCCGGGGCCGTCCAGGTCGAGCAGGTCGAGCAGGACCAGCAGCCCGAGCAGAGAGCGCGACATGAGGGACAGCGGGCAGCCAGAGGCCTTTATATCATCGAGCCGGTGAGAACGCCGTGGAGTTGCAGGCAGCGAGGCAGGCACAGCGGTGGTGCGAGTGAGGAAGAAGGACCCGCTCAGCAGCGCATGCCGTAACCGGTGCGCGCGTGCAGGACTGACAGCCGACTGTGGCCGGGGCCGCGCACGTGACGTGGGGCTGTTGGGCCGCGGCCGCGGGGGCAAACCCCATGACGTTGGCGGCAGTGGCGCTCGCGCGGGTGGCCGTGCTCGCGCCCATGTTTGTGGCCTGCTGCTTGGCCCTCGTGTACTTCCAGTGGGTGGCGTTGCACGTGTTTCGCTCGCAGCCGCTGCGCGCGTGGCTGGCAGTGTCGCTCACCAAGACGTGGTTCGTGCTGTTCTTCGTCTTTGTCTCCCGCCGCGTGCTGCCGGCACGCATCAGCATCACGTACCGCGCGGCCGACCTCCCCAAGGGCGACGGGTTCCGGGTGGTGGACGGGCGGCTCCTGCTGAGCTTGACGCCCAACTCGGTGCTCATCTCCAACCACCAGATCTACACCGACTGGCTCTACTTGTGGTACGTGCTGTACACGCTGCGCTTGAGCGACTACGTGTTCATCATGCTCAAGGACTTGCTGGGGCTCCCGGTGTTGGGCTACGGCATGACCAACTTCAAGTTCCTCTTTCTCCTGCGCCGCTGGGAGCAGGACAAGGCGCTCCTCACCAACCGCCTCCTCGAGATGGACGCCAACGCGCGCGGCTTGGGCCCGGCGTGCGGCGTGCGGCCGGTGGCGCTGACCAACATCAGCGACGAGGCCGAGAATGTGCGCCACTGGCCCGCGGGGCGCCGCGGCACCTCCGTGTGGCCCTACCAGGTGATCCTCTTCCCCGAGGGCACCGTGCCGTCCACGCGCACCACCACGCGCTCCAACGCCTACTGCGCCGAGCACGGCCTCCGCCCGTTCAAGCACCTCCTCTTGCCCCGCGTGCGCGGCCTCTTTTTGACCTTGCACAAGCTCCGCAACACCTGCGAGGTCGTCTACGACTTCACCTGCGCCTACTCGGGGCTCAAGCCGGGCGAGTTTGGCGAGGACGTGTTCACGCTCAAGCTGACCTACCTCCTCGGCAACGGGCCCCGCCAGATCAACTTCCACGTGCAGGCCTGGCCCGTCAAGGACATTCCCTTGGGCGAGGACCTCGTCGACGTCGACAAGGTCAGCGAGCACGACCTCAAGGCGTTCGAAAACTGGCTCTACGACAAGTGGTACCGCAAGGAGCTCTTGATGGAGTCCTTCTACCGCCACGGCTCCTTCCTCGACCCGCAGGACGCCAACGATGGCTACACCTCCGTCGTCGCCGACATCCGCGTGCGCCACTGGTGGGAGGTGGTCCAGCCGTTTGTGCCGGTGCTCACCACCGTGCTCCTCGTGCGCCTCGCCTGGATCGTCCTCCGCCGCTCCGTGGCCCTCCTACTTTAGACTAACCTTCATATACACGCCCGCGTGCTGCCTGCAGGCGCCAGCCGCGGCACCTCTGAAACCCTCCTGCCGCCCGCCAGCGGTATAAAGCCTTGCAGCCCCCGTTCCCATCGCGCAGACGATGCACTCTGACACCATTGTGCGCGCCGCGCAGGGAACGCTGCTTCTCGTGGCCACCTTCCTCTTGCTGTTCCTCCTCGTCGGCAGCTGCAACACCGGCGGGGCCTTTTCCGCCGTCTACCTTGCCAGCTTTCACTACAATAGCACCTCGCCGTTGCTCGCCACCGTGACCAGCGCCTACGCTGCCCAGCACGTCGACGGGAAAACCGTCACCACCCTGGCCCTCCGCATTGGGTACCTCAACTTCTGCATACAGGGAAAAAATTTCGCAGCCAAATGCGCCCCGCTTCTGCAGCTCGCCTCTGTGCACTCCCTGCTCCCGGGGGTGCCTCTCGTGCCCTCCACCCACAAGACGGGGCCGGGCGAGGAAGTGGACCTTGTGCGCCTTGCGCGCGCCTTCTCATCCACCTGCCACCCCAACGTCGCCATCGCCACGCTCATCTTGACGTTGGCGCTCCTCGTGATGCATATGTGGGTGTGCCTTCCGTTGGTACCCGGCAAGCTTGCAGTGGCCCGCGCCGCGTGTGGGGGATCCTTCTGCGCGTCCTTCCTCTGGGGCGTGGGGGCCATGCTCGAGACCGAGTCCATCACCGCCGCCCGCGCCCTCGTGGCGCCCGCGTCGCTCGATATCCTCGCCGCGGCACCAGGGTCTCGCGCACAGGGACTCACGTGGGCCGCGCTTGCGTTCCACCTCGTGGCGTTCGCTGCCAGCGTAGTGGGGGTAGCGCGCCCGCGAGGAAAGTAGCCTGCACCCAGCGTGCAACCGTCCCGATCGGGCGACGCGTGACATGCACGCGTATGTCACGTGCCCACCGAAAACCCACGTAAAATGCACATCCGGCGCGCTTGTTTTTTCACCGTACGCTCGTGTCCTGTCGCCCCTCTCTGCCGTCCGGGCCCCCATTGCGCGTTTCTAAGCTGGCCGGTAGCCGACCATGTCGTACACCGCGCAGTTGGACACGTTTGTGTCGCGCCTCAATGACGGCGCCGACTACAAGACCGCGCACAGCGTGCTTCTGGAGCTCTTGGACATGATCGAGACCTTCAACGGCGCCAGCGAATACGAGTACTTTCTCAAGAACCTCGTGCCCATCTTTATCCGCAACTTGCGCGAGGTGCCCATCTCCTTCAGCAGCGTGTCGCCGGAGCAGAAGCTTCGCAACTCCATTCTCGAGATCATCCACCGCTCCATCATGAACGACACCTTCGCGCCCTACGCCGAGACCATCTTGGACGCCTTGACTGCCATCCTCGTCGACGAGAACGAGGACAATGGTGTGCTCTGCATGAAGGTGATCACGTCGCTCCACAAGGCGTACAAGAACAAGCTCCACGACAAGGTGCTGGCGTTTGTCGACATCATCAACCAGATTTACGACAACATGAACCAGACGGTGGCAGACACGTTCAACGGCTCGCCGCCGGCCACCACCCAGCAGAGCTCGAGCCCGCCCGACGACAAGGAGCTGTCGCCGGCGGCATTTTCCGACGAGGCGGCCGCCAAGCCCCTCAGCAGAGCCATGTACTCGTTCAAGACCTTGGCAGAGTGCCCCATCACCATGGTCTCCTTGTACCAGTCTTACAAGACGCTTCCGCAGTCATCGTTGCCCCAATTCTTGCCCAAAATCATAGACATCTTGACCTTGCAGGCCGAGGAACAGAAGCGGTACCGGGAAGAAAACAACGACATCACCACGTCCATCTCGCCCAACATCGTCAACCGGCAGGCCTACTCCGACTTTATTCTTGGCCAGGTCAAGGCTGCCTCGTTCTTGGCCTACGTCTTCATTCGCGGCTATGCCACCCAGCATTTGACGCCCGAGCAGAGCAAGGTGGTCCCCGACGTGATATTGCGCCTCCTCCAGGATTGCCCCGCAGAGTTGTCCGTGGCGCGCAAGGAATTGTTGCACGCCACGCGCCATGTCTTGTCTACGCCCTTCCGCAGCCACTTTGTGCCCAAAATCGAGTTGTTGTTTGACGAGAAGGTGTTGATCGGCGAGGGGCTCACCTCCTTCGAGACCCTCCGTCCCCTAGCATACTCCACCGTGGCAGACTTTATCCATAACGTGCGCAACGAGTTGACCCCTCAGCAAATATGGTCGACCGTCAACATCTACTGCGACCTTCTCAAGGACGACTCGCTTGCCCTCACGGTGCAGATTATGAGTGCCAAGTTGCTTTTGAACTTGGTCGAGCGGATCATGAAGTTGCCCAACAAACTCGAGGGCCGCCAGTTGTTCATAATCATCATTGACCTGTACGCCAAGCGGTTCCAGAGTTTGAACAGGAAGTATGACTACATCATTAGCAAGCATCGGGAATCTGAAAAGCAGAAGGCAAAGAAGGAAGTCGATGTCAAGAAGGCTATCGAACACTACACTGCGGAGAAGGACAAGGCGGACCAGCCAAAGCCCTCCGACGCAGAGGACATTGACATTGACATGGAAGACGCTGACTCGTCCACCGAGCCCCAGGATGCCTCTGACATCCCCTTGGGACAATTTAACATCGAGGAATATTCTCCAATCTATTCTGCACCCACCAACAATAACTCCGATCTCCTTAAGGATGCTCGCTACTTGTTCCGCACCCTCATGACATTCCTAAAGTCAGTTATCCATGGCCTCAAAAGCTGCAACCCTCCAGTACCACCACAGCCGCCCCAGAAGGAACCGAACAACCCAAGCCAGCCTATTAATTACGACAAATGGAATGACTCTGCAAAAATCACTTCCTGTGAGGAGGTGGAGGTGTTTAGAAATTTGTTCCGTGGTGGTATAAGCTGTTTGCGGTTCTTCTCCGTTTCCAAACCCAAATCCACGGCGCCCGTGAAGGTGTTTGACATTTCTACTGGTGGGCCGAATCTACCCATCACTTCTTCGAAGGAAGAAAAAGACTTGATGGAAATATTTGCAACCATTTTCATACACATAGATCCTGCTTCCTTCAACGAGATCCTTGGTTCCGAACTCTCGTTCATGTTTGATTCCATGCTTGAGAACGCAGCCTTGCTTCACGTTCCACAATTCTTTCTCGCCAGTGACATAACATCTGCTAATTTCTCTGGAATCTTGATCTCCTTCTTGAAATCAAAATTGGAGGAATTAGGGAAAGTTGAGCTCGTGAAATCTAACATCTTGATCAGGTTGTTCAAGTTGTGCTTCATGTCTGTGAACTTATTCCCAGCGAGCAACGAAGCTGTCATTCTCCCTCACCTCAACCATTTGATCTTGGAATCGTTGCGCTTAGCCACTCAAGCTGAAGAGCCCATAATCTACTCTTACCTCATCAGAATCCTTTTCAGGAGTATTAGTGGAGGACGCTTTGAAAATTTATATAAGGAGATTACACCCATCTTGCCGGTCTTGTTGGAAAATCTCAACAAAATGATTGCTAATGCTCGTCGTCCCTATGAGCGCGACATTTACGTCGAGTTGTGCCTAACAGTTCCAGTGAGACTTTCAGTGTTCTACCCACATCTCAACTATCTCATGCGTCCGTTAGTTTACGCCTTGAATGGGTCACAAGAACTTGTGAGCCAAGGTTTGAGGACCTTTGAGTTGTGCGTTGACAATCTCACTGCAGAATACTTTGACCCATCGATCGAACCAGTGATCGACGAAGTGATGGCGGCGTTGTGGAAGCACTTGGAGCCTATACCATATCATCACCAACACTCTCATACTGCCATAAGAATATTGGGTAAGTTGGGTGGAAGGAACCATAAGCACTTCAAACCTACACAAAAGTTGGTCAGCGACTCGGCTTTGAATCAAGAGATCAAGGCATTGTTCAGCATTCATGGCTTAAATGGAAAGGTGCCAGTTTCGATCACTCCCGGGGTTGATTCAGCCATCAAACTAATCGAGGACCCCCGCTTAAAGGTGCATTATCGTATAAGTGCGTTTGCATATCTATCATCGATTCTCAAGTTGTTTATTGATACGCAACCTATTCCTGAAGACTACACCAAGTACATAAAGCAGTGTGTACTTCAGCTTAAGTCAGACAAGTCGGAGTTGGTCGAGCTCGAGGCCTCTGAAGTTGCCAGCGTCGGTAAGCTCGATAATCAGCAGGAGCTTTTTTCTCGCTTGCTTAAGATACTCTTCTTTTCCGTTTCCATTCCTGAATTGAAGGAAGAGGCTACGAATTTGATTGATGGCCTCACAAACCATTTTGTTCTCTTATATCTTGGGAACTCAGTGATCGAAAAGGTGAAGAAAGAGAGGTCATTCTCAGTGACGGACAATGAAGGCAAATGTTATATCAGCGAGGGTGCGTTTTTGAATGCCTTGAACTATGCCTTGAGCTTTTGGGATAAGGATGTGCGGAAAACCGGTGTCGAGACGATCAAGAACCTTTACGCTACGACGGTTACCGTTTTTGGTTCCGATGAGGAAGCAATGTTCTCTCCTATCTTCCGGTCAGTGTTTTACAAATTTACTCATTGCTGTTACAGTGAATACTACTATGAGAAGTTGGGTGGAGTCTTAGGTTTGAAGACCATGTTTGATGATCTTAACATTTCACCCGAATGGTTTTTCAAGCGCCAATTTGAATTGGTCAGATCTGTTTTCTTTATTTTGAGAGACACTCCAGAAACTGCGCCGTCAGAGATTAGAGACATGGCCAAAGATTTGGTTCTCAAGGTTCTCAAAGATTGTAACCAAGGCGTCACGAAAGAAACTTTAATGGAGAAGCCTTTCCAAACCTTGGTTGGTGCGTTAGTTTACGACTTGGCTAGTGCTAACCCTCTTGTTAGAGAGGTATCGCAAGCATCTTTGAGAGTGTTGGCAGATACCACGGGAGTACCCATCGCCACTATAATGAGTCCTTGCAAGCATCTACTTCTTACACCGATCTTTGGAAAGCCATTGCGTGCACTTCCATTCCCTATGCAGATCGGAAACATCGATGCAATCACCTTTTGCCTTGACTTGGAGGACACGTTCTTATCATTCAACGAGGAGTTCAACAGGCTTTTATTTGAGGCTTTGGCGCTCGTTGATGCGGAGGATGAATCGCTCGCCAATGTGCATAGGCTCAAGGAGCATCGTACTTCTCGACAGCTTATTGATTTGCGCGTGATTTGCATTAAATTCTTGGCTTTGGCTTTGACCCGGCCTGACTTTTCCATCGGAGCACTCGCAGAAGCTAAGATTAGAATTCTTGGTGTGTTCTTCAAAGCACTTTGTAACAAGTCCACGGAAATCATAAATGCCGCACATCAAGGTTTGAGAGCCAGTCTTCAAGAGAATGCGAAATTACCAAAAGAACTTCTCCAAAATGGACTTCGTCCTATGCTCATGAATTTGTCCGATTACAAGAAATTAACTGTGTCAGGACTTGAAGCACTTTCGAGATTACTTGAGCTCCTCATTTCGTACTTCAGAGTCGAAATTGGGCGTAAGTTACTTGATCATTTGCATGCCTGGGCTCAGCCAAATACTTTGCGACAGATATCTAGCCAAGATTTGCAGAGCAACCATACTGTCCAAATTGTGATTGCTATCTTAAATATTTTCCATCTTCTTCCGGCAAAAGCATACACATTTATGGAAGAGATCATTAACACATTGTTGACGTTGGAGGGCCATTTGGATCGTCATCAAAACTCACCATTCAGGGTCCCAGTTGCCAAATTCTTGGATAGATTTGCTGAGAACTCTTTGCAATATTACTTGGAAAATTACAAGAACCGGAAGCTCGGTACCATGCTTGCTTATTTTGCAGGTATGGAGGATTGTACAAACATTCGTTCATTTGCAAAGGAAAAGATCCAGACTATTTTGGAAGATGTGAAAAGCGAGCCAAGCTCCGAGGTCAAGGTGATTAAATTCGCCAACACGATTGACTTGTTGAAGTCTTTGGCAACAAATGACCCGGAGTGGTTTGATGGACAAGAAGAGACCTTGGAAACACTCAACGATCTTTTGGATATTATTGCAGGGGTAGGAAACGAAGCTGCACTTGTATCAAGTGCCCACTTCCAAGCCGATCAATCCATCACTAAGTACCAAGAAATTGTGGTACTTTTCTTGAAGCGGAACAGCAACTCTAAGAGATTGTTACTTACCACTATTGACAAAATGCTCGGATTGAAGTTGAAGACTGCAAACTGTATTCAGGACTACATTTTTGACGATATCGTCAGTTCAAAGGACGTGGAGTTGAGGGAGAGCTTCCTTGACGAAGCCATCTCTTTTATTACTGACTCGCAGTCAGCGTTGAAGGCGAAGATTTTTGTGACCAAGAAATTGGTAAATCCCATTTTCATTTATCAGGCCAAAGTTGGCTCCGTTGCTGATTTCTTCGAGGGGAGATCTCCTGAATGGCTTGATAAACTATGCAGCGATGTGTGGAAGTCTACAAATGACATTATCACCGACCACACCTCTGGAAAATTGGATAGTTATCGATTTGAGCTTCTTGAGTTGACTGCCATCTTACTCAAATGGTGCTCAGAGCATATCAGTGACCACAGAAAGGATATCATCAAGTTCAGCTGGAATTACATTAAGTTGGATGACAATTTTACGAAACAGGCTGCGTATTTGACTACCTCATACTTCATTGCTGCCTTTGAGACCCCTTCAAAATTAGCCACCCAAGTGTTTGTGGCTTTGCTTCGCACTCATCAGACTGACTCGCGGCATTTAGTAAGACAAGCACTTGATATCCTTGCCCCCGTTATGCCAGAGAGAATGAGCGACAATGAATCATTCAACAGTTGGTTGAAGTGGCCCCGTCGTGTTATTTCTGAGGATGGATTCAACGTGACTCAAGTCTTGAATGTTTATCACTTCATTGTTCATCACCCTGACATCTTTTTCCCTGCGAGAGAGCACTTTGTATCTAACATCATCACAGCAATGGGAAAGCTCACCATACTTGCTAACCCTGCTGTGGAGAATCAGGTACTTGCAATTGACCTTGCTGAGTTGATTTTAAAGTGGGAGAGGAAGGCCAAAGAGTCGGCAACCAGCAACGGTGCATCTAACGCGGACTCCAAGGAGACCAGTGACGGTACAGTTGACTTTAGCACCTCAGCAAATTACTCTATACCATTTGGCCAACGAGAGGCGTGCGTTACATTTTTGATCCGATACGTATGCATCAGCCCTCAAAGGGCATCTGAAAGCGAGTTGGGGCAGAAAGCACTTGGTATCTTGTATGATCTCTTAAGTCCTCAGCATTGGCCAGAAGTATCTGTTAAACTCACATTCTTCGAGAAATTCCTACTTTCCAATGATCTAAATTCCTCCAACCTCCTAGGATACTGCTTGAATGCACTTGAGGTTCTTGGTGTTGTCTTGGAGTGGAAGAAATCTGAATGGATAATATCGAATTTGTCAAATCTCCGCAAATTACTTGAAAAGTGCATCAAGTCAGATAATCATGATATTCAAGAAGTGTTGCAGAGAGTACTTCGTATAATTCTTCAGGCAATTAACGAACAGAGAACGTCTGACTCCACCGAGGACGACGACGACGAGGTCAAAGATTTTATTTCTCTTTTGGCGTCAACGGTTTCCGAAGATTTGAATGATATGCCCTCCGTTGCCGCAGGTGTTACCTTGTCATGGACATTGGCAACCTACTGTCCAAGTATTTTGGATAGTCTCTTGCCTCAAATAATGAGAACATTTAGCAAACTTTGCAAGGATCACATCACGATAACTCATCAGGGATCCCAAGGTGCTAGTAAAGAGAGTAATAACTCTGAGTATGAAGCTAAGATGACGACAAAACTTTTGGAAAAGATATTGAACCTTTCATCAATGCGAATCTCCATATTGGGAGACCAGCGAAGAATTTTCCTTTCTTTGTTGGCGCAATTGATTGAGAGGTCTCTCGATAAGGACATGCTCGAAAAGATAATTAAGATGGTCAAGTCATGGGTTTTCTCCCCCACGGATCTCTTCCCTACAACGAAGGAGAAAGCAGCGATCCTCGCGAAAATGATGGTATTTGAAATTCGCGGCGAGCCTACCTTGTCGAAGGAATTCTACCAGATTATCGTTGACATCTTTGAGGACGATTCTTTCAGCTGCACTGAGTTAACAGTGAGAATGGAACAGCCTTTCTTGGTTGGAACCAGATCTGCTGATGTTTCCATCAGAAGGAAGCTTATGTCTATTTTGAATGGCAGCTTAGAGAAAGAAATCAACAAGAGGCTTTACTATGTGATCAGAGAGCAGAATTGGGAATACTTGGCTGATTATCCTTGGCTTAATCAAGCGTTGCAATTGCTTTATGGCTCCTTCGAGTTCGATGAGAAAATCGTTCTCGTAGACGAAGAAAACAAGCTAGCACCACTTACCGCAGCTCCTTACAAAAAGTCTTCAGATGACGAGATGGAGGTTGATGACAAGGATTCGCCCCTCAGCGAATTGCTTGAGAAGCACAACAAGTTTTTGAACGATGTCTCAAATACCACTGCCGGCACCCTTTTAGTGCCACTTATTGACTTGTTCTACCAAAGTACAGAAACTGTTCATCGTGCATGGTCAAATTTGTTCCCAATTGCATTTAGCTCTGTTCCACGTTCTGAGAACTTGGACTTTACAAGGTTCCTTGTGATTTTGCTTTCCAAGGACTATCACACCAGGCAGATCGATAGCCGCCCTAATGTTGTTCAGTCATTGCTCGAGGGAGTTGCCCGGTGCGAAACTTTACAGCTTCCACCGTTTGCTGTGGAGTGTCTTGCGTCAAACTTTAATGCATGGGCTCAGGGTATGCGGATCCTTGAAACTCTTGAGGTTAATACAGTCAATGGGAATGCAGAAGTGCGTGAAATCACGCAGGATGCTCTTGCAAAGCTATATGGATCATTGAAAGAGGATGATATGTTCTACGGATTATGGAGGCGTCGCGCGAAGTACTCCGAGACCATTTCTGCTTTGTCCTTCGAGCAAATTGGCCAGTGGGATAAAGCATTGCAATTGTACGAATCGGCCCAAATCAAAGCCAGAAGTGGCGCATTGCCTTACGGCGAGGCGGAATATTCACTTTGGGAAGACCACTGGATCTTGTGTGCTGAGAAACTCCAGCAATGGGAAATTCTTACTGATTTGGCTAAGCATGAAGGATTCTCTGACCTTTTGCTCGAGTGCGGATGGAGAGTTGCTGATTGGAATACCGACAGGGAAACTCTCGAGCAGACTGTCAAGAGTGTCATGGATGTTCCTACTCCTCGTCGTCAAGTATTTGAGACTTTCCTTTGCTTGCAGGGATTTGGACAAGAAAAGGAAACAATGCAAGAGCTTTCTCGTTTGTGTGACGAGGGCTTGCAGTTGGCACTCAGAAAATGGCATGGGTTGCCACTGAGGTTCAATGATGCTCATATTCCGCTCCTTCACACTTTCCAACAGTACGTTGAGTTCATGGAAGCGAGTCAAGTGTACAGCAGCCTTGTGTCTACCAACGCCCAGAATTTGGACCAGAAATCTTTGGAGCTCAAACGAGTGCTACAGGTGTGGAGAGAAAGACTTCCCAACAACTGGGACGACATAAATATCTGGAATGATTTGGTGACTTGGCGTCAGCATACATTCCAGATCATAAACAAGACCTATATGCCCTTCATTCCACTCTTGCAACAATCGAACCAAAGTGGCAATGCTAACTCATACGCATACAGAGGCTTCCATGAAATTGCTTGGGTTATCAATAGGTTTGCTCATGTTGCGAGGAAGCATGGTATGGCGGATGTTTGCATTGCGCAATTGGCCAGGATTTATCAGTTGCCCAATATTGAAATCCATGAAGCTTTCTTGAAACTCAAAGAGCAGGTGAAGTGCCACTACCAAAGCCCATCAGAGTTAAATACGGGCCTCGATGTGATCAGCAATACGAATTTAGTATATTTCGCGACTCAGCAAAAGGCCGAGTTTTTCACTCTTAAGGGAATGTTTTTGAACAAATTGAACCAAAAGGATGAGGCGAACAAAGCGTTCGCCACCTCTGTTCAAATTGACCTCAATTTGCCAAAGGCTTGGGCCGAATGGGGAATGTTCAATGATAAGCGGTTCAAGGAAAACCCGAATGATATGGTTTACGCAAACAATGCTGTGAGCTGCTACTTACAAGCAGCTGGGCTTTACAAGAGTGGAAAGACAAGAAAGTTGTTGGCGAGAATTCTTTGGCTTATCGGTTTGGACGACAGTTCAGGAACTCTTGCACAAGCATTCGACAATTTCCGTGGAGAAGTTCCTGTATGGTATTGGATTACCTTCATTCCCCAGTTACTTTCGGCCTTGTCACGCAAGGAAGCTCGTCTTGCAAGACAAATTCTCATCAGAATTGCCAAGGCCTTCCCTCAGGCGTTGCACTTCCAGCTTCGTACCACTAGGGAAGATTTTGCTGCCAAGCAAAGACAGTTTTTGGAAATGTCAAGGCAGGCTTCAGCTAAAGGAGGAAAGAACGGCTCGGATGGAAAACCAGATGAAAGTGCTGCGTCCGAAGAAAATGAAAAGGTGGCACCAACCTTGCAAGAAGACAAGGAAGAAGCGAGGGCAGAGACTCCTAATGGTGGGTCCTCCCTGCCGCCCAAGTTGGGTGCAAATGGAAGCGCAGTCAGACAACTTTGGGAGTATGTTGAAGAGATTATGGGTATTTTGAAAACGGCATACCCATTGTTGGCGTTGTCCCTTGAGTCTCTCGTTGATCAAATTAACCAGCGCTTCAAGTGTACAGCTGATGAAGACGCCTACCGACTTGGTGTTGCGTTGCTCAATGATGGTGTTCAATATCTCAATCGCCTAGGCAACCCCCGGGATGACGCGAAGCTTCCTCCAGTCACAGAGGCCAATATTACTAGATTTGCGGAAACCGTTCTTCCCAAGCAGATTCGCGCTGAGTTCGAGAAAGACTTGGTTGTTGGAAAGCCAAACCTTGAAACTTATATCATAAAATTGAGAAAGTGGCGTGATAGGCTTGAAGACAAGCTAGACAGGAGATTCTCTCAGATCAATCTCGAAAACTTGTGCCCCCACTTGAGTGAGTTCCATCATCAAAAGTTTGAGGAGATTGAGGTACCTGGTCAATATTTGTTGAACAAGGACAAGAACACTCATTTCGTGAAGATCGAGCGCTTCTTACCGACAATTGATTTAGCACGCGGCTCGAATGCGTGCTACAAGAGGTTGAAGATTAGGGGCCATGATGGAAGCTTGCATGCATTTGCAGTGCAGTTTCCTGCTGCCCGCCACTGCCGTCGCGAAGAGTCTCTCTTCCAACTCTTTAGAATATTTGGAGATACCTTGTCAAGGAAGGTTGAAACTCGTCGCCGCAATATCAATTTCACTATGCCAATTGCCGTGCCCTTGTCTCCTCATATTCGTATCATCAATGATGACTCGAGGGACATTACGATGCAGAAGGTTTATGAAGACTGGTGTCGCAAGTATAAGAAGAGCCGCGATGAACCGTTTGTCTACACTATTGAAAAATTGCGTGCCGCTTTTGACCCTCGCTTGCCCAAACCCGATATTATGAGCATTCGGGTGGAAATCTTGAGTGCCATACAATCTATGTTGGTGCCATCGACAGTCATGAAGCTGTACTTTATGGACATGTATAAGCAGTTTGAAGACTTCTGGTTATTCCGCAAGCAGTTCACGTCTCAGTACGCCTCATTCATTTTCACCACGTACATGATGTGTGTGAACACAAGACAGCCCCAGAAGATTCATGTCAACAAGGGCTCAGGAAGTGTTTGGACTTCAGACATGTTACCGTGCAAGGTTGCGAGCAAGAACGCTTCCTTGGATGGCTCCCAGGGTGGAAGACCAGCTCCCTTGTTCTACAACGCCGAGATGGTGCCGTTCAGATTGACCCCTAACATCCAGAAATTGATTGGAGAGACTGGCATGGAGGGAATATTGTCTGTGTACCTTTTGGCAATAGCGAGGGCGCTCACGGAGCCCGAATCTGAGTTGGAGCAGTACCTCACGTTGTTTGTGCGCGACGAGTTGTTGACGTGGTGCAACCAGCAAGACCCCCCGCGTCCTGTGCCTCAGGAAGCCAGTTTGAGGGAAATTGTGCGCGTGAATGTTGACTTGATCATCAAGCGCGTTCTCTCTATGGGTCACACATCATCCGCATCATCTGTCAGCACGCAGAATGTGTTGGAGTTGATTTCACAGGCAGTCAACCCTCGCAACTTGGCCGCTGCCGACACGTTGTGGATGGCCTACTTTTAAAATATGTATAGATACTGTAAATATAGTACAAGAATTACGATACTAGCCGGGACCAGAGTCCCAATCGCGAGCCACGCGCTCGATCAACGACTGGCGCGTCTCGCGGCGCCGCGAGAGCACCCGGTAGGCAGCAACAACATAATGGCAGCAGAGAGAGGTGACAAAAAGCACTAGCAGGCGGATCATGACGCCTACCACCGCCACGATCTGCACAAATGTCGTCAAATCGGTGACCGACCTGGCGCCGGCACTGTTGTAGGACATGCTGGTTAATTCCTCTACCTGGAGGAGCAAGACGAGCGAGACCACCGACAAGACGAGGCAGATGCACTGGGTAGCTGCCGAAGCCACGAGGCAGGCTACTGAGGTGCGCGTGGGGATAGCCTCCGACACCCACGGGAGGAGGAAGGCGCCAAGGGCGCAGGAAAAGAGCCCAAAGAGGCTCGAAAGCACGCACACCACGGGCCGGCCGGCAATCTCCTCAAATGGCATGGAGAGGAACGCCTCCAAGTACTGGAGGATGAGGAGCCCCAAATGCACCTGCAAGAGCCTGCGGAGCACCAGGGGCTGGAAATGCGGGTGAAGAGCGTGGAGCTTGCCTGCGTCCGCCGCCACCGTGCGGTGGGCGGGGCTGGGCCTGAGCACGCTGTTTGCTGGCGGCATGCTACTCCGGGGTGGGAGGAACAAATGCGTTTGTGTTCAAGCGGGCGTAGACGGCGCGCTCCATTCGGGGGAACACCTTCTGGGAGAGCTCAACGCCCTCGGAGAGCCACACGCCCCACGCGCCCATCATGTTGGCCATCAAGATGTCAGTGAACAAGCGGTCGCCCACGACGGCGATCTCGCTGGCGGCGGTGATGCCCTGGGCGCGGAAGTAGGCCAAAATCTCCTCGTGACAGCCCGGCTTCTTGGTGGGGTGCCGGAGCACGGTGACGCCGGTGTCGGCCTCCAACTTGGCCGCCTGCTGGTAGTCCACGTCGTCGTTGGTGCCGGCGGAGTTGGACACTATGAGGATGTGCTCCTTGGGGTACGCCTTCTGGAGCGCCGCCCACACGTCCTGGTACGCCGGCCACACCTTGTCGTCGTGGTCCTTGGCAAAGCAGTTGTCCTTGTCGAGCACAATGCCCCGGATGCGGGGCGCGTGGCCGGGGATGGCGATGGGCACCGGGAGCTGGTCGAACGACTTGACCGTCAAGTGGGGCATGCAGAGGCTTGGCTGGGTAAGCAAGCGCAGCACATTGAGAGTGGCGCTGACGTTGAAAAACTGCATGGCGGAAGCCCGAGGAAAAGACGGTTGTTGGTGCTGGCGGTGCTGCTGTCGTGGGCGTGTCCGGGTTAGCCTGGCGGAAAATGCGGGTAACCCCCCACGATGAGTCGTGTAGGCAGCACCTCCAGCGTGCTTCTTCAGACCATGTCTACCGAGGGAAAAGAGTCCGCTCCGCGTCGAGTGCGGGGCGGACGCACTGGCGCTCGAAGCGGTGCGACCAACAGCGGCCGTGCGCGCAGCCTGGGGTGGAAAAGGGCCGGTGCTGACAAAGCCGGCGACAGCGACAGCGACGACGACAGCTGCGTGATTTGCGCCAACAAGATCGTCTACGCCGCCATTCTGCCGTGCAACCACACCACCTGCCACGTGTGTGCGCTCCGGCAGCGCGTGTTGTACGAGAAAACCTTGTGTCTCTTGTGCCGCACCGACAACCCGTCGGTGGTGATCACCGACGCGAAGCAGTGCCTGTTTGACAGCTTTCTGGCGGCCGAAAAGACCGTGCACGAGAAGAAGGGCGCAGTTGACTTCACGCTGGAGGCGGTGCACCGCGACGCCATGCGGTTGCTTGCGCACGAGTGCCGCGTGTGCCACGAGGAGTTTGCCGGGTTCAAGGCGCTCGCCGAGCACACCAAGACCGAGCACGGCAAGCAGTTCTGCCAGATATGTGTCAGCAACAAGAAGGCATTCGTGAGCGAGTTGCCGTTGTACACCGCGCGTCAGCTCCAGCGGCACCAGCTGGAGGGCGACGAGGACGGGTTTGTCGGCCACCCCGAGTGCAAGTACTGCCGCGGCCGCCGGTTCTACTCCGAGGACGAGCTCAACTTGCACATCCGCGACCGCCACGAGCGGTGCCACATCTGCGACCAGGACTTCCCCAAGTCCGCCGACTACTACAAGAACTACGAGTCCTTGTACGCTCACTTCCGCTCGGACCACTACGTGTGCAGCGTGCCCGAGTGCATCGAAAAAAAGTTTGTTGTCTTCCGCGAGGACATTGACCTCACGGCCCACATGCTCAAGGAGCACGGCGGCATTGCCGGCAGCTCGGGGCGCATCGTGTTTGGGGCCAGCAGCAGGCAGTTCCAGTCGCAGCTCTCCACCTTCTCGCAGCCCGAGGGCTCCTCCGCCCGCAGCCGCAAAAAGAACATCCACGACGAGGAGACAGACTCGGTGGCCACCAAAAAAATGCGGCTCGAGGAGCGTGCCAAGCACTACTTGGAGTACGACAACGCCAAGGTCAACAGCTTCCTCAAGCTCAATAGCGAGTTCAAGTCGGGCAAGATCACCGCCGCCGGGCTTCTCGAGAGCTACAAGGGCTTGTTCACCCTGGTGCCGCTCGGCGACATCCACATCTTGATGTATGAATTCTCCGAGCTCTTCCCCGCCACTTCTCAGCAGCGGCGCGACTTGGAACAGATCTCACAGTCGTATGAGTCTGCCTTTGCCGTGCCCAGCAATCTGTTCCCCGTCCTCGGGGGTTCCGGGGGATCGCGCTCGGCATCTCCAACCGTGCATGGCTGGGGCAACAACTCTCCGCTGCTGAGCACAGACAGGTTCCCGGCGCTTGCCAAGGCGAAAAAGCCCACCCCTGCAGCTAGTGTCAACCAGCCCATCAGGTACACGACGGTGCTCAAGAAGAAGCCCGCCAAGGGCGCAGCCACGGTAAACTCGCTGCAGGCATCGTTGGACTACAAACCCACGTATCTCAACAATCTCAACAAAACGCCCTCGGCGTCGTCGCTACCGGTGCTCGGCCAGCAGTCGTCCGCCTCGAGCTCTCTCGCGCCATACATACAGTCGAACGGAGCATCGCTGTCGAGCAGCTCGGCGGTGGACCAAAAGTTCCCGGCGCTACACAAAAAGCCAAAGAAAGTGTTCCCCAGAGTCAACCCGGTCAACGTGGACAACAGCGTGTGGGGCGGAGCGCAGACAGCGCCCGACGTGGACGAGCTCCCTTCGCTCGCGGACCTGAAGAATCAGAAGCAAAAGAAAAAGGGCCAGGTGCTATTCAGCAACAACTTCTGATGTGCAGGCTGTCTCCGGAGAAGGTCGTCCTGGTACCAATCTACCTTGGCCAGATGGAATGCTGCGCACAGTTGCCATCTCAGCATGCTTCGCGGCGCGAGTGCCAGAGTGCTTCGGGGATGGGTGCGCCGCGCGCGCCCCGCGAGAGCACTGTTTCTGTCGCCATTACCCCGCGCAGGGCCGTCGTTGCTCGCGCGCCGGTGGAACCTGGACGGCCCCGCCAACGGCAGCGGCGACGGCAAGTCCGCCACCCTCCAGGCGAAGGATCCACAGATGATGATTGCATTTACGTGCAAGGTGTGCGACACGCGGTCGCTGCACGTGTTCTCGAAGCAGTCCTACACCAAGGGCAGCGTGTTGATCCAGTGTCCCGGGTGCAAGAACCGGCACTTGATCGCCGATAACCTCAAGATCTTCCGCGACGAACGCTTCAGCCTCGAGGACATTCTCAAGGCCAAGGGCGAGTCCGTGGGGACCACCACCGATGACTTGGTGTTTGAAGACATCCCGGAGAGCTTGAAGAAGACCATTGGCCACCACGCAAAGGACGCCCCGCCCGAGTACCAGCACGATGCACCCAGAGAGGTGCAAGCGTTGCCGGAGGACACCAAGGGCAAACAGTAAGAGGCGCTGTAATTAGAGAATAGAGGTACCAGGTCGTTGGTGTAGTTGGTGTGCGCGCGCTACCTGAAAAATTCCTACCGGTCCCCACACAGCTTCCTTACTATGCTTGCTAGGACCCTTCGTGTGGCGCGCGTGCCGTGGCGCGTGCCGGCTCGCTTCAACTCCAGCTCGGTGCTAGAGCAGTACCGGGCAAAGTTGGACCAGAAAGCCAAGGAACATGGCGTGGAGGACATCGATGCGTTGCAGGCCAAGTTGAAGGACGAGATCGCCCAGAAGAAGCGGCAAATGAACGCCGTGGACCCGCTTCAGGATCTTGCGGAGTACGAGCGCCGCCAGGAGGAGGAGGCCCTCAAGTCCAAGCACATCAAGGTGCGCTCGCCCATCGAAGAAACGGCCAAGAAGGCGCCCTACAAGACCATGAACTCATACATCGATGTGGCCAAGGTGGAGGCACTTCCTGTCAGCGACATTGAAAGCATCTGGAAGGCGAGGTTCTCAGGAAACGACCGCTACGTGCACGCGGTGCTCAACACGCATCAGTTCACTACGATGTACGCCAACGCATTCAAGAACCCCAGCTTCGTGCTTCCCCTCCCCAAGGACGGCGAAGGCTACGAGATGCACTTTTTGCAGTGGTCGTTTGTGGGCCCCCAGACTACCCACTGCATGTTGACCACGCTCGCAGAGTACAGACTCCACAAGGAGTACGCCAAGCCGCACACGACGCTCATGTTCCACCAGGAGTTGCTCGAGCCAAAGGGCATAGTTTTTATGAACGGCCAGGTTGAACTGGACTCAAACGTGTCCATGGATGAGGCCCAGTTGCTTGTCATGAACATGCAGCGCTTCTACGGTGAGGTCGGTACTGCCACTAACGTGTCAGCCAAGTTAAGTCTCCTTCGCAGCTTCAATGCCGGTGGAGAAGGCTTCGATATGGAAAAGCTCATCGAAGAGGCCACAAAGTTTGAATGATGCCATGTATATAATAATCTACCTTCCCATACTCATAATATCGTCAAGAAGCGAGCGCAGCCCAGTCTTGGGCTCACTCGACTGTTTGCGCCGCGGTGTAGCCTTGGGTCTAGCTGTTGCGCTTGACCTGGTACTTGCCTTGCGAGTGCCTTTCTTCGGCTTCGGTGCGGGTTCATCCTCACTGGAGAGAACAACAATTTCGTCTCCGTCCTCTTCATCCGATTCGATAACCTCCTGCGTTTTCTTACCCCTTGACCTAGTAGTCCGCGGGGGTATTTCCACGTAGGCATCGTCATCTATCTCGGACTCACTATCTGTGCTGACTATACTTTTGCTTTTTGGAGCTCCGTCGCGAGTTCTCTTTGGACGTTCTGCAGCTTTCTTCCTTGTGGGTGAAGAGACTATACGGGACCTGGAGTTCCGCATGGGTTCGTTTTCCACAGGGGGGGACTTGGCTGGTTTGGACACCACGTTAACTTTTTCTTCCAATTTGATCTGGCCCAAAATTTTGTTGAATGCAGCTCGCACGGAAGTATCATCTAGATTCACAAATTCTTCATCGTCAATGTCCAAGTCCATGAGAAGGCCCACCTCTTGGTGTACCGCCTTCGATATATACTCATTCAAGATGTTTTTGTCTTCTCGGTCAACTGAAGACTTCAACGCATTGTTGAGCCCCTGCTCCGGCAAAACATTGAGTTTTGCCTGCTCAAGAAAGTCATTGATCAAATCCTGGAGCTGTACTTCTTCGTCTTTAATTTCGGTGGTCTCGATATCGGAGGCTTTTTGCCCGACAACGGCTCTGCTCTGAATTTTCCTTTTGTGGAGACTAAGAATATCATCCACGTTCGCAACCCTGCCGACAAATCGATTAGAAAATCGGCGTGGGTTCTCAACCTCGTAGTCGCCTGTAGTATCAACACGTAACCGAATGAGCGGGAGCGGTATGGTGCTATTGAGGAACTCTTCATCGTCGGCTTCAACGCTATCAAATATGTCAGGATTGGCGGCCTTGAACTTTTCCCTGGCCTTCTCTATCAAGTCTTCAACCTTGAGAATGAGGAACTTTGTGATATCATCCTTCGAAGCGGCACCAGGAACAAACTTTTCCTTCTCCAACAGTATATCTTCAATGACAAGAGGTCTCACCGTCTTTAAGGGTATGTGCTCAAGCGAGAATTCCTTTCCCTTGATGTTGAGGATAAATACAAACTTGTCAGCGGCCTCTCCGTCCATGAGAGACGTGGCCACGGACGAACCAGGCTGGAGCACATAGAATCCGGTCTGCGGGTTGTAGACCGGTGACACTATGCACTCGTGCTCGTGTCCCCAGAGTACAAAGTGCAAGAACAGGGGAAGAAAAGCCTCAGGCAAGTAGGACGTTTTGGTGTGGGCAACGTGGTTCTGGTGCACGGCGCAGAGATTGAACCAGTCGTCAGTATACACGTTTGGCCGCAAGAATTTGACGCGACCGTCGCGAAAAAGGCGATGGAGGCGCTCGTCCTTGACGTTGCCAATGCCGTAGAGCGCCAACTTTGTTTTGCCTTTCTGCAAGAGCACAGGGGCCACGGTGATCTGGTCGTTGTCCATGACCTTGCCAAAGTGGTTGATCAAGCCTGAAACGGACAAGAGGTCGAGAGCCAGGAGCATGCCTGAGCCTGTGGCGTCATCGTGGTTGCCGTTGATGGCAAATACCGGCACAGACACATTGAGGTTTGGGTCTTCGTAGTTGACGGTGTTGAAGCCGTCGCCAGAGATGGTGCTGGGGTCGCTAAGAAGCTCGAGCTCGCAGGGACGGTCGCCGAGGCAATTCATGCGGAGCAGGCGGATTACGTGGTACATGGACTTCTTGGACGGCTTGTTCACGTGGAAGAGGTCGCCGCCTTGGAGTAGCATGTCCACGTCCCTCTCCTTGGCGAGGTAGGTAATCTCCTGGAACGTTTTCCATGCATCGTCGCCCCGTACCGGGTCGTTCTCTTTGTATCCCACATGGTTGTCGGTGGCGATGAGGATCCGCACGGTATCGGCGCCCGAGTCGATGTGCTGGCTGAGCATGGCAGTCGCGGGCCGCCAGTGCGCGAGACAGGGTCAATGGGCAGCGAGCGTCACGCTGTGACAAGGACCTCCAGCGTGGTAGCAGCAAGCGAGCAAAACGGGCCTCCGACGGTGCAGCAAAACGGGCCCCAAACCGAGATGAGAAAAAGCGTCGTGCAAACAAAAGTTCGCGTTTTTGTGGGGGAGCCGCGATATTTATACTGGCTGCCACCCGTGCATCTTCTTTCTACCGCGCATGTCGCTCGAGGCGCGCCAGCAGGATGAGATCGACAGTCTCCGGCTGATCTACGGCGATATCTTTGTCGACGTGACGCCGCAGGGCCGCGTGTGGAACCGCGCCCCGAGCCCGCACTTTCAGGTGCGGCTCACCGCCGATGAGGACCCTGACCGCCCGCCGCTCGCTGTGACCGTCGACATCGAGTTCACCGCCACCTACCCACGGTCGCTGCCGCTTGTGCGACTCCTCGCGCCGCAGAACATCCTCCAGGCACGGCTCCGCGCTCTCGAGGACCGTGTTGCGGCTCTCATCAAGGAGTACCAGGGCGAGGAGGTAGCCTTCACCATCATCAGCGAGCTCAAGTACATGCTTGACGACTTCCACACCACCACAAGCCGCGTGCTCTCGCTCGAGGAAGAGCGCGAGCAGCGGCTCCGGGCCGAGAGGGAACAGCTTGAGCAGCGCGAGGAGCTCCGTCGGCAGCAGCGTGATGCTGAACAAGCAGCCCAGTCGCGCGAGGTGCACCAGCAGATTCTGCGGCTCCGCGACGAGTACGGCGATGACGACGACGATACGACGCCGGACAAAGACGACGACGCACTCGTGCCCGCCGACACCACAGGCTACTTTGTGTTTGACAATGCCATCGTGGCCGAGCTGGCACGCGCCCGGTTCCGCTTCCGCGCGGTGCTGGGGTTCCAGCCCTGTGGACAAACAGACTGCTTCAGCAGCGTCGCCCGCCAGTCGGTGGTGCAGCCATACGTGCCCGTGGGCACCGTGGGTGTGTCCTACCTCTTCACAGAAATCGTCCTCGACAATCCCTACTGGTTCAAAGAGGGCAAGCGCGACATCCAGCTGCTAGATGGCGAACTCCAGCGTGCTGTGAGCTTGTCCCACGCAAACATCGTACGGCTTCTCGCGTTCCAGATCGCCAAGGAGAAACACGGCTGGACTGTCCGCCTCCTCAACGACTACAACCCCATGTCAGAGAACATATACGATGTACTATCCCATGAGAATTCCGTCAACTGGGCCCTCGCGCGCGCCTGGCTCATAGAGCTCCTTCCTGCCATCGAGCACTTGCACAATAAGGGTATTGTCCACCGCAAGATCTGTCCTCTTACCGTCAGCATTCTGGAACCCACAGATCACCTCGAGCAGTACCTGGAAAGCTCTCTCACCTCGCTCAAGAATTACCTCATGTCAAAGCGTGTCATCAAATTAATGCATCCTGGCTACGCCCAGAAAATCCTCTCCATGCTTGAAAGCCATCCCACCAAGGGTGTCAAGTCACGCATCTCTTTAGATGTGCCCGCTGCATGGCAGGCACCAGAACTTCATAACCTGGCTTTCTCTTATCATCAGAAGACAGATATTTGGGACTTGGGAGTGCTATTTGTTCTCATAATGCTTGGGTGGCTGTGTGTGTCGGAGTGGAAGTCCCCAGCAGCGTTCTTGAATAACTTTTCTGCGACAGAGGCTGCCAAGAAGGATTATGCTGAAGATGTTTACGACTTGTTTACCAAAATGTTGGCTCCAAAGGTAGCCAAGCGTCCAAGCCCATTAGAGTTCAATGCAGTAAAGTTCTTGAGAGATGGGCCTGTGATTACCCAAGAAGACTACGGGACCCTAGGAAGAACTTACCCTCCTTTGCTGGAAACCTCAACTTCAAAATCTATTAGCAAGTCCGTTATCAGCACCAAGCCGTCAGTGTATAGAACGGCTCCAAGTGCTCGGCGTAAATCAGACTCAAAGATGCCTGCATTCATGTCCAGTTCGGACCATAGCGACTCGCCAGCAATTGGCCGCTACAGGCGTGAATTTGAAGAGGTGGGCAGGTTAGGGAAAGGAGGCTTCGGTGAGGTTGTGAAGGCAAGGAATAGAATGGAAGGCTCATTCTACGCTATCAAGAAAATAAAGCACCGGTCCGATAAGCTCGAGAGTCTTCTCAGCGAGGTACTTTCTTTGGCAAGATTGAATCACCAGTATATTGTGCGTTACTATGGCACATGGGTGGAGGAGCAACCTATGGAACCTGAAAGCTTGGGGGAGTTTGACGAGGACTCTAGTATTAGCAGTGATAGCGACTTCGAGTCCCCGTTGAATGTTCACTCGTCTTCTTTCATCGCTAGTCACGATAGTTCTTTTCAGGTTGACTTTATGTCCACGTCATTTGATGCCTCTGACTTCTCAGATGATAACCTTGATAACCAGATTGACTTTGGGGAAAAATCAGCGAGTAACATCTGGTCAGAAGATTCTCTCACTGAGGAATCGCCGACGAGTGTGAAAAAGCGTGATAGCATACAAGAGCCCAGGCCGACTAAAGCCATCTTATACATTCAAATGGAATTTTGCGAAAACAATACGCTTCTCAACTTGATTGAACAAGGATTGCCGGGAAACCCAAAAGAGTACTGGAGATTATTTCGTGAAATGTTGGAGGCAGTATCTTACATTCATCGTGAGGGATTTATTCACCGTGATTTGAAACCTATGAACATCTTTATTGATAGATCCAACAATATTAAAGTGGGTGACTTTGGACTCGCTAAAAACTCTCAATTCTCATCCGTTGTACTGACAAATAATCAAGTGAACTCGAACGTGGATAAGGATCTCTCAACCCTAGTGGGTACTATGTTCTACACCGCAAATGAGGTAGCAAGTGGTGATTATGACGAGAAGGTGGATATGTACTCATTGGGAATAATATTTTTCGAGATGTGCTATCCGCTTTCAACAGGGATGGAGCGGGCTCACATTTTAAACCAGTTGAGGCTTGCTTCTATAAACTTTCCAGACAATTTTTTTGATCTGAAATATGGTATCGAAAAGAAAATTATCAAGGCGCTTCTCTCTCATGATCCTACTGAACGACCAGGTGCATCGGAATTGTTACAAAGTGGATGGATACCTGTTGAGCATCAAGATCGTATTATCAAAGAGGCTCTCAAGTCCTTAGCTGATCCTGCCTCTCCATGGCAGCAACAAGTGAGGGACACTCTATTCTCCCAGCCTTATCTGCTTGCAAGAGATATGATGTTCGATATGTACCTGACGGCTTCACACAAGCATTATTTGGAGCACACAACTGAGGATTACTTACTCTTTGGAAAGATTATCGATGAAATATTTGGAGTACTTCGCAAGCATGGTGCCATTGAAGACTATCATACAAATGTCATACTTCCCAAATCTCCAATCTTCTCTACTGACACGGTCTACCAAGTCTTGGACAAGAGTGGTGCAGTTCTACAGTTGCCCTATGATCTTACGTATCCTTTGGCGAGGGCACTCAGTCGAATTGACTTCTCTGTTCCAAAAGTCTTTCGCCACGAATTTGTGTATCGACAACCTCTCAAGGGGACAGGTGCTCCTGATAAGTATAGTACTGTTAGCTTCGAGATCATCTCCAAGGAGAAAAATTTGCGTGCACAGCAGGATGCAGAGTGTTTGAAAATAGTTGATGAAATAATGTGCTTATTACCGTGCTTCTTGATCAAGGGATCTCAAAACGCAATAATTGTCAACCATTCGGATATTTTACATTCCGTCATCACATTTGCCCTCGGGAGCTTTTCATTACCAGAGAAGAAATTAAGTGATCTTATTGGAATTGTCTCCCAACTTGGGATAGAGAAAGGTCCGGATGAGATCAAGCGGCACCTTAGAGAAGAACTTCAAATCCAACAGACTATTGTCAACGAGCTTATTGACACCTTCAACTTTACGCTAGAGCCAGAGAAAGCAAAGCAAAAGCTTCAGAAGATAATGCTGGACTCCCCACTATACTCCATTGTGGATAGAAGCTTTGTCTACATTCTTGATGTTTTGTCCGTATTGAAGAAGTTTGGCGTTTCTACCCCGATTTTCTTTAATCCATTGACGAACTATAACGATAAGTACTACCTGCAAGGGTTGATGTTTCAGGGAATTCATCGCGTGGAGAAGTCAAGGAAGTTCAGCCGCATTATGACGGGCGGAAGGTATGATTTCCTAATATCAGCTCTTGCCAACACCGATGTCAATCGACACATTTCTGCAAATGCAGTTGGTTTCCAATTGTCCTCTACATTCTTGTTTTTGCTCATGAAAGCCTCAGCTCGCAAGATGAGAACTGTTCTCAACACTGAGACATTATCGTTGAAATGGGATCAAATCAGATGCGATGTGCTCGTGGCAGGTCTCGAGGAGACTTACATCAAGCAATCTGGATACGAGGTCATGCGAGATCTCTGGGATGCAAGCATCAGCTCTGATATCTTTCTCGCAACTTCGCAGGACGAAATCTTAAGAAGAGCAGCCATAGATGGTGCTACGTGGGTTGTCGTTATCAAACAACCGAATGTGCAGAGTAAGAAAAAAGGAAAGAAAACTACCAGTGACTTTAAGCCATTGAGAATCAAAAACGTGAAAACGAACAGAGATACTGACGTTCAATACGAGGAAGTTGTCTCTTTCCTTGCACGTGAAATTTCTGACAGGGGAAGGACTATTGCAGGCGACAATGAAGACGAGAGTCACGATCGCAAATTCCAAAACCTGGACCTAGAAGGTCTTATTCAGACTGTTGATCTAGATAACAAAGTTATCGTTGTGCCTAACATGGCTCCTCGTGGAAGAAAGAACAATAAGAAGGATCAGTGGGAACTCGAGAATGACGGTAAACTAGCGACGGGACATCTACTTAAAACGCTAGCAACGTGTCCTATCTTGTCATTAGACGTGACTGACGAGGTGCTTGACACTATTCTGGTCACCTCGTTAGAGAAACCCGACGAATGGTGGAAGAAGGTCTTCTTTGCGGGCACAAACTTTTCCCAAAGCTATGCGAATAACATATACAACGCGTTGAGCAAGGAAGCAGCAAAAGGTACCAAGTATGTGGTTCTACATACACAAAAGAGCGACAAGACTGCTATAGTGGACTTGCAAAGGTAACACGCACTGCACGACTAATGACCACATCATATAATATACAATCTTATATTAAGCAGCGCCATAAAGCACTAATAAATAAGTAGTGGTTAGTTCTGAGCAGTAAACTCAACTTTCCAGTCCCAATACTCTTGCAACCGCAACTTCCCGTAGTCAGAATAATTGAAGTCGATATGAGAGATCTCGCTTTGGATCATGGCCCAGATACCCCAGTAAAACCCTGGCATGCCAAAGTAAACAGCAATCTCATCAACGAGGTTATCGACCTCCTTCTGAGGCGCATTCTCGTCATTGAGATAACATCTAACCCACTTTTCCAAAAGAGGTCTATGAGTTGAAGGCTTGGGGATTGCAGAGCGGTCGCAGTTGAAGCCCTGCCACTCGGCTAGGTGGTTTGCTATGTCAAATGCTCGCGGTGCAGGGAGCATATACTCGTAGTCGATGAACTTAATGGGGTTGTCTCGCAACAGCGGGAGCTTGTCAAATTTCAATTGAGATGGATCGGCAACATCGGGAATGACAATATTACCAGAGAGAAGATCGCAGTGGGAGGCAACCACAGGCGAGTCCAGGGCAGATTCTAAAGCCGACTGGAGCCACGCCAACTCGTGTCTAATTTCGGCGTGGATAGTGTCTTCGGTGGCGCTGGGATTGGAGTTTTGCTGAAACGACTCGACCAAGCCCTTGGTGACAGGCACAATGGAGATCCACTCCTCGAGCAACTCCCACACGTTCGAGATGAAGCGCTTCTTTCTCTTGGACGAGTCCTTGTTGGACTTGCGTAAGTTGGAACGCGAGCCCTTGCGCTTTAGCGAGTTGCTATAGTTGCGCAATGCCACCACGCCGTCCTCGATATTCTTGTTGTTTATGCGATGGTGCCAGTTGCCAAGCTGCTGCGCAATCAAAGGGTACAAGTTCTCGTGGCGGAGTTCCTTGGGCTCGAGCGAACGGCCCGGCAAAAAGCCGTAGATGAGCCCGTTCTTGAACCGGGCGTGGATGGCCGGGGCGAGCCCGAGAGAGTTGAGAATCAAGTGCAGAATGAACTCGCGATGCCGGTCGATGATGAGGTTGGTGCCGGCACCGTAGACGCGCATGAGCACGGTCTCGTCGATGTTGGCGTCCCGGTAAGTGCACTTGAGAAGCATGTTGGTAATGCCGCCGGTGAGCTTGCTCATGGTGATGCTGTCGGCGGACTTCCACGCCTTGAACACCTTGAGCAAGAGGCCCTTCATCTGCTGGTAGCCTTCCTCGAGGTTGTCGGGGAGCTCCACCGTGTATTGAGGAAGGTACACGGCATGGGTCGAATACGTGTCAAGAATCTGGGAGAGGCCGTTGCCGTTGGTGTGGCCGTTCTCCGCCGCCAGGCCGTCGTTCTCAGAGTCCAAGTCGGACAAGCTGGGGTTGTTGAGCAGGTACAAGAGGTTCTTGTGGCGGATGGAGAGAGAGCCCGCCTCAGCCACGGCTGGCTCGTCGTCGGCATCGCGGAAGGAGTCCACGGGAAGACAGTGGACCGAGCCATTGGACACCACGCAGTAGACAGACATCACACACAGTCGTACACAGGGAACGAGGCACGAAAGCGCGTGTTGGAGGCAGAAGTTTGGTGGGCCACAGGCGTGGTTTCTGCGGGGAGCACTTTTTCACTTGCTTGACGTGGAAAATTACCCCACGTTTCGGATATGCCGCGGAGGCGCCGGGCGATGAGATGCAAACGCGCGCGGCTGGTGCAAGTGCGCAGATGGTGAGAGCGCAGCTGGTTGTAGGCGCAACCGTGGAGCTGGACTCGAAATACTTGGACACGCCCTGTACAGTGGGGGGTCGAGCCTATATGTAGTATACGCAGGAGCTGGGCGTTAAGCTTTGTTGTCGGCGGAGTGGGGCTGACAAGGGTGCATCCCCGCTACGGCTACCGCGCTGCTACGGTGGGGCGAGCCGCCGTCTAACTGACGTCGCGTGACATATATTGTAGTTTGCTGACAGAGGGTCACAAGTCGCGGGGTAGAAAGAGTGTGTGGGCAGGCGGTGATTCCGGGCGACCGCGGCCGGCGTAGCCGTGCGACCGCAGCGCGGCTGACGCCCGGCGCGAGGTGGTGGCCGGCCGTTGTGGTGTCAGCGCGGAATCCATGTGAAACGGCTCGCCTGCACACAGCGCCCCTCCTCTGGGACCCCGAGGGCAGGAGTCACACCTGGTGGCCGTCCTGCGAGTAGTCCAGGCCCACCTGGTGGTACTGCAGCCGGGGCTCGTCCTCGCCCCGTTCATCCTCCAAGATCACCACGCGGGGCTCGAACAGGTGCGGGTGGAACAAGCTGGGGAAGTAGCGGAAGTAGCTCCACACGCCCACGGCCAAGCCGAGCGTGCTGCCAATGCAGATGTCGACAAAGTGGTGACGGTAGTCGTTGGTGCGCGAGAGAGCGATGAGCGCGGCGCCCATGCACGGGCTGAAGGCGAGGAGGAAGCGCCAGGCGCCGGCCGCGGGATGGAACACGATAAGCTGGCCCGCGAGCCAGAGGGCAAGGTAGCCGAGCCCCGCGAAGGCGATGCTCGAGTGCCCCGAGGGCGTGGTGCGGAAGCCGTCGAGGAGGCGGTCGGTGTTCTTGGTGGTGCACACATCCACGGCCCACACCAACACCCCCGGCGGCGTGTCGGGTGCCGGCTGACAGCGCGCGAGAAAGTCAGGGCGGTGGCGGCCAATGTGGTTCTTGAGGATGTCGGTGACCACCAGGGTGGTGAAGGTGGAGATCACGAGCCCGAGGAGGGACACGTAGGTGACGTACACCTTGTTCTCCGGCTTGGTGAACACGAGCCCCGCGGCGGCGACCACGCTCGCCGGCACCCACACGGAGTAGAAGAAGAGCGCCGCCGAGGTGACGCGCTCGTGCTCGGCAAACGGGTGCGCGATGGTGAGGTCGTCGACGGCGAACTGCCGCTGGAACGGCGCGATACTCCATGCCACCCAGTAGGCGACAAAGAGCCCCGCCACGAGGAGCAAGTCGGCCGCGCGCCACCGGAGCGCCAACGGCGCCCCGCGCACGCGGTCGAGCCCGAACGTCACGCGGTTGTAGCGGTCGTCGCGGTGGAAGTAGTTGAGCACGGCGTACACCTGGTCCTGGAACGCCATGTTCAGGTACTCGGCCTCGGGAAGAAACGTCCACACAAAGTGTGGGCGGTGCCAGAGGCGGATCCAGAAGCAGATCCACTACCAAACCCGTCACAGGCCAAACACAAGCCAGAACACGGAGGCTGCTGGAGTGTCGTGAGGAGGAAGCTCGCCCTTTGCAAGAGAGGAGCCGCGCGGCAAGAAAAGCGACCAGACGCCTGAAACGACCAAAAAAAAACGCTTTTTGGGTGCGGTTGCAGCGCCGACACCGAGTTTGAGCGAAAAGAGCCTCTTCTCCTCGAGCCAGGCTCCTGGAACCGCCCACGAGGCACGACCGCGAGGGTCGCGCCTGCACACAGGCGGGCTAACATTCTGCAGGACCCGAGCCTGGCTTCTTTATCCCATGTCCTACAGCGAGCCGTGGAACAACGGCTGGAGCGACGACGGCTTTGGCAGCGCGTTCGGCACGGCGTCGCAGGTGGTCGCGCAGCCAGACGCGCCGCCCGCGGCGCCGCCCGCGTCGCACGCCGCTGTCGCCGCGGTGGTGCGCCCGCCCACGCTTGCCGAGTTTGAGCGCCGCGTGCTCGAGCCCTTGGCCAACTCGCACTACATCAGTGCCGCCCAGAAGGAGCGGCTCCTCGACACGTGCTACGACCACGGGATCAGCGACGTGAGCGAGGCGATTGGGCTTCTTGCGCTCGAGCTCGACGCCGCCGGCACCGGCGACTACGTGACCCTCCGCTTCCGCCAGCAGACGTTGCCCGAGCTTGCGGCGGCGGTGGTGGAGCTTGTGACGGCCGAGGCGCCCGCCGAGGCGGCAGAGCCCGTGCTCGACCCGTTGTCGCAGCTGTTGCGCGAGACGGGGCTCGAGGAGGCGCCCGCGGTGGTGGCCGCGGAGCCCGACGCCCGCGCCGACCCGGGCGAGCTCGCGCGGTACACCGCCGCCATCCGCGACACGTTCAAGCCCTTGGTGGAGGGCCCAGATAGCCTCACGGTGAAGGAAATGCCCGAGAAGGAGGGGCTTGTGTTCAAGCACATCAACTACATCGTCACCCACAGCCTCAACCTCGGCACGCACGGCCCGCTGGGGCCCAAGAAGGTGATCCGCCGCTACTCGGACTTTGTGTGGTATGTTGACCCCGTTTTGCGCTTTTGGTTGAGAAAGCAGCGTACTAACCCAGGCTTCTCGAGTTTCTCTTGAAAAAGTACCCCTTTCGCATCGTGCCCGGGCTCCCGCCCAAGAAGTTCAATGGTATGTATCTGTGTTTCTGCGTCCCTGGGCTCTACTAATAGCAGTAGGACCGTCCCCCGACTCCCAGTTCCTCCAGCGCCGCCGCCGCGGCTTGTGCCGCTTCCTCAACCAGCTAGTGCGCCACCCCGTGTTGCGCCTCGAGCCCACCGTCGTCACCTTCCTCACCGTGCCCACCGACATGGCCACGTGGAAGCGGCAGGCCCGCATCGACTACTCCCTCGAGTTCAAGGGCCGCAAGATCCTGACCGATTTTATCAACACCATCTGGCCCACCGTGGGCGAAGAGTTCCAGCGTCACTGGAAAACCGCCGAGGACAACATCGCCCGCCTCATCGACACCTGGACCAAGGTGGTGATGCTCGTGGAGCGCTACGAGAAGCGCCAGCAGCAGATCGCCCACGACAACAGCAAGTTTGTCGAGTTTGTCAACCGCTTCCAGGGCCTCAGCGCCTCGCTCTACCCCATGGACTCTGGGAGTGGCGACATCATCACCAAGCAGAACAAGGACGATATGGGCAGCATCACGGACGCCCTCGGCTCGGTGTCCGAGTTCTTCAACAAGTCGAGCCAGGTGCTCATCGACGACAGCTACGCCGTCAACACCCTCACGTTGGAAAAGTTCAAAAACTACCTCGACTACTTGTTCTCGGTGCAAGAGCTCTTTGAGCGCACGAAGAGGCTCCTGGCCAACACCATCCCCCAGTTGCAGGAGCGCATCAAGGAGAACGAGCAAAAGTACACCAAGTTGAACAACGAGGACGCCGACATCAAAGGCAGCGACCTCGCCAAATTGCGCCAGATGATCCTAAACGACAAGCAGGAGATTTTCCAGCAGCTCAACAAGGACTGGTTGATCAAGGAGTGCAGCCTCCACGAGTTCCTCATCCTCCAGGAAACGCAGTACATGATCAGCGAGCTCTGGATCGAGTGGTGCAAGGGCCGCGCCAACTTCCAGGACAAGCTAGGCTCCTTGTCCTCCAACCTCAATGGACTAGTCTCCGACATGCCATTACGGCGATGAATGCATGATTATACGAAATGTCCTAGGCTACTCTATAGACCCGCCTGTGTCTCCCACTTGTCGATGGCCTCGCAGCTGCCGACATTGAGATTGGCGTCAAAGTTCTTTGTGCTCAACACCTTGGCGATGTGGAGCTCGGCTTTGGCCGTGGCCAAATGCGGCAGTTGTGCCGCGGTGAGCGCCGCCAACACCCGTCCTACCCGGATTCCAAGCGCGGCTCCCGCAGGATACCCCAGGTCGAATCCGTCCTGGAGCGCCGACTCTTTGGCCAGACTGAGTCCGTCTAGGTATCCCTGCTTGGTGTGCGTGCGCTTGAGGGCAGCGTCGCTGGCGGACACTTCCTCGTCGCCCCACACATCGCCCGAAGCAGGCGGCAGCAGCTCGATCTTGGCCTTCTTGCACGCGCAGCTCATCCTGCAACCTACACGCTGGGCCTCGCCGTGTGTCTGCTGCACTTGCCGGTGCCGTCTCGAGCCCTCTCGTATCCGGACGTGCTTTGTGTCACGGGCTGTGCGTGCGCGCACCGGGAAAACGGGATGCGCAGCCAGCAACGGCCATCCGTCGTTTCCCGCTACCGTCGAGCAAAAGATAATCCACGCGGCATTTGCAGTTTTCGCAGCGCAGACTTGTTGCTGTCGACGTGTGTGAGCATTGCGCAGGTGCTGGTAACCGGCGCGCACCCTCTTTTTTCGCCGGCGACGCTCGTGTTCCCGAGCTGATAATCACCGCATCCGCGTGCTGCGTGCGCGAGCCCCAGGCCCAAACTCTCTCTACAACGGCATCCCCGGCTAGTGAGCGGATTCCCTAGCGACGGTTCCAAAAACAGGCGCAAATGGCTGACAATATCATCACCCAGGTGACGCCGGAGACGTACGGCGCGGGAGTGTCGAGTTACGACGGCTCCGACAACATCGACTACAACTCCAAGATCCACTTGAACATCCGCGGCAATGAGTTCACCATCACCCGGGACGAGCTCATGAGCTTGCCGGAGAGCATCCTTCTCTGTCTCTTCCCCAACGGCGTGTTTCTCGACGCCAACGGCCAGGTGATCTCCAACTTGACGGAGGAGGACGTTGTCCACGTCAACTTTGAGCCGGAGACGTTCGAGTACATCGTCAACACCTTTGGCGATGCCCAGGTCGAGGCGTTGGAGATGTCGCAGCAGTTGTCCCCCGTGCTGCTGCAGCCGCTGCTGACCCAGCAGGACGCCGCCGCCGTGTTGCAGAACAAGCCCGCCATCATCGTGCTCCGCGAAGACCTCGACTTTTACGTCATCCCGCCCTTCCCGGGCCTCTCGGTGGACCAGATGCGCTTCCTCAAGTTGGAGGTGCTGCAGGAGTTGCTCAGAAACAAGTTGGTGTTCTCGGGGTTGGGCTACGACCCGCTGCAGCCCAACTCCCGCGCCGGCTTGGGCGCGGCCGAGCTGCACCTCTTTGAGATGCTCTGTTCGTCGGGCTTTGACCCCGTCAGCTTGTGGGGCGCCCGCAGCTTGGAGCCCTCCAAGTGCGTGATCCTGCTGCTTCTGTTGGTGCGGCTCAACTCGGGGCCCCCGCAGACTCCCGAGGTGGAGTCCCCGCTGCTTGCCCCTATCGCATCTAACGCGTCCACCACCTCGAGAAAGTCCCGCAGCCGCATTGCGGCGTTGGCCTCAAGTGCCTCGCGGGCGGCGTCCCGCAGCATGTCGCGCAACCGCCGCCCCGACTCCAACCACACCAAGCTCCTCTTGTTCTGGCGCAAGCCCGCACGCAAGTGCTGGTGGTCGAGCAGCACCTTCGACATCAAGCTCGACAAGGCCACCTTCAGCGACGACAAGGTCGTTCCGGTGAAGGTGCACATCCGCCGCGTGTGGACGCTCGAGTTGTCCGTTGTTGGTGTGCAGTAGCTCAGACTCGATCGTTACAGGTTAACCGCGGCGTCTGCCTCTGAGTCCACGCATAAAATTAATACTTAATTGCCTGTCCGCGTAGGTCTCCGCCCGCGCTACGGCGAGCGCGCCCACGCTCCGCCGGAGCCCATCGCGCGCGCTAGTCGTGCTCGCCGGTCAAAAGTAGACGCGTGTCTCTTCTTTACCACCATGCCCACGTACGAACAGGAACGGCTCGAGCACACGCCGTGGGTGGAGAAGTACCGTCCCAAGAAGCTCGACGATGTGGCCTCGCAGGATCATGCCGTCAAGGTGCTCAAGAAAACGTTGGAAAGCGCCAACTTACCCCACATGTTGTTCTATGGACCGCCAGGCACCGGCAAGACGTCCACAGTGTTGGCCCTCGCCAAGCTGTTGTACGGCCCGCAGTTGTTTCGGTCGCGCGTGCTTGAATTGAACGCGTCAGACGAGCGTGGCATCTCCATCGTGCGGCAGAAGATCAAGAGGTTTGCCCGTCTCACAATCTCCAATCCGTCTAAAGAGGATTTGCAAAACTACCCTTGTCCTCCGTACAAGATCATCATTTTGGACGAAGCAGACTCCATGACTAACGACGCGCAGTCGGCGCTCCGGAGAACCATGGAAACGTACTCTGGCGTTACGCGGTTCTGCCTCATCTGCAACTACATCACCCGCATCATTGACCCATTGGCGTCGCGGTGCTCCAAGTTCCGCTTCAGGCTACTTGACAATGACAATGCCCTTGCCCGGCTCCAGTATGTGGTCGACCAGGAGAAGGTGGAGCTCGAGAACCCGGACGTCTTGAGCGAGGTGTTGCGCATCTCCAATGGTGATTTGCGTAAGGCCATTACCTTCCTCCAGTCGGCCACGCGGCTTCAGGCATCCTTGGCATTGCCCGATGGCGATGTCGACATGGATAACGGCGCCATATCCAGCAAGACAATCCGGGAGATTGCTGGTGTCGTTGACGACTCGGTCTTGGAGCAGTTCGTGGCCGTGATACAAACCAAGGACACGGCCAAAATACAGGCCTTGGTCAAGGAAACCATACTTCAAGGCTGGGGCGCCCAGCAGGTGATAGACCAGCTCCATGACAAGTATATATTGGACGATACCGTCAACTCAGACACGAAGAATCACATTGCCCGGATTCTCTTTGATACAGACAAGCGGCTCACCAACGGCACCGACGAGCACATTCAGCTCCTCAATCTTTGCTTGCAGATCTCCAAGCACGTATAATGCAAAACTACAGTTGGATTCATTACGCGTAGATAGACTAGGTCTCACTTCCTTTCAGCTGGCGATCCGTGGCTAGGCTGGCCCGGCTGCGCACCAGGGTGATACTGAGGAAACTGGTTTTGGGGAGGAAATGGGGCTCCATTGCGGAGGTGAGGAGGCAAAGGCATGCCTGGAGGAGGTGGTGCAAACCCAGGGGGCACCATGTAAGGCATTTGAGGGGCATTTGGGTTGAATGGGAAACCTGGTGGCACTTGTGCAGGGTACGGTCCCTGTGGATGAGGTCCACGTCCTTGCTGTCCATTGGGTTGTTGGGGCAATCCTGGCGGCCCTTGGGCGGGCCCGGATCCGCTGCCCTGTCGTACAGGTGCTCCAGGAGGGACCGGATACGGAGGCGCTGTCATCGGAGACGAGCCAGGACTGTTGGGAGCGGATCCGCCTTGGAATTGTTTCATCCAGGGTGGGACGGCACCTTGGGAACCATTTCGATCCTGGTTTCCGGGCGCCTTGTCATTGCCATTGGCGGGTCCTTGTTCGTTTGCACCTTCGGGCCCCTTCTTGCCAAGTAGCGACATGAAAAATGAATCATTGTTCAAAGGCATTCCAGGAGGAGGAAATTGGCCTCCAGGAGGGAACGCGCCAGGGGGTGGAGGCGGGTAGTTTGGAGCACCTTGGGGTGGCGGTACAAACTGGTTGGGAGGAGGCGGGCCGCCATTTCCAAAGAACTTTGAAAGCCCACCAGCATCACGCATGGGCGACTGATCGGTGGTGGGAGGAGCCTGCTGCGGGACAGGGGAAGCACCAGGTTGTGGGTGAGGAGGAGGACCAGAGTCCAGCGGCTTGAAAAATGAGGAAAACCGGGAGCTCTTGCTATCAGCCAGCTTGGCCGTATCCTGCTGCTGCAAGGGCGACGCATTGTCCAAGGCGGGGCTGTTCTTTGGTTTAACAAATGAGAAGAAATTGTCGACCGCATTACCGGCTCTCACGGCTTCTTGGGAGTCAAGCTGGTCCACCGGCTCGCCGTTTTTGATCCGCTCCTGGCGTCTCATGTTGGACTTCCAGTTCTCAAAGTCCTCAACGGTCAGGCCCATGTCCATTTGCATGCCACCGCCGAGACCCGCCGCATTCCACTCGGGCTCGTCGGAGCCGCCAGTCTCGCCGAGGAGCTGCGCAATCTTGTCTTGAGACATGCCGTCCAAAGCGTCCGCTCTGGCGAAGCCGGTCACACGCTCCCACGGCTGCTCGTTCTTTTTGCTGCCGCGACCGTTCTTACGGTTATTCTTGCCGTTGGGCTTGGGGTCGGCCTTGGACTTGCCCGAGCGCCAGAACGACTTCTCCGGGAGCCTGGCAGCCATCTGCTGGGTTGGGATGTTGGGCAACCTTCTGAGCGCCAAGAGGTCCTCGATGGTATAGACGAGATGCATGTTGGCCTTGTTGCAGCGCAACGTGTGGTCATCGGGTACGGGCACGGGGGCCGGTGCGGGCGACTCCAACTCGGGGCTCGACTCCTTGGCGGCGTTGGCGATGGCTGAGTCCAAGAGCTTGGCAAGAGCGCTGCCCGCCTCGAGGTTCGAACCCAGGCCCGGCGCCGCGGAGGTGCGGGCGGCGGACCTCGACGTCTGGATGATGGAGGGGTCTGACAAAAGCGGATCCTGTGACATGGCCAGACAAAGACTTGTGTGCGGCAGAGAGGATGTGCGAGGCGTTCGTTGGGGGAGCGCGGGGTTCAGTTGCGCCGGCGTTCACTCACCGTCGACTCGGCACTCGCAATTGCTGTCGAACCAGCTTTTGTTGCTCGGTGAGGGCAGTCGTCCGCCACAAAGGTGTGTACTAGAGTGCTTGCGTGAGCACAAGTCGCTGCTGGAGTAAGAGCGCTGTAGCGTATCTTGCTATTTGCTCCGTGGTTCTTGAATCCTCCACTCGAAAATTCGCAGAAGATCGCCGGCGTGTGTGCACCAATCTGGCTCGACTTACCCCAGGTGGGCTCGAGCCATACCGCCGCAGAGGCTCGAGCCATACGCGGCGGTTCTAGCCGAGGATGCGATGACCGTGAAGGAGGAATTCTGCCCCGGGTGGGGAGCCGGTTATTTAAGAGGGTGTCTATTTGAAAGTATATATTGTCGTAGCATCACAACGGATAGATGAACGTCTTGTCTTCCAAGTCCGTCAAGTCCAAGGCAGCGAGATCCGCAGCGACAATATCTCCGCTGTCGAGTTTCACCTCGCCGACCCTGTCGGTCTTGTCGAGCTCGGCCTGCCTCTTGATGTTCCGCTTGTGGAGTACGTACCACACAATGCCGATCAACGCTGGCGCGGTGAAGAAGCTGAGCACGATCTGCACGATCCACGCGGGCACGTAGCGGGGCGCATCCCGCAGCTGCCAGAGCTGCGGCGAGATGATGTTGGCAATCGAGTAAGCCGCCATCACCATGGCATTGCGGACAATGCGTTTGGAGTAGGAACTCCCGGCGGTGGACGCGGCCAAGCTGAAGGCGCAGATCCAGGGCACGCCAAACGACAGCGCGGCGAGGCAGGTGACGGCAAGCTGGCCAATGGAATTCTTGATGCTGAGCGACACCAGAGCTATGGACCCCACAAGGGCCGGCAACGTGGACCAGAGCACAGTGAAGCACATGTGGTTTGGGAAGATGTAGAGATAGAGATAGGCCACGATTGCCCACACGCAGCCGAAGCCAGCCGAAGCCACGGTGACCAACGTGGAGTCAATGTTGGAGAGGCCGCCAAGCTCCTGATACAAAATCGGCTGCTGGTACTGCAAGTTGTTGGCAAGCTGCTGCAAGAGGAAGAAGCCAGCGATGAGGTACGAGATCGGATCCTTGAGTGCCTCTACGGCATGTGCCCGCTTAAACACATTTTGCTGGATAGAAGTGCCTTGCGACCGCTGCACCCGGCGTACGACCCACACTTTTTCCTCGACGGACAAGAATTTGGCCTGTATTGGGTTGTCTGGGTAAAAGAAGAACACAGCTCCCGACAAGAGAAAGGTTAAGGCCCCAATAATAATGTTAAGCACACGGTAGGGCTTGATGCCATTGTCTTTGATGTAGCCGGTTCCAAAGGCAATAAACCCAATTGGAATAGAGGAGAAGAAGCACAGCAAGTAAAATATAGGCTGCGTGCGCACACGCTCGTCTTTACTAAAGAACATGCCGTTTGTGGTGGTGAGGATGGGGATAGACGACGCCTCCACCAACCCCAAGAAGAAGCGGAGCACAATCACTCCAGCGTAGTTGTACGCCGCACAGTGCAAGAAGATGATCACCAGCCATAAGAAGGTAATCCCAAACATAAGCTTGCTCAATGGAACGTGCTGCGTGAGGTAGGTGCCTGGTATTTGTCCCACAATAAAGCCCACATAGAAGATGGTGTTGACATTGTTGTACTTGTCCTGATCCAAACCGGTGACGTCCCATAGACCCAAAATAGAACTGTAAGACAACGTTGCCTTGTCCATGTACATGAGCAAGTTGATGACAAAGGTGATACCGAGCACCCGCCAGATCACGCGGCGGGAAAGCAGTCTTTCGGCTTCTTGTGAGATCTCGTCAACTGAAGCATCATACTCGGCCATGAACCCGACAGTCACATCAGCGAGCCGCGAGTCTACCTGAGCGTGGCCCGAGGCCACGGACACAATCGGTGTATCTTTCTCGGACATTGTCTACAGTGGCAGTCTACGATTGTAGCGATCTTATATCTTGTCGTAAATGGCGCCAGACAAATGACTGATTGCTGCGTGCCTTCGCGTATTGATCGCTCACCTTCCCGCCACACGCGCGATGCCGGAATTCGTACTATATTTCCGGCGATAAGCCCCGCAACGGCCAAGATACGTAGGGCAAGCCTAACACCGGGCGGCTGTGGCGTCCCCGCCTCCAGCCGCACCTGCGATAGCTGCCGCTGACCCGGGTCGCAAAAAAATGAGCGATACGGGAATTGAACCCATGTCATCCGCTTGGAAGGCGAATATGCTAGCCACTACACCAATCGCCCAACCTGCAGGGTACGAGTGCCTCATCTAGCTATATATTGGTATTGGTTTCTGTCCGCCTCCTAAAGCGTACGTCTTCTGGTCTCTTCGTATCTCATGATTTGGCCCGTAGTCTGTGTAGTACGATGAAATAGTTTCGATTGCCGACAGGTTATGATAAACTCATCATGGAGCTAACCACGTCGTTGACATAGCGCTCGTGCGCTTACGGTAGAGATCGGTGGTTGTTGCCTTGGTGGGGTCAATTTTTCCTAGAAGCTGATGTGCGTCATCTTGTCAGGAAGTGGTAAGCTGGTTGCCAACCACGCTCGTTTGAGGCTAGGAATTTTTTCTCGTAGTTCATCGCTCCAGCATAGTTGTAAGCACAGTGCAAGATGATGATCACCAGCCATAAGAAGGTAATCCCAAACATAAGCTTGCTCAATGGAACGTGCTGCGTGAGGTAGGTGCCTGGTATTTGTCCCACAATAAAGCCCACATAGAAGATGGTGCTGGCACTGTTGTACCTGTTGTAGTCCAAACTGGCTACCTCAAATGGGCCCAAGATGGAGTTGTAGAATGAAGTGGCCCTGTCCATGTACATGAGCAAGTTGAAGACGAAGGGATGCCGAAGACCCGCCAGATCACTCAGCGGGAAAGCAGTCGTTCTGTCCCTTGTTAAGTCTCGGTGACTGAGACATCATACTCGGCCATAAGCCCAACAGTCACATCAACGAGCCGCGAATGTACTTGAGCGCAGCTTGTGGCAACAGATACAACAAGTACTCCTTTCTCAAATATTGTCTACAACAATTGTCTACGAGATTAGCGTCCTTAAATCTTGTCGAAGTGGCGCCAGACAAATAACTGATTACAGCGTGCGTTCGCGTATTGGTCACTTACCTTCCCTCCAGACGCGGTCCCCTAAACCATCAATATTTTCTAGCGAAAAGAACCGACAATAGCTGAAAAAACTCAAAGTAAGCTTACCGTTAACAAGGTGTGGCTTTGCCGCCGTCAGCTGTACCTGTGATAGCTGTTGATGAGCCCGAACTGTTAAAAAAAAATGAGGGATGGGGTAATGAATCTACGTTATCCGCTTAACGGATGAATACACTTTTAATCACACCAATCGCCTAACTTGCAGAGTAGCAGGTACGGTACGACTGAAGCTTAATATCCCTTCACTGGCGGTTCTCCATGTCGCTTATCGGCCTTGTTGAATTGTACATGTGTATATCATAAGTTAGCCCGTTGGCCATGTATATTACAATGATGTAGCAGCTCTAGCCGCTGAGATATGGTACATTTAGCTTAGTGATTTCACGGCACATGGCAAACCAATCAATGTCACGAAGGCTCCGCTGCTGGCTCTTCAGTTTTAACCGTGCACTTTCTTCCCACTTGAAAAGCTCGTAGACAAAGCGGAGATTGGGCTGGATGATGATATTCAACCGCCGCACACGAACGTACATATATGCCTGCGGCATGGTGATGTTCATCCGCCGCATAACCTCTGAGATGACCACCGTAGCCGACCGTGAGACTCCCACACGGCAGTGGACAAGGAACTTGGTCTCGCCGTTGGACTTCTTATATTCCTCGTCGATATAATCGAGAATTTGAGGCAAGGACTCCTCTAACGCGTCAATGCCATCGTCTTGGAGGTTGTTCACCTTCATGACACTCTCCACCGAGTTCGGATTCTCTTTCAATGCAATGATATCGTAGAGATCAATGTTGCCCCCATCAAGCTCAGTGAGAGTGACTTGATTCTTCTTCTGGAAAGATTTTCCATCGAGCCAGCTCAATGGTTCTCCCACAGAAATAATTTTCTTGATTCCGAGCCTAGAGAGCAACGCCAAGCAATTGGCGTGTTTCAATGATCCCAAGTACATGTAGGGCAATATGCGAGACGGTAATGACCCTTCCACATCCTTCACCCAATCGATATTAAATAAATCAAACTCGTCATCCAGGTCGTCATCGTCTGACGACTCGGACGACTCGGAATCTGAATCTCTGGCAATATAACCCAATCGGAAACTATTTTTGGGCTTCAATGACTGTGCCAAGAGAATCTGGTTGTATTCTGTTGTTGTTAACTCTTCCAACCCAGACCAGTCAACTTTGTCCTTCAATCGTGCGGGCGAAAATCTCCGAAGTAAGGTTTCAAACTTTCTCAAAATCAGCACATCACTGGCAAAGATGTAAAAGGGCCTGCCTTTTTCCTGGTGCAAATGGAGCATTGCCTCATCCAAGCTAATATCGTTGGCGTACATCAAGTAGCAGAGAACAAGCATGGACAGCTCGGTATACCCATCTGAGCAATGAATCAAAGTACTCAATGTGTTTTCATTACTTTTGGTTGATGAGGAGTACAAGTAAATTAGCTTGCACGTATTGATGAGCGCCGTGAGGTTCTGCTGCTTGAGGTCACCAAGGCCGATGGAGCCAGACAGAGGAAACTCCACCGTGTGGAACTCGGTCGAGGATGTCCCCTCCCTCGATGATATGGAAAATTCATACAAGGAGTTTGCCAACAGTTCGAGTTCGGGGAAGGAAGCCTGGTTATGGCAGTGCACGAAAAGTCGCCAGTTCGATCGCGGGCCCGGGAGGCTGATCACATCAGTAGCTTGATGGCCCATGATTGAGTTGCTTGGGTTGCAGTACATGTTCTTCAAAGGATGCTTGTCGTCCACTTCTATTTTGCCATTTGCAGACTGCAAATTGAAGAGCATCACCTGGTGGTCCCAGGTGTTGCCTACCCAAACATTGGAGTGTATCTTGGTAGCCGAAGACATGCGGGTAGTTTCCACTTTCTCCTTTATAGAGTATTCGCCGTCCCAGCGGGTCAAGACGTGAGGATTGAAAGCCTCGCTCCTCTCCAACAGGTTGAGAAGAGTCTCCAGCGGCAGTTTCGAGGTTATGCCCAAGCTGAAAATGTCGTGATAATCTTTGATGAGCTCATTGTCCTTAGACAGGTACTTTTCGAGGACCTTGGCATCGTCGGCAATAAACACACTGAATTTGGAGCCGCTCGGACCGTACTCTAGCAGCTCATATCTTTGGGCCAACCACAAAACACGGGCGAGGGCCACACAGTTGCAGGTGGAGCCAGCAGATGAATGGTGCTCGTTGAAGCAGTAGACCACGAAATCAGCACACGAAGCGGCTTTAGCCACCTGGATGTGGAAGTTGCGCAAAGATACTCCGCGGTCGGGATCGAGCGAAAGCAAGAGCGGCAAGTGGTTAACAGCGAAGCTATCTTTGGTGAACATTTCTGCGAGCTCATGCATCACCTCGGCGGACTCATCGTTGAAGGTCTTGAATACAATGGTGGTGATCACGCGACGCACCTCTGCGCGAGAGATGTCAATGGGACGGAGAATCTCCGACAGCTGGACTGAGTTTCGGAGCAGCGGCTGGGACTGTGCGCGCGTGGATGAATTCACTGCCATGATGAAGCGTGCCTCGGACGGCTTCTCCTCGATGACATTGGGACGATGGCGGAACTCGGGTTGCTGGTGCATGAAGAAGTGACGCTGAGCGTAGTTGTCGGGATGGAGGCCATGGAGCCAGGGAAACATGGCGTCGGTGGGCGGCAATGGCTGGTGGAAGTACCAGTGGAAGACTGTGCGGAGTTCGTCGTAGGCAACGGTGCGGATGTCTATATCGGGATGAAGTTCGCCGAGGCCGGGAAGGGCGCCCAAGCTGTGCTTGAAGAAGGAAGAGCGCCGATCCAACGGGGAAAGCGGTTCCGACACGGCGTAGGAGGCGTCTGCGATGCCAATCTTGGTAGTTTTGGAGCCGATGGTGTCGCACACGTCGCAGGTGTCCTCGTCGAAGGTCAGGTACTGGTTGAAGTTGTGGAGGCGCGCGCGGAAGCGGTCGCGCTCGTAGAGAAGCTCGTTCGACAGCAGCGACGACCGCTTGCTGCTGACGCGGCTGTGGGGCATGGCGAGCGATGTCGCGGCCACCACCGCGGCCATGGCCCCGGGGGCCGGCAGCGCGTCGGAGGAGGAGGAGGAGGGCGGCTCGGACGCCATTGCGAGCAGCTCGGCACTGAGGATGCGCGGCACGTTAGGCGCAGGCGGTGGATGTGGTGTTGAAGCGCGCGAGTGGAGGGCCACAGGCGACTCGGTGGACGTCATCTGAGCCCGAAAACAAAGGGTGCTGTTGAAGCGGGAACGGGCCACAGAATGGGGCGGATCGAAAGCTGGGGGGGAGCTGGGGGTGGGGATTGTGTTTGGAGCAGGATCGCGCTCTGTCAACAGCGGCAAAAATTGCAAGCGGCGAGTGAAAACTGGGGCTCAAAAGAAGTTGTGATAAAGTTATCAGTTTTTCGAGATAAGGCTGGGCCGGGTAACCGTCATCGTTTTTGTGGGGAGCAGAATCAGTCGCGCGGAACCCGATCACGGTGGCTGAAAAATACGACATTGTTCTGCATAGCGAGCGGCTCCAGCGAGCGATGCTTCTCTGGCCGCAACGGCGCTTGCGGCTGCCACTGGGCCAAGCCCAGCACAGGGCCCCGGTTTTTTATGCAGGTCGTATGTCTTAGTGTCGTCTCAGCGAGCAGAACCGCCCCCTCATGTGAGGAGAATCGGCCGTTTGGCTCTGGCTAGGGTTGCCGCTGATGTAGCAGGCTCGCAGGTCCAGCCACTATGCCGGTTTGGTCCGGTGATCATCATATAATTGGCGTAGCTAAGTATGCCTAGCTTGTCCTGCAGGGTATTCACCTTGACCGTCCTCTCGGTCGCCTATTCCCACAGAGCCGTTGCTACTAGTAGCAAAGTCAATTGAGCGGCAGAGCGTGCTCTGAAGGTATATATTGTGAGGGCCTGGGGCAACTTCCGCAGACAATTGATTTTGACAAGAGTTGTCATTTCTGGAGAAACCCACCACTTGCCGAGCGCATCTTCCCAAAGTTCCAATTCACCCTTTGGAAGCATAAGAGCCTCCAACAGCACGCAGAGACATGGCCCGAGACATGGCCCGAGACATGCCTGCCCCTCCACACTTCTCTTCCTCTAGCACCGCCGGCCACATCACGTGATACGGTCGTGGCACGACAAGCTTTTTCACTGCGAGCTCAGCAGCACAACATTCTTTACTTCCGTCCGCAAGATACCCTAGTCTGCATCTCCACAGCATGTCCTCGCCGCTGGAAGTTGTGGCGCAGTTGGAGCAGGCGCGACAGCTCGCATTCCTGAGCCGGGAAACGTTCCCTCAGGTGCTCCGACTGGTGCTTCAGTTTGCCGGCAACACGGAGGAGCCCATCCAGCGATGGTGTGCCCGGTTCCTTCGCGAGTCCTTCACTGCGGACGACTCCAAGCTCAGCCGCGCCGACAAGCTTGACATTGCCCTCGACGCCATGGACTTTCTCATTGTGCTCAGCAGCGTGCGCAACATCGACGTTCTCCGCAATTGCATTGACGCCTCCATTGTAGTGTTCAAGTTGGTGTTCCGGTACGTCGCCGAGAATGACGGCTGCACGCCGGTGTGGCTCAAGCTTGTCGAGCTCAAGAATGCCCTCATCAGCAAGTTCCCCACCACATTCCCGTTGGAGCCCTCGGACAGCGACGAGCACGACTTGTTCCGCAACCTCGAGTGCCGCATCCAATTGGTCAAGTTCCTTGTGCTTGTGATCGACTACCAGCTGAAGCTGGCTCCCAACGCGCCCCACTACTCCTTGTCCCGCGTGCCCCAGGGCCACTCCTTGATCCGGCAGAACGTAGAGTCCGAAGCCTTCTCTTTGCTTGACTTGCTCTTGCGCGTGTTCCAGGCCGACGTGCTCATCACACCTCTCGCAACCGCTGTTTTACATCACTTGCCGGTCATTGCCAAGCGCAAGCCTCAGTTCGTTGGCAAGATCCTCACGGTGTTAGAGAGCTTCGACACCAACTCCAAATTCCAGTCCAACTACCAGACAGTGGACGAGTACAAGCTTTCCAAGAAGTACATTGATCGTGCTCTCAAGGTGTTCTTGAACCACGTGTCTCGCAATAACTTGGCCCCTTCCAACTACATCCTGGCAGTCAACCGCAGGGTCAATGCTCTTGTGCAGCGCGGTGACGACATACGAAAAATCAATATCCTTGCCCCGTCTCCAGATGATGCCACCATCAAGAAGCGCAAGTTTGACGGCTTTGTCAACTCGTCGCGCAAATTGCTGAGCATGGACTACAAGAGCTTATACTGCTTAACTGACGTTAACGACGAGCTCAACAACTTTGACCTCTCCTCTGTCCCCCAGCCCATGTTGGTGGCCATGACCCTATCCGCATTGGCGCGTGCGAGCCCGGCGCGATTGACCAAGGCGTTGGAGATCATCGCTGACCGTTACCAGAGTGCCATAGTGAACGAGCCCAATGTGGCTGACAAAATGGACACCAACGAAGACGACGAAGATGCAGACGGTGGCGAAAAAGACTACAGCCCTGACACAGTGTACACGCTACCTGCTGCCAAAGAATTGACTGCTCAGGAGAAGAAGGAGCACGTCAACCTCATCATACAAAATTTCTTCAAGATCGCCAGCAAGGGCGTCGAGGCGGCGGAAGCAGACGCACGGGCTCCAGGCAACGGTGAAGTGAATGCTGAGCTCACGCGCATCGCTATATCTAGCTGGAAGAAGGATAGCTGGTTGATATTGCTTACGCGACTCGCAACCCGAGGCATGCGTAGCGTTGAGCCTGCCTCCGCGTCCAGCGAGGCTGCGGACGTGCAAAAGAACGCCGAAATGAGCGACATGATCAGGAATGCCATGTTTGAATACTTTTTGGAAAACATTCATCTGCGCATCGACCTCATTATCGAGTGGCTCAATGAAGAATGGTACAGCGAAATGGTGTACAACGAACAAATAAAACGAGACGAAATCATGAAAGCGAAAGCGCTGCAGTTTGAGCAGAACCCAGAGTCTGTCGAGCTCGCCGAGGCAGTGGAACGAGAGCTCGAGCTGGTGGAGGTGCCTACTCCCAGCTACGACAAATGGAGCAGCAAAGTGCTCGACTCGCTTATCCCCTTTCTCGAGCCGAAGGACCGCAAGATATTCCTCCGTCTTCTTTCTGATCTTCCCTACTTGAACGCAGAACACGTGCTTCGAATCAAGTCGTTGTGCTCCGATCCCGGACGCTCGGACATGGGTTTCCTTGCCCTACAATACTTGATTATGTACCGTCCGCCCGTCAAGGAGGCCTGCATCGGAGTGCTACGCGAGCTCGCCGAGGACGAGGACTTGAAGTCCGAGGCCACCAAACTCCTCACCAAGTATGTGGGCTAGCAGCATACAGTAAAGCACACTTGACACTACCCGTTTGTAGCACACGCACCGTGTAGTTGCCGCGTGCGGCTGCCATCTTGCAACCGTTTCAGGCAGCTATGCCTGCATCCGTGCTGCGGCAGTGTTGAAACACTATTAACACGTAGCGTGCATATACAGGGGTCGCGAGCCGCGCCCACCTCGCAGCCTTGGCTACCTACTTCTTTACGTCTGTGCACCGCTCGCACCCTTCGTATCGGGACACCCAGGCTATATATTTTCGCGGGCTCCGTTGCGCGCAACTCCGCTTAAGACAGGTTTCTTCCTCGGCAGACTTTGGTAAGTTATCCTGGGCTTGTCAGACATTGATCTACGCGTGTCTCGCAGCGCACGCAGTTTTGTGCAGCCCCCAGCAGGCCGAAACGTGGCATAATTGCTGAAGTCTCTCGCAGGCCCCACTGCGTTCTCGAGTATTGCGGTGCGCTCGCTTCTCCCGGTGAGATCTGGCAGCTATGGCTCCAAACGACTTTCTCAGTGCCGAGAAGGACATTGAGAAGTATGAGCTTGACGGCTCAACGTTCGACATGGTCGACGTCAACAAGTTCCACAACCTCCGCTTCGGCACGGTATTTTGGTACATGTGGATGTGGATCATGATCTTTCTTGGCTGGATCCTCCTTGGCTCCGACATATACACCTGTATCAATATCTTGGTGTTCCATCGCTGGTCTTCGACCGACTACAAGCCGTACGCCTACTCCGTGGCCAAGTACCTTTTCACCGCATGCATTATCTTTGAGATTGTTCTTCTCGTGTACCATTTCTTGCGGGCGATACACTCGTATCGGACCCGCAACATCGCGCTTGCGTACGTTAACCTGATCGCCCGTGTCTGGTACTCGATCAAGTCGTATAACTACCACTGCCTTTTCAATCTGATTGAGCAGAAGGGTTTCTTCCAGTGGGCGTGTTTCCTTGCCTACGACGAGCTCGACAACGCGTTACAGATTCTCGTCGCCGACACGCCGCGCCAGGTGATCAACATCCTCACGTTGCGGTTCTACGCCACTGGCGGCGACAAGAACAATGACATCATCGCCAACATTCGCCAAATAGCCACCACCAACTTGCGCCTCGCCATTATCCTCAGTTTCATGTGCTTGTCGGTGGCCATTTGGTCCATCTTCTTCTTTCGGTTTACGCTCGGTATGTTGCTCTATCTCCCGGTGTACTCGAAGGTACGCGACAAAAAGTACAAGTCGTTGAAGAAGTACTGCTGCCACCTAGTCAATGAGAATGTGCGTAACTTGGTGTTCAAGAACCACAAGTCCAAGAAGGAGTTGTTGAGAGAAGGCATCCTCGACTTGAAGGAGATCAATGCAAACCCGCTTTTGTCGTCCTCAACTACAGACTTCAGCTATCATGCCGACTTCTCAAAGCCCGATAATATCACAGAAACGACCTACAGATACCAAAATAACTCATACGAATCTCTACCATTGCATAACTTGCCCAGGCCTGACACCGCATATGATGGCAGAAATGACTCCACTTCATCCTTGGGTCCATTCTCCGACAATTATGCGGTGAACAGAATGCCCAACAAGCACATAACCAGAAAGGACCCATTTTCAGATCGGGCCCGGGTGCCTCGAGTTGGCACCAGCACCTCTGGAGCCGTCAACGACTCTCAAACCCATCTTGTGGATGTACATCCGCCGCATCGCCGTCCACCACCGAGGCTGGACTCATTGTCGTCGCTCACGTACGACACGGCCCCTGAAAATCCTTTTGCCAGTGACAGCAGGAAAGGCTCGCAGTCCTCGCTCACGTACGGGGATACGAGCGCTGCACACGGTTCTCTGCACAAATCGTCGAGAGGTGCGCTCAACCAGCCCGAGCCGCGCAGCTATACACAGCTGTCACTACAGCAATCGACGCATACCATGGAGAAGCCGTTCTCTATGCCTGCCTACGACACAGAGCAGAGGTTCCCGCAAGCATCCCAGTATGAAGATGACCGCGCGGAACATGGCGCCAGGGTTTATCCCGAGCATGATGTCGAAGACCACGCATCTCCGTTTTTGCCCAAGGCGCAGATGGAACCCGGGGAGGAAGACTTGTCCGAACCAGCGAACATCTACAGTGCGTATCAGTACTCATCAGAATCACACCTTGGGTCCGAAGGCTCGCTTGTGCGCCACGCGCTTACGCACTCGTCGGAGGAGCTTGTTCCCCCACTGCACACGGCCCGGCGCGTGGACTCCAACCTGTCGCTGTCGCTGGCTACACCTTATCCAGTTCGGGGCATGTCGATTTACGAACCATAAATATATACAAGATACACATGAATGCACCGGCCAGCACGTCAAGCACGTGGCCGCTCACGCAATACACACTCAGTGGTCCTTTTTCTGCTCGTACTCCTTCTTCAACTTGGCGAGCTCGTCGTCGGCGATGGGAGGAATGGGGATGTCGCTGAACTCATCCTTGCTCAACATGTTGAACGTGTACAAGTAGACACCCAACGGGATGGAGCCCACAGCCAAGAAGGCTATGGTGTTGCGCCAGAAGAATGGTGCTCTCACTCTGTAGAGCGCCGGGGTGATCTGGTGCGTCTTGGGGTCGCGGTACTTGTTGTGTCCCTTGCTAAAAGTCAGTATTGTGCGCAGAAGAGCATCTGCCACTGCACGCGGCGCACGGCTGTGTGGTTACGTACGGGGCTCCAATAACGGCCATTTTGCGGTAAAGAAGACACCGGCCCAGCGACGGGAAGAGGTGTATCGAGCCGCGCACGACCGCGTGATGCCAGGGCCGCCAGCAGCGATGCAGTGTTTATTATATGCCTAGTAGTGATTCAACCGCCACAACGTGACCTTACCCTGCTCGTTGCCGACAGCAAGCATCTCGTTGTTGGGAGTGAAAGCGACCGATGTGACGCGCCCCAACGGCGTGCCGCTCGTAGGCCAGTTGGCGTAGACCGAGCCCGACGGAAGGTGCACGAGCCTCATGGCGTCTCTCTTGCCCCGCGACGCAACGCACAAGAGCTGTCCGTCGGGGGAAAATTGCAAAGTGGAGATGGTGGTGACCAAATTCTCCACGCACTTGAACGGCTTCTGGCTGTCGCTGCTTCTGTCGTAGAGATTGACGATACCGTTGTTGGTACCGATGGCCAACCACCGGTTCTTGGGCCCACCAAGCGCGACCTTGGTTATGCCCATGCCGCCGTCGTCCTGCCATCTTCTGAGCACCTTGTCGTTGGACTTGCTGCCAAGGTCAAACTCCCACACCTCCCCGGCGGAGTTCACCACCACAATGAAGGACTCGTCCTTGGCGAACTCAAAGTCCACAATCGTGCCTTCGATCTTGAATCCTCGCACCCACTGTCCACTCGACCCGTTCAACAAGGTACACCATCCGCTGGAACCCGTCAAGCCGATGTAGGTGCCACGGGGCGACACTTTGAAGTACTCAAACGATTTTTGATGCTGCTCGTGGCCGTAGAGACGAGAAATCTTCTCCACGTCGCCGGTGGTGAGGTCCCACTTATTCATGTACCGCCGTCTGCCGGCCGCAAACACCACGTTGCGTTCTTTTATGGGTGAGAACTGGCACGTCGACACTGGAGAGTCCTTCAAATGCAAAGAGTTGACGAAGCTGTTGAGCTTGCCGTCGATATGGAAGATGCGGAGCGTGCGATCGAATCCGCCGGTCATGAGCAACGGATGCGTGGGGTGGAAAGAAAGCGACTGGATGCCAGATCTGGACCGGCGCTGGTGGTTTGCATCCTTGAGCCGGGTTATGCTGATTCTGTGTGGGGAGATGAGCTTCAACTGCTTGGTCACCACGAACTGGCTTGTGCTGGCCAAAACCTTCAACAAAGCGTTCGTGTCATTATCCTTGGCGGAAACTTCTTCTTCCTCAACCTCGACATCGCTGCCTTCTTCTTCATCAAGGTTTTCCACCCAGGCGGGACGCGGATATATCTTTTCAAACTGTGACCGCAACCTGGCCACGTATTGCCGCCCACTTACATCGCCATCCTGCTGTGTCTTCCTCAATTTCTTCAACTTATCCAGCGACAAAAGACTGACACGGATCCTCTCGTCATCACTGTCGTGCCAAGCTGCTTCTTCGTCGCTCTCGCTGTCAGTCTCCTCCTCAACAGCACTTTCGTCCTCGCCGTCCACTTCCATGGGATCAGCTCCTTCTCCTTCGTCAATGAAGAACAAGTCATCGTCCTGGACGTTGTCGAGCTCGCTGTCGCCCTCAGACTCGTTGAAAAACTTGTCGCTGTCGCCGTCGATCTCCACCTCTTCCTCCGAGCTGTAATCATAGAGATTGTCCAACTTCTTCAAGTTCTGCTCGAAGCCCGCGACATCCCCGAACACGATCTTCTCCAATTCGAGCTCCTCCTCGTCCTTTGGAGGCGGCACCTGAGTATTTGCCGGCGCCATGTTGATGGTAAACCTGCTGCTCATCGCAAGACCTCATCGCGAAAAAGTCGGTGCAGGACAGTTGACGTGCAGGACATGCTACGATGGGGGATAGCCTATATATACAATCTAGTGGAGTAACTGATGCTAGCCCTTGAGCTCAGTTACAAATGCAATAAAGTACTTTTTAAATGACCGCTGGTCAAGCTTGACCAAATTTGTACCAAAGTCATTCATCAAGCTCTGCGATAAGCCCATGTTGGTGAGGTAGTTCAGAAGTAGGCCCAAGAACTCGTCGCTCTTCTTCTCCTGGTAAGTTTTGAGCAACGAGGCAATTTCCTGTGCAACGACAGCGTATTGCGCATCCTTCAAGTTGAACTCTTGCTTCTGGAACGGAAGCTCAAAGCACAACTTGATGGTGTTGTTCATCATGTACTCGTCAATTCCCTCGATGGGTGGAAGAGCTTCACTGTACTTGTCCTCCTTGTCGTTGAGCTTGCCATTGTTGAAAATCGTGATTACATTAACGAGCTGGGCAATGGCGAGCTTAGTAACAGAAATGTCGGTCAAGTCGTACGAGTAATCAAAGAAACTCTGGATGATTCGAGGGAAGGTTTGCTTGTTGGTCTCGGTGACAAGCAAGCTGGTGGAATGGTTGATCACAAGAGCTGTGAAAAACGTCATGTAGGCCTTTTGCAATGTGTACTTTTCCCTGATGAGATCAGGTATGCTGTCGTCGTTGTTCGCTTTGATCATTTCGAACACCCTATCAATCAAAGGACTCAACAAGTTGTTGAGGAGCTGGTAGATATTATCGTTAGCCCTATAATTGTGGACTATCTGGCCAAGGAATGCCAAAAAGTCTCCCAACTCCGTCATTTTGAGGTTATTAGCACTCAAAACCAAAGTGACCAACTTGCTGAGGTGGTTATTGATTTCTTCACCGAGAATCGGAATGAAGCGGGCAAAGGCGAATCTGGCAGCATCCCGCACCATTTCATGTTTGGGGAAGTTGTCAAGAGTAATTAAAACAACTTGAGCTGCATTGTTGATCTTGCCAATGACTTCACCCGAGTATTTGCTCGATCCGTCAACGTGGTACCCTCTGGTGAACGTGCCAATAGCCATGAGGCAATGGTGTGCCTGTAATGCAATAAGCGGCTGATTGAACTTTTCAGCCTCTGGAGACGCGATGCACTTCTCCAAGTCGCTAAAGAGCGGTTGGAAAATTAAATCAATCATTTTCAACTTGATGGAGCCATCGATATTCAACAACAGAATGAGGAGCCCAATGGACTCGAAGAGGTACAACTGGTTGCTGAAGTCGCCGTTGTCGACAATGTTGTTTTCCTCATCACGAGTTTCTGGAACAGCCTTGATTACAAGAAGCGACTGCAATTTTATGAGCAAGCTCTCAATGAAGGCGGACTCTGTTAGCACTGGCTTTGTAAGTTTAACAAATCTGAAGAACAAGTACCAGCTTCTAATTCTCACTTTCTCGTTGGAGTTGAATAACCCGTAGGGGGAGGTGAAAAGCTCGAGGATCTTGACGGTCAACTCGATATTGAGCGTCGGCCGGCTCTCATTTTTCTTGTTAAAGTTCAAAAAGTTGTAGTGTTTGACGATGAGCTCAAAGAAATTGAGCTGCACTTTTGGGTGGTTCAATCTGAGAAGGATATCAGAGTCGATGAGTCTGACCACAAAGTTGGAAAAGGCTTCAAAGGGCTTAGACTTGTTGATGTCCAGCTTTGGCACCTTGATGACATTCATCTTGAGAGAATCTGCGTAGTTGGACAATTCGAACAAGCCCAACTCGAGTTTCCGCCAGTCGTTGGATGAGTTGTCAAAGACAGACTCGTTGATCATGGCAGGAAGCACCTCAACATACAATTCCGGTTTCAATGCTGCGATGCTGTCCTGGAACATGACTAGCTTTCTCCTAAACTCGTGGAACTCCTCGTCGTCGCTATCACCGTCATCCTCGTCGTCATACTTCATCTTGTAGATGACCTTGTTGAGCAAGGTGGGCAACCACTCGGGAGAGTAGAGGAACTCCTCGTTCTTCTTTGTCATCTGTAGCACCTGCTGGATGAAGGGAAAAACCTGCTGGGCGACGTCGTCATAGTCGTGGCTGAGAAAGTCGAAAATGAGGGGCCACAAGGACATGACGGCGGTGATGACCGGGTTGAGAAGCATAAAGTCGGTCTCGGCGGCGAGCAACAACTCGAGACCAATCTGGTTGGACAACTTGGCAAGATGCTCGAGGTACTCGACGTCGTCGTCCTTGGCAGCGGTGATGACCGGCGCCAAGTTGAGAAGCTGGAGCAACTCGTACTTGTTGCTGGGCTTCATCTTCTTGGCGATGATCTCGAGCAAGGCGTCGCAGGCCTCGTTTTTCTGGGGCGCGCCGTCGCGCACGTAGGACACGATGGCGCGGGTGAAGGAGTCGGTGACAAAGAAGGAGATGTCCATCCAGCTGATGTACAGGCCGACGATCTTGAGCGTGTTGCTGCGCACGTCGGCGCCGGAGGCGTCGACCAAAAGCTTCTCCCACGACGCAGCGAGCGCGGCCATGTCGCGCTCACGGATGGCGTCCTTGAGCACGGTGGTGCGCTCCTGGTCCTTGGCGTCGCGCGCAATGTACTTGTCGCCAATCTCGGCGTGCACGGCGAGGAGAATGCGGGTGTACGCGTCCTGGGCGCCGCTCAGGGCCACCACCATGAGGTCCTGGAGGAACGCCGGGTGGATGTCGATGTAGACGTGGCAAAAGAGCCGGCCCATGATGCCGGCGAACTTGTTGCGGAGAAACGGCGCGTCGGCGGCCGTGCGCGCGCCGAGGTACAGAAACATCTGCCCGTCCAACTCGTACAACTGCTCGCGCAGCAACCGGTCGATGTTCTCGTCGATGACCTGGAAGATGAAGAAGCGGAACTCGGGGCTGAGGCTGGCGCCGGACGCCAGCAAGATGTCGAGGCACGAACGGTAGCCCTCGGCGGTCAGCTTCACCTCGTTGATGAACTGGATCGCCTGGCTCTTGAGCCCGCTGTCGGAGGTGCCGCTGAGCGCGATCTCCACCGCCTGGCGGATCTGCGCCTCCATCGCGTGGGGGTGGGGTGGCGGCGGCGGCGGTGTCGGTGGGGTAGAGTGCGGCTGGGGGGCGCGGACACACAGAGGTCGCGGCCCGGAGACGTAGAGGGGGCACAGAAGCGGGGCACGGAGGCGCTGCGGGCGAAACGGGGGCGTGGCGCGTGCTTGCTGGCCGGACGAGAGTTGCAACTAACGTGTGAGGTGCCCGAAAACTTTTATGGGGGCGTGCGCGACCCAACGGCTGCGAAAACCTGGCCTGTGGGCTGGAGGGATGCGGCTGCGGGGAGGTCGGCGGTGGCTGCCGTGTAGAAGCAGCGGTTGGAAACGGGCCAATTGCGCTAATGTAGAGTAGCTTTGCGATGTGAGGTGGCCGCCGGGAAAGGGAGGTGCATAGCCGGCAAAGGGAGGTGCACCGCCTGCCCGGCGAGGAAATGGCACGAGGCAGGTTCACGACAAGAGTAGAAGGGTAATGGGCGGAAGAGGGGTAGCAACGGGGTAGTTGGGAGCGGGAGGAGTGGCCGGGGTGCGCTACTGAGTCTATGCAGCATGTGGTACGGTGGAGCGTTAGTGGCTGTTTATAGTGCCCTGGGGTACGTCGGGTGCTGTGTCGCAACTGTGTCGTGTGACAAAGAGCATGGGCAATAATATTGTTGCCGTCTCCAGCCGGCCGCCGGGCGAGCTCAATGCCCACTGCAGTTGCCGGAGTAGGATTACGATGCTTTCAGAGAGCCATGTTAATTGTCGACTGCTGTGGCAGTTGCCTGAGTAGAATTACGATTCTTGCAGTGAGTCTGTTATTTGTCGGCTACCCATTGCAGTTACCGGAGTAGAATTACAATGCTTGCAGAGAGTCTGTTATTTGTCGGCTGCTGTGGCAGTTGCCTAAGTATGATCACGATGCTTGTAGAGAGCCATGTTACTTGTCGGCTGCTGTAGCAGTTGCCTAAGTAGAATTACGATTCTTGCAGTGAGTCTGTTCTTTGTCGGCTACTATGGCAGTTGCCTGAGTAGAATTACGATGCTTGTAGAGAGTCTTGTTAATTGTCGGCTGCTATGGCAGTTGCCTGAGTAGAATTACGATGCTTGCAGAGTGTCTTGTTTTATTGTGGGCCGTCTGCTGCTTGGTGAGGTCGTAGCCCTATTCAGCAACGGCCCCACAGGGCCGGCACAGCGCCGCGAAACTAGGCTGAATTCTCCCCACCATACGCGCCTCCGCAATTGCCCAGCTACACTTTGCTAACGTGCATGCATTGATGCAAGCCACAGCGGGAACCACGAGGACAGCGTGCACCGCCACCGCTCACTCCAAGATGGCGTACTTTTTGAGGTGCTCCGGCAAGGACTGGTACAAGCCCTTCTCGCGCAACCACAGCTTCAGGAACATGCGGTCGGCGTACTTGTGCGCCGAGTCGCACACAACGGTCACCACGTTGGACCCCTCCGGAAGCGTCTTGGCCACCTCCACCGCGGCAAACACATTCAACCCCGAGGTGCCGCCCACGTAGAGCCCCTCCTCGTCCAAGAGGCGGTAGCACATGGCAAGCAGGTCCTCGTCGGCGATCTTGAGCGCGTCGTCCACGAGACCCACGTCGGGCTGCAAGTTGCCGGTGATGCGGCCCTGGCCAATGCCCTCGGTGAAGGACAGGCCGCCGCGCACCACCTCCTGGCCGTTGGACTTGATCCACAGGTACACCACCGAGCCCGGAGGGTCCGCCAACACACAGCGCACGGCGCCGTTGGAAATGTCCTTGAGGTAGCGCGTGACGCCGGCAAAGGTGCCGCCGGTGCCCGTCGAGCACGTCCACGCGTGCACCTGGCCGTCAAGCTGGGCCCAGATCTCGGGGCCCGTGGTCTCGATGTGCGCCTGGCGGTTGGCGGTGTTGTCGAACTGGTTGGTCCACACCGCGTTCTCGAGCGACTCCGCGTGCCGCTTGGCCTGGTGGTTGTAGTTGTCGGGGTTGTCGTAGGCCACCGCCGGCACAGGGTGCACCTCCGCCCCAAGAAGCCGGAGCGTCTCGATCTTGGCCTTCAGCTGCGTGTTGGGCATGTAGATCACGCACTTGTAGCCCCGGGACCGGCAAACGTGGGCTAGGCCAATGCCCGTGTTGCCCGCAGTGCCCTCCACCACGGTGCCTCCAGGCGCAAGCAAGCCGCGCTGCTCGGCGTCGCGCACCACAAAAAGCGCAGCACGGTCCTTAATCAGGCCGCCGGGGTTCATGTGCTCCGCCTTGGCCCAGATGTTGCGGCCCACCAGCTCGCTGATGCGCGGAAGCCGGATCAATGGCGTGTTGCCGACTGCCGAGGGGAAACCGCCGGCTGCGGAGAGGGGCACGAACGGCGCGCGCACGGCGCTCTCGGCGATGCGCATCCACTGTCTCGCTGCGGGTCTCATTGGTGATGTTGCGCTCGTCCGCTGGCCATGATATCAGGGCATGTGACTTGAATCACAGGACCCGCAGCACGTTACCGGCGTCCCAGCGGGACTGCTGACGTAATCCAGGCCGGGCGTCCGGCGGCGGGGCCACCAATCGCTTTCCAAGCTGCCCGCCGCCAGCTGAAACGGCACACCAGCCTCACGGCGGCTATCGAGCTGAGATCTCCCGGTGTTGGTAGCCCCTTTGCGAGGTCTCGATCTGACTCCCCAGTTCATGCCTGCACAATAGCGGGATCCGGGGACCACCCATGCACGAGAGCGCCTTGTGCTACCCGATGAGCTTTATTATTAAGCTTTACTAGCTACTTGGTGCTAGCGAGAGAGCATGCTGTTGCCCGTAGCCCGCAATTTGCGAGCGGGATCGCAGCAATGCCAGGACACTGCGGGGCATCCGGATGCAAGCTTGACTCCGACACTTGCAGCAAAGGGCGCGGGCGGGGCAGGGGAGCAAAGTGGGCGCACATAAGTAGCGCCGGTTAGCCGTTCCCGATTCGGCCACCAGCCGCTAAGCTTATCTGAGATTGACTGGCTGCGATCCAGCACGGCGGCTGCCTGGCGCGCCGCACCCTATACTGCTCCTGTAGCAAGGACCACAGGTGACGCTCGGAGCCGCACGCGGAGCTGGTGCCTAGCCCTCCGAACGGCGCCGTCCGACCAACGGTTTCCCCGGAGTACCGGCACATAGTTCGGCGTGGGCCAGCAGGAACACTGCCCGCAGGACGTCATGCATGTTAAGCCCAAGTTGCAGACACCAGTGTCGCATGGCTTCGCGGGCTCGTGGCGCCGGCGGGGCAGATGACTGGCTTGCCTGCGTCATCCCCAAGCGCGGCCCGCTGAGCCCTACCATTTTAGTGCCCCTTTGGCAGAGAGTTACGAGATCGTTTCATCTCATCCCTGGTCACCCGCCGTATTGCCTTTACATCTACTGGCCAACCTTATCTTATGCCCAATCACGGCAACCACAAGTATACTTTGCCTTCCTCCAACGGCAACCTTGACCTTCCGACGCAACCCTTGCGGTCACTAGCAATCAGTGATATCTTGCGCGGACAGTGTCCTTGGGCGTGCGTCGTCTGCGTCCAGCTCGTGACCCCTATTCGGCGACTCGCGCCGAACGGCACTCGGATAAGCACGTAGACGAGGGTCCAGGTTCTAACGGAGCCGTACGCAGATATGGGCCCACGCCCCGCAGCCCAGTCGGCCCTTGCCACGCACCGACCAGGCGTCACCCCTCCCACGGGGCCCGGTGCAACCTCCCCACCACCATGCGTCAAGGGTCGCATGGTGGTGCCCGGAAAATACGGCCACCTGTGCCGAAGGATCCTTCAACCTGTCAAAGCGTAATCTCCGTATCTGTACCGTAATGTGCGGACTGCATGCCGCAATAGGTTGTAGGAAAATTTTCCTTTGCGGGTACGTGTTTTGTATGCAAGTACCCTGAGATCTCGGTTTTGCTGTACTTGTGTCAGAAAATATTAATTCCAGCGCCACCCCTCCCTGGCGTCTCGGACCTGCGGCATGTGGGGTCTTTCTCAGTGCGTGTCTGCGAGCAAGCTAAAAGGGACATGACCGCGTTCGTCCCGCTGGGGCCCACTAGCTCTCGGAGCACCCTTCGGACCGGCTCATCGCAGCGGCGCCTAGGACCACCTAGGCCGGCTATGTGCAGGCGGCTACGCAAGGGTACTGCACCCTTAGGGTCGGGCCGCTCGCAGCGCCAGGTGAATCCGGTCCGGCACACTCCCTGGCTCCCAACGGGCCGGCCAAGCCAGTAGCGGTCATTCCATCGCGGTCCAATGCATGATGAGCACATGTCTCAGGCCGGAGTCGCCCCCTACCAACTAATGACCATGGGCCGCCTGGCCCTGCTCCTCGCCAAGCGAGCCCCACCCTTGTGCCCGTTTGGGAATGTATTCTGCTGGATGCAGGTGCACTTGCTCAGGCCTGCATCCAGATATATTTTTTGTGGGCAATCGGGATAATATGCATGTCGTATCACCATTCCGATTTCAGGGTGGCACAAAATGCGGGTGTGCAAGGGACTGCGTATGAGCACGCTCGCAGCCTCATCCTTGCCGTTCCACATGTAGGTTTTTAGCCTCCCTGCGTAAACTGCAGATCTGGAGTATAAAGGGGCTTTGTTCCCTGCTCCGCTACCGATCCGAGAAGACGCATCCTGAGAATATATATTCGCCGCGCCCCCATTTGCTACGTGCTTGTTTCCACATTGACAGCTTTCCTGAATTAGGTGATACCACCGACATTATCTTTTCTTCCGTCCCCACCATGTACGCCTACAGATATCCGGTGGTGCAGCAGCATGATGCTCGCAATATCATATTGCCGTCGTTCAACGAGCTCCTCACAAGCATCCAGCTCCCCAACGACTTTGTCCAAGCGGTGCGCACTACACAGCCGCCGCTCCAGCTTCCCCCACGCCAGCCGGCGCCGGCACTGATGCTTGCGCCGTCCCCCCAGGATCCCCCGCTGTCGCCGTCGACGTCACTGGCGTCGCTGTCGCCGTCGCTCTCTCATGACACTACAACCGGCGACAAGCGCAAACACATCTGCAAGACGTGCTTAAGATCGTTCACCACCTCCGGCCACTTGGCCAGGCACAACCGGATCCACACCGGCGAGAGAAAGCATGTCTGCCCTTGGCCCAGCTGCGTGGCACGGTTCGCCAGGCAGGATAACTGCATGCAGCATTACAAGACTCACACAAACAAAAAAAGAAGGAGCAAGAATGTCTGAGGGCCCTGCAGCCTCGCCGTCACGCGCGCGCAGTTTTTCATCCGCGCCCCGCTGTCCGGGACACAGCCCGGACCTTGTAACATAGCATTAACACATTAGGATCAATAGAGGAAGGGTTTATTTTGCGTAAGCTTAAGTTGGGGAAAGAGGGCCAAGACAACTTGGCGCCCAACCCAGCCCTTAGCCATTTTAGTAAGCGTCTACATATAACCAGATGAATCGTGGGAAAAAAAGCTGGGCAGGGTCCAGGAGACGTGGAATGTCGTACATGAAATTAGGCTCCATAAAGGAGGTAAAACTTTTTTTTTTTTCGAAAGCTTCGCGGGAACGTACAGTGCAAGGTTTTAACGTTTCAATACGAGGTCTTGGTGCTCTCAAACGTTCTGAAGAGTTGTAATCACACTGGTGAGGAGCTGAGATTACGGTACTCGGTGGCACAAGGAAAAAAAAGGGTTGTGCATGACAAAAAAAAAAACATGCATGCAACACAGTCATGCCACAAAGACCTCGGCGAACGGCATCCCACTCTTGTTTAGGGGGGGTAGATCTGTAATCGTAACCTGCATGTACGCCGGCCACGCCATCCCGTGAAGTCCGACGCACGTTCAAGCACAACATGTAGCGTTTTTCGATCCCTCGACCGCGGTTGAACACGGCACCGCATGTGGTGAAGAGGCTGAATTGCTAGGAAATAACCTGTAGCGAAATCCTGGGCAGTGCCCAGACCCTAAACCCTATTTGCTCTTTGCCTGCATGTTGGGAGGCGGAGCGGGTGCTAGCGGCTACCATCCTGCAAGAATAGCGGAAGTCGAGAGCCCGGTCTGAGGCTCAACGGTGTTGTTATTGTCTGCAGCCTCATGCATGTGACCCGAGACCCTAGCAAAGCGCGGGAGCGCTCGCTTAGCCTGCACTCCCGTAAATGTGACCCGACACGTCAGACAAGGTATGAACCCTGCATAGCACTCAATTGGCGTCCAACCACAGGGCACATGCGGTAGTCCTGCCACATTACCAGTCAACCGCCACTGCATGGGGCAGCGTGTAGCGTTGCCGCCACTCCCACCTTCAGCCACTGTGCGCGATTACTGATCGGGTGAGTTAATTTTTCCGGACAGGGTGCATTTGCGACCGGCCCGGGCCCAGTTCCGGGTCCAGACGTGCGGATTCGCAGTATGCGTCTCCAGTCTACGGGCCCGGCCCGACAGTAGTATCAGACTGAGGTGTCCTCTAGCATCCTCGCACTGGGCTGCCTTTATCGTTCGGCGAGAAATAATGCGGTTACAGAGCCGCATCACTAAGCCTCGTTACGTGTTGCACCCTACGTTTCGTGTCCCACTAGCGGCGCGGGGCAGTTAGGGGGGCCCCTGCTGCCGATCCCAACCCGGCACCCAGCGTCCCCTGGCTGCCGCTTGATCTGGTTTCCGAAAATATTATTCGAACATTATTTTATTTGTTACCTGTTTTGGCGATTGTGTTGCCTCGTAATCCATACAGTGCCAACGCCCTACTTTCTTCGACAATAAATGTTGCCGCTGACATGACTGGAGGAAGGTGTACGGTCGGATAAGCCGAGCGTGCGGCCCAGAGCCAGCTCCTGGTGGCGTCGCCTCCGACGACGGCACACCGTTCTGCACAAAGTACCCAACTCTTCACCATTTGTACGCATTCTGCCATGCAAGCCCCGGCCGCCGCAGATGGGACAAGCAGCAATTTTTTGTCAAAATAGTGCAGGAACGGACAATAGTCTCCAATGTCGTTACGTTGCAAGAGGGGTGCAGTTCCTGTAGAATGGCGAGCGGCCGCAGTGGCTGTAACAGAATTGTCCGACACGAGGAATCGACAGCCACCAAGGCTTGTGTCGCCGACACCGCATATACCGCTGCGCTCTCCATGCATCCACGACGTCGCTCACGCCATGAAGTAGGGGCTGTGAGTCTACAGCCTCATTTTCGGTGCAGGTTGCTCCGCATGCGGCTCGAGGCTGTCAAGGCTGTAGGCTGCTGGCATTTGTGCTTACCAACGGCAGACTGAGACGCCAGCCTAGGCTATCTCTGTGGACCAGCTGTTTTCGTCGTAGAGGCCCTCGAAGTAGGTGGTACCGTTCAACTCCAGGCCAAGTTCGTAGGCCACTCCGTTCATGATCAAGCGAGTGATATTCACGGTGCGGTCGAGGTCTGCGTAGTCGCCAATCTCAATGGCCTCAGCGTCGCCACGGTCCAAGTTGGCCACCTTTTCTACCAATTTCTCGAGATAGTGCAGCATGTTTTCGCAGATCACCGAGAAGTCTTTGCGAGAAAACTCGCACGGCTGGAGGGTTTCGCGAGCGTCATAGAACTCCTCTACTTCTGCCTCCTCCTCGTCGAACTCGCCGAGCTGGAATGTGCGCTTCTCCAAGCACCGGAACGGAAGCAGAAAGTGGTTGGAGTGGAAATCCCACTCCACGCGCTGGAACGGGTACGCGAGGATGTCGAGCGCCGAAGTCGTCGCCTCGCTGGCTTGCCGGAGACTCATTCTGTGGGCGATGGTGGCTATCGACTGGTTTGTGACGAGGTCTTTCCAGTCGCGGCCGTCATAGTACTTGTGGTACATGAGCAATTGGTCGAGCCAGCCGAGACCAAGCTCGCACTTTTCGCAGCGGCACCCGTTCCACAAGAGCGTGTTCATGGGCTGCTCGTAGCACGCAAGCTGCGCGAGCATGTTGGGGTATATGAGGTCGATCTTGGGGCCGCTATACTGCGAGACGAGCAGCGGCACCAAGTCAAAGTAGATCTTCAACTTGCGCAAGTAGTTGCCCTCAAAGCCGTCGCTAATGAGCCCGAGCGCATCGGGGTCGAACGTGATGGCTAGGTACGTGAGGTTGTCGAGAGAAGAGTTGGCAAGAAGAGAGAGCACGGCACGGTCCCACACCTCCAGCGCGGCGTGCGAGTGCAGCAGAAGCCTTTGCACGAGGGAGAGCTTGCGCAAGCCCGCAATTGGGTGCAGCCTCACCTCCTCCATCAAGCCCTCGAGGCATTTCTGGCCGCACTGAGGGTGGAGACATCCAAACGTGATCTCGAGCTCGCGCAACACCGACCAGTCCATGGCACTGAGAAACAGAAGGTCAGGCGCATCCTCCTCGTGAACAGCCACGATATTGAAGCGATGAAGCTTGAGCCGCGGCCGGCGAGCGCTGAGGAACGCGGCAAACGCCGCATACTGCGGTGCGCTCACCGTGAGGCGCCGCAACGTGGAAAAATCCACCTGCTGGAGCGCCTTGTGCAACTGAGCTGCACTGCGGTACCCTCCAAGCACAAAGTGCGCCTCAGCGCCGAGCTTGGGCCGCAATTCGTCAACCACGAGCGGCCGTGACACTCTAAGCGTGGAGCGAGCCTTGGATTCCACAATGTACGCCTCGGCGTCCGTGGCATCGAACAACGCCTGGATTTTGGCGTACACCTCCAGCGAAAAGGTCCCAAACACGTCAATGCGCCCCACAAGCTTGCCGAGCTCGGGATTGATCTCAATGGACTGCAAGAGAATCTCCAACCTCGCGCGAACAAGCACCTGCTGCTGCTCGCTCGTGAGGCGATCACGAGAGCCGTAAACCACGGTTTTGCCAGAGTTCTGGAAGTCCGTACACCTCCTCAGCACCGCCGCAAGCGGCGCCGCTTCGCGAACAACGATGTGCCCGTATAGTTGCTTCTGGACCGGGTGGTAGAAGTGAAAGTTGGTTAGCGCAAGCGAGAGGAGGTCCTGCTGCGACACAAGGCCGAGGATCCGCCCGAGCACCGCCCCGTCTAGCGCCAACATAGAGGATTGCGTGCGCCCGCCGGTTGTGAGAAGCTAGTGAGCTGCGCACAGGTTTCGGCCAGCTCATGAGTCGCGGGCGTGCTTGTTGGGTAACGTGCCATGCCCAATCTACATCTACGGAGGAACTTGTGACCGGCAAATTCTGAGCGCTAGGCGCGCTGCCTGCTAAGTCATACATGCCACTGCACTGCTACAATGGGCCGCCTTGAGATGTGAGGGGGTACCCCGGATTTCGTCGCGTTGGGTGTGGTGCCCGATTCGGCAGTCATACCTACGCTGTGCAGGACTCCGCTGCGACGTATTTTCGGGCCCAGGGGCTGCCGCATATGGTCTTGGCACGGGCACAGCTTCACGACGTCGCCAGTAACAGCTTCCTTGGCACTGGCGTTGCGCCGGGTGACCTCAGGCCTTCCCGTTGGGCGGCGACTCCGCTCCGAATAACAAGGCTCGTGGCCGAAATGCGTGGCCGCGGTTCGTTGCCTGCACACACAACGGTCTCGCAGTGACTTTCTGCAGGTGCATGCAGCCGCGGTGCATATTTGCGAGGTCATGGTTGCATCCGGGCAAACTGCTCGATCCGGCATCCCCTCCACAGCCAACTGATGTTCCGTTGTGGGGACATGGAAATCTTAGAACCGAGAGTGGGGTTGCGAGGTTAATAAATAGCGCCCCAGAAGGGCGTTTTTTGCGACCGAACGTGTCGAACATGGACTGGCTGAAAAATGAGAACCCGTGTCTCTTGGTGACGCCCGATAATTCGGTGAAGCTTTCCCATGCTCCGATCGCTTCATTGAAGCCCAATCAGGTCCGTCTCCACATCAAATGTACCGGAATCTGCGGTCTGGACATCACTCTCTGGAAGAAAGGAGGCATTGGCGATCTTAGAATTACCGAAAACCTTGTGCTTGGGCACGAGACTCTGGGAGAGATCATTGAGCTTGGTTCTGCCATCAAAAATAAAACTCTCAAAGTTGGTGACCGGGTGGCGGTAGAGCCGCAGGTGCCATGCGGAGACTGCTACTTGTGCATGAATGGAAATTATAATTTGTGCGAGCAGGTGGAGTTTTTGGGCATGCCGCCCACCGCAGGAAGCATCCAGCGCTTCTTGAACATTGACTCGCGCTTCGTGCACAAGTTGCCTGATCTGTTGTCGTACGAGGAAGGTGCATTGGCGGAAGTCGTTTCTGTGGGCTACCACGGCATCAACAAGGCTGGAGGCTTGCCCTTGGGCAAGCCTACCATGGTCTCGGGCTGTGGCCCTATTGGATTGGCTACCCTACTTCTCGCCGACGCCCTGGGAGCATATCCTATTGTCGTTGCAGACATTTCGCAGGAGAGACTCGACTTTGCCAAAGAATTGGTGCCCTCCATCCACACCTACATGGTCGACTCCAATTTGAGTCCCAAGGAAAACGCCCTCAAAATTCGCAAGCTTTTTGGCGATTCGGAATACGTTATGCCCTACAAGGTATTGGAGTGCACGGGCGTTCCGTCCTCCATCACCTGCTGCGGATACGTGGTGAGAAGGAATGGCATCTTGACGATCTTGGGAGTTTCGAGCCAGAACGAGATCAACAACTTTCCCTTCATGCCCTTGTCCTTTGGCGAGGTTGACCTTCGCTTCGTCAACCGATACAACGATGCCTGGCCACCGGTGATCAATTTGTTGCAGAGCGGCAAGATCGCCAACATCAAAAAATTGGTCACGCATAGATTTCGCTTGGAGGACGCCGATAGGGCTCCAGCTGCCGTGTTCGACCCCAATGTCAAAACCATTAAAGTGATGGTTGTCGACGATGCAAAGCTCGTGCAGTGAGGGGATCGTAATTATGCCTGCGGCTGCAGCGTGCTAGATAATAACGTCAAAATGCGATTTTGCGTATGCGCGCGCAGACTTCTCCGCGAAAGCACATCCTTTTCGATCAACTACAATATTACAGCAACTAGAAGATAGATTTATTAGAAATTAGTGCGTAGCAACCTGGTGATGTTTCTCGTAATCCAGCAACACCTTCACTTTCTCTGCGGAGCCGGAGGACTCGTCAAACGAATAGGTGAGCCACTCTGCGACCAACCTCTTGGCCAATTCGAGCCCAACAACACGCTGTCCCATACACAACACCTGGCAATTGTTCAGCAAGATGCTTCTCTCCACACTGAAACTGTCGTGGGCGGTTACGGCACGGATTCCCGGCACCTTGTTGGCCGAGATGGCGACGCCGAGGCCAGTACCGCAGATTAAGACTGCCCTGTCCGCCTCGCCGCTCACAATAAGCTCACCAGCCTTGATGCCAATATTTGGATAAGCTGTGGGGTCCTTGTTGGAACCAACGCCGAGGTCAACCAAGCTGGAGACAGCAGGATTGTCCTGGAGGAGCGCCTTGAGCAGCTCCTTGTACTCAAACCCGGCCTGGTCAGAACCAATCACAAGTCTATACGGCATGGCTTCGTTGGAAGTCAATTTTGTGCAAAAAGGCGGGCTATATACCCACTGGCAGTGTGACCGTCTCGCTATCGTTTCCTAGTTGGGAAATGCTCCCCGCAGAGGGGTTACGCCGCGATTATCGTTCCGGTGGGGTAGTCCTTCCGGGTTCTGTAACCGCAGCCATTTATAAATGGCTCCGTAGCGTCTACTGGCTTTCTCCTCAGCCAGCTGAGAATGAAACACTTCGTCCCAAAGAACGATCAATTGGTATACGACTGCCTCAAGGGATATCTTGCGCAGAATGAGGATCTTGGTTTATTGGAAAAAGAAAAGGTTGTATTCTACAACAAGCACGACCCCCAGCAGATCACGTTGATCAGCGGAGGCGGCTCGGGCCACGAGCCAGGCTGGGCCGGGCTTGTTGGTGCGGGAATGTTGACCTCGGCAGCGCAGGGCGAGGTGTTTGCGAGTCCCAATTTTAAAAACATTGAGGCCGCTGAGAAAATAGTCCATTCTGAAAAAGGCACCATCCTTGTGATTACCAACTACACAGGTGACAATCTCTACTTCGGCATGGCTCGGCAGGAGTTGGTCGATCGCTATGGCAGTGAAAAAGTGAGGTTGTTGCGCTGTACCGATGATGTTGCAGTTGGTCGCGAAAAAGGCAAGCTTGTGGGTCGCAGGACCCTTGCTGGATCTGCTATAATCATCAAGATGGTGGGAGCAGCAGCCAGCAGCGTCAAAGGGTACTCGCTTGACCAGATCTATGAATTGGGGGAGTCTGTCAACCAGCAGGTTGCATCCATCAATGCAGGCTTGGACCACGTCCATATTCCGGGCCACCCTGCCGACCTGGACTACGGCAAGCTCAAGGAAGATGAAATCGAGATTGGGCTTGGGGTGCACAACGAGCCCGGTGTCGCGAAGCATAGTCCAGTTCCGCATAATGACGTTGTTGTATCGAAGCTCTTGCAGATGCTTCTCGATCAGAATGACAAGGACAGAGGCTTCCTCCAGTACGACAAGAGCGACAAATTCATTTTGATGTTCAACAACCTTGGTGGTTTACCAATTATAGAGGAGAAAGCACTCTTGTTCGAAACAGTGAAGCAATTGCAAGAGACTTATGGTATCAGCCCTTACAGAATTGCTCTGGGCCACTTTGTGACTTCCTTGAATGCGCCAATCTTCACAATCACACTCTTCAACGTTACGAAATCGGTCAGCAAGCACTTCACCGAAGACGATCTCTTTAGTCTTTTCGACGCCCCAACACTGGCAACCTCTTGGGCGAGCGTCCGGACGACCAAAGTGACTGATCTCAAGAGCAGAATTGTCGAGAACTTTAAGAGCTACCAAGACGAAGACGACGGCGATCAAAAGCAGTCAATCAAGGTCGACGCAGCGAAATTGCAGCACGTTGTTGAGTCTGCGTGTCATAATTTGATTGAGAAGGAGCCAGACTTGACCGACTGGGACACCAAAATGGGAGATGGAGACTGTGGTAAGACACTCGAATTGGGTGCAAAAAAGATGTTGGAGCGCGCGAGTGCAGCGGCCGGGGACGGCGATGTTATCAAGGTGCTTGAGCTGGTGTTGAAAGTTGTTCGCGATGACATGGGCGGTACGTTGGGTGCGTTGCTCTATATTTTTGTTCGTGGGCTCACGATGAGCCTCAAGAAGCTGCTTGACAAGAGCCCGGAGAAGGACATCTCGCAGCACTTTGCCATCTCACTCAGCCAGGCTCTTGAGACATTGCAGCTGTTCACCAAGGCTCGCAAGGGCCACCGCACAGTGATGGATGCGCTCATTCCTTTTGTTGAAGTCTTTGAGTCGGACCGCGATGTGAACAAGGCGGTTGCAGCGGCGCGGGAGGGCGCCGAAGGCACAGCCAAGCTCAAGCCCAAGTTGGGCCGCGCTACTTATGTGGGCACTGCTGCAGAGTTGCCTGATCCCGGCGCTTACGGTTTGTACGAGATCCTTCGCCTGTTGGTGGAGTAGTGCGGCCATGCAACCGATGCGCCCACAGTAGATAAGCTCAGATACACTAAAATATAGCGTGTGGAGATGCCAACGTAGACTGTGGAGGTGACGCCGCTTGCACAGACATAGCCAGCTGTTGCTGCTGTGCTTGGAGGCCAGGGATTGTGTGCCGTGGCAGCGGTTCACTGGTGAGTTTCCACGTCAAACCGCATCTGTGGTGAAAGTGTTCTGCTGCTGCTGAACGAGGCACCGCTGCTACAGAGCTCCGTGTACTGTCTGACCATGAATGGAACCCGTCGTCCAAGTTGACGACTAGTTAGGCTAGGACCTCCGCGTCACTTGAGGAAGATACCTGGCAATATCAACGCCTCTGCCACCTAACGGCAACAGCCCGCGCCTCGGCAACTGCTGGGAGTTTTCGTTGCCAATCGTTCGGTCGCTGCCAATGGTTCGCACGCTGCCAATGGCTCGCTCCAATGGTACGCTCGCTCCAATGGTACGCTCGTGGCCAATGGTTTGGTCGCTGCCAGTAGCTCACTCGCTGCCAATGGCTCGCTCGCTGGCAATAGATCGCTCGTGGTGGTCGTTTGCTCGCTGTCAGTGGCTCGCTCGCTGCCACGGCGCACCCGGAGAATGCCTGGCAGTACTGCGGCGGCAGCACCGCGCAGCTCCAGTTCCTACGGCGCGGGCTCGCGCGGGAGATGTTCGTCGTGTATTGTGGCTATGGCGTGGAGATGCTTACTTCTTGTCCTTGATGCCCAAGATGGCCCTGCCGGCGTAGTACAAGGGAATGGCGGTGCTGACGGTGAACAAGGCGTAGAACGGGAACACCAACATTCTGGAGTTGGAGCCGCGCAACCACAACTTCTTGTGCGACGCCTGGTACTGCTTCTGCAAGTCGATAACTCTCTGCGGGTTCATGGTGGGTGTGGAAGCAAGTGCTGAGCGCTGCTGGATTATTATGAGCTGACTTTTCGGCCAATGAAAAATGCGGCGCGCTTTTGTGTAACTTTTCACGGTGTGCACGGTCGCGGGCTGTATGCAGGGGGTTGCATCTCCATCAGGATGAAGAGATTAGCTGCGGAGTATGCTGGAGGAGTGCTGGAGGGGGCGGGCAGGGCCCGGTGGGGGCAGCCTGGAGATCTGTGGGCAGCCAGAAAATCTGTGGGCAGCCTGGAAAATATGGGTGCCCCAGGCGACGCCATGCGGTTTTGGGCTGCTTCTCTCCGTCATAGTACCGTAGAAGCGCAGCGGGGCGTCCGCCTAGTCGTCGCTGTCGCTGATAGTGATCACGCGGTGCCGGCGGCCGCCGTGCTGCGCGCCGCCGCCGCTGTCGCTGGCGCTGTCGATCTCGATGGCCTCGTTGTGCAACGCCTCGAGCGCGCGGTGGAGGTCGGTGTCAAAGGGCCGTTCGCTGGCGTCCAGGCCCGCCGCGTGCGCCTCCAGTCCCTCGTGCAGCACGAACCCGGACCACTCGTCGCCGCCGGAGCCGTGGCTCGACGCGCCGTCGCTGATCTCGCCGAGGCTGCGGGCGTCCACGAAGCTGTCGCTGAGGTCGTACTGATCGTCGTCGCGGCCGAAGAGCACCACCTCCTCGTCGTCCTCGTCGTAGGCGTCGCCCTCGTCCGAGTCGTAGTAGTCGTCGTCGCGCGCGACCCGAAACCGCGTGCCGCAGTGCAAGCACACCAGCCCGTGCGCCTCCCAGTGGCAGTTGCCGCACCGCGGCACGCCGTCGCTGCGGTCTATGAGCGTGGTGGCGGTGTTCTTGAACACATCGCCAAACGTCTTGCCGTGCTTCACGTCAAAAGCGTGCGCGGCGTCGGCGGCGGCCCGCGCCTTCTCGACCTCGCTGTCGCCCGCAGCCGCGAGCGCGTCCGTAAGCGCGCGGCTGGCGTCCCGCAACTGCACATTGAGCACCGGCGGGTGCTCGAGCTCGTGGCGGCACGTGGGACAGTTGAGGCGGTTGTCGAACCACAGCACGAGACACTCGTAGCAGAAGGAGTGGCCGCAAGCGAGAAGAAACGGCACGTGCATCGTCTCCAGGCACACCGCGCACTCGAGCAGCGCCTGGACCTTGGCGGCGAGCACGCGCACGAGGTCCGCGTCCACGTCCTGCCACGTGGCGAGGTTATCCTCCGCGCTCATGGTGGGAAGAAGAGGTGCGCACCCGCGCTGTCGGGACAGACCAAGTTAGTGTGCAGGTGACCGATGGCCCGATAAGAGGGGTGCGGATGCGCCTATATTACCTATGTACATCCGGCCGGGCCATCCACCGGGCGAGGAACTCAAACATCTCCCGCGTCTGGCTGTCTATGTCGGCGCGGTCCTTGGCCATGCGCAGGTCAATGTCGCCAATGAGGCCGCGGAGGCTCGCGAGGCTGCGCGCAATGGGCTCCACGTCGTGCCCGGCCGCCTCCATCCGCTTCTTCCTCTTCACCACCTGCTTCTCCACGTAGAAACACTGCTTAAGGATGTAGGGGCTGAGCACGACGCTGTTGATGGGGAACAGCGCCACCGTGGCGTCGAACCCGGCGTACTGGCCCGAGCCCAAGTAGCTGCGCAAGAGGAGGTTGGTCCGCAACATCGCCGCTCGGTCGTCGACACGGTCTGTCTGCACTGACCCGAGCAATGCAATGGCGTCGTTGTACTTGTGGTTGTTCATGAGCACCCGTCCAAGTAGGATCTTGTTGCTGTCGCTCATGGGTATGCGTGCAATAGAGTCGAGGTCCGTCGCGTCTAGCTGGAGATTCAAAATGCGAAGCTTTTGCATCCGGTGGTCGGAATTCAACCGCGTGGTCTCCAAGAGATTGGCAAGTGCCTCCCGGTTTTTCCAGTTCAGGCGCTTGTATGTCTTTTCAATCACCTTGTAGTCGGGCCGCACTCCTTTGCGGAGGATGTCCTTGAAGCCTGCTTCTAGACGGAACGCCACCTGCCTTTTCATGGACATATGCTTGGCCCCTTCGGCGTGTTTTCGCCACACCAACTGGTCCCACCACTCGGAATCGTACTTTTTCGGGTCGAGCTCTTCACGCTGGAGCCCAAACGGAGTAAGCTGAGAGTCTAACTTCTGGATCTTGAGTGCGGCGAGAAGGATGCGATCCGTATCCTCTATGCTGTCTATTCTGGACACAAAGTCACAGAAGCGGTGGTGAAACGAGGGCGCAAGGTGCGGGTAGGTTCTGACAAAACATTGGTATAAGTATTCCATGTACACCGGATGATAGCCCAATGTCTTGCTGGTTCTCTTTAGGAAGCTGAACAACTGCAAGAACTTGTCGTGCTGGACAAAGTAGTTGCAAATCACTTTGAAAAAGTCGCCGTCGAGCTCAATCCCCCTCTGTGCCATCTCCCGAACAACAAACTGGATGGAGTTGATGTCTGAGTAGTTGCTCATGAGCACCATGACAGAGTAATAAAACTGCCTGAGAATGTGCTTTTCCGAGATGCTCTTGGCGATATCCTTAATTTCTGCAAAGTCCTCCTCCGTGACTCTCTTTTTCGTGTTAACGTCGCGGTTGATAATGCTATACTTCAAATTGACGTGCCTGATGAAGGGATGCGTCTCTAGATGCAATGCTTGTATGAAGGTTTGGAAGCGAGCAAGCTCACCTGCCTTGCCGTATTTGTGGTACTGCTCAAGTACGATGGAGATTGCCCGCGGGGTGGGCGAGGGCAACGATGATGAGTTGATCCAGGTTTCAAAGATGTATATGATGTTTTCAAACAAGGCGTCAACCCGGATGAGCTGGAGCAAGATTGATTCGAGAAACTTGGTCTCGAGATGCTTGCCCATGGTAATAATGCTGTGAAATAGGTTTTTGGTAAACTCTACCTCGTAGTCGAGGATGAAGGTACCGAGGAGATACTCCAATGTGCGGGAGTCATACTCCAGATGGCGGAGATATACGTCTGTGAGCAGCTGAGTGGTGCCTAGGTCGTCCATGTGGTAGCATAGTCGAACATAGGATTCCTGAAACTGCTTGTTGCCAAACAAGATGTTCTCGTAAGCGACGCAGATTTGGTAGAGGTGTGGCACTCGTCGAAAGAGCTCGCGGTAGTGCTGGGAGTCTAGAGAGAGCCGGTTTTTGTGGTATGGCTCTTCAATCTCGGGCTCGTGGGGGAGCGGTACGCGGGGAGGCACGTCATTGAGTCCTTCCTCGATCAACTTGATGACAAACGCGGGCTCGAGAATCTTTCCTTGCTGCTTGTGTTGGGACAACTTGATGGCCACTGCTTCGTAGTCGCCGGCCTTGGCCAGCCTCTGGGCATCAGCGGAGATGCTGTTGTCCACCGAGAGACCCGTGGGGGCGCTGCAGAGGTACTCCACGGAGCGTGGGGGCTTCCCCTCCCTCAGCTTGGCGGTTCTGAAAATCTTGCCTGGCAAAGTACGCCCTTGTTCGACAAGCCAGTGCGCGTACGAGGCATCGAGAAGCTGCTGGTTGGTGCAGAACGGATGGTTCATCGCCCGGAACGGCGGACGCTGCCGCGACGGCTTCAAGTGCCGCACGTTGAACACCAAGTCGCGGCACTTGCGTCTGAACGGCAGGATCATGCAGGGTGGGGGTTCAGATCGTGGGGGCGTGTGGTGTGTGGGATACGTGCGAGAAGAGCACCTGCAGCATGGAAGCGTGGGCAATTGAAGGCAGAGCGGGGCGTGACAACTGCGATGGGTCCCAGCGCTGGCCTGGTGGGACCATATCTTTTCTCTTCGGTGTTGGGATGTGTTTGGTGTTAGGGTGCCAAATGGCTGCGATGCGCGGGACGCACCGGCGGTGAAGCACTGGAGCTTCTTTCTGGAGGGTGCCAGCGTAACTGGCTACGTAGTGAGCAGCTTTCTCAGTGTGGTGTGTGGTATTTGTAGATATGAACGGTATAGGAAAAGTGGCGAGATTCCTGATTTTGCAGCATTCGTACACTTTCACTGAAGTGAGGATTGGACAGGGGGCTGGCCGCCTCCTCAATCAAATCACTCTCATCACACTTTCATCCGCGCCAGTCACTCTCGCCTCTTAATTGCAGGTACTTCGAGGACAATACGACAACACTAAGTAACGACACCAATACGGCAGGTCCCGCTTAGTATGCACACTCAGCTTATAGCTCGGTTCACGGCAACATGCAGTCCTTCTCCACATTTCACCTGCGAGTGAGAACACCGCTCTCCTCATGGGCGACTGGCGCGAGAAACTTGGGCCGCAAGGCCGCGCGCTTGCTGGCGGAGCCAATGTCTTCAACGGCAACAGCGGACCGCAGGAGTTGGACTTTCTCGTACACGACTTGCGCAATCCGCTGCCCGACACCACCGTCAACAAGGTCTTGGGCTACATGTACAACTACTTGCCCTACGTGAAGCACGAGCACAACTTGCGCCTTGTGTTTGCAAGTTTCCTCAATAATCCAATCTGCTTTGGATCTGATGTGCCCTACGAAGAGAACTACCTCATTATCGAGGTGTTCAAGCTCATCACTGACAAGAAGATCGCCATCTCGCAGCCCACCGTATCGGTTAAGACCTTCTACGACGTGTTGTTGAAGGAAATGAAGAATTTCGTGGCATACAGCCCCAGCAACAGCTGGAAGGTGCTTCCTGTGCTCACCGGCTTGACCCTTGCGTCCGAGTTGCGCGACGATTTGTTTCTCCACCGCATCGATCTCAGCTGGTACTTTGGCGCCTGGGACCGCCATGCCAACGAGCTATTTGTCACCTGCTTGAAGAATACGCTCTCAGCCGCCCACAGCGACAATGTGGTGAACCTCGCCTTGATTGCTTACGCTCTCAAGTACCGCAAGGACCACGAGAGCACCCGCGACTACACTGCGTCCATCTCAAGCGGCTTCATGGTATCGCGTCTCGTTTCCCTTGCCCTCAACGGCGCCGAGCTGCTTACCCTCTTCTTTGGAGCGCCCAGCGAGGAATTTGTTCAGCTGGAGGTGTTGCAGAAGCCCGTGTTTAAGCACATGAACCGCCTCTCCTTCCTCTTGGAGGGTTACTTGCGCAACTTACCCACTGGAAGCCCTATGGCCACTGATCTCATCAACAGAAGCCTCTCACAGATATTGATGGTCAACGAGCGTATCTCAACATTAACACAGGCATCTCCCTTCAACGCAAACCCCGCCAAGACTACCGGAGCCCTGGTTCATGAATCGTTTTGGTTTGCAATGAAGACTTTGCTCTTTTCCCAGGTCGTGGTCTTCCAAGGTATCTTGACTAGGTTCATGATGGCGAACGACCAACGTCTGCTGTTCTCCTTCAAATTGTGGTCCACCGCATTCAAGGAAGACCTTCACATCGAGTATAAGTACATTTCTTTGCAAATTTTGCGAAACTTGTATTACCTCAACCACGTTTTGATGTCAATAGGGCAGGGCGGTTTTGATGGTTACAACTTCATCTACTACTTGGCTATCGAGCTCTCCTTGAACAAGGCCCTCTCAGTCGCAGAGTACGAAGCCATGACAAAGTTTATGATTGGAAACTACCACAGCATCAACTTGAACCCGGCAGCTATAAGTAGAGACTACGTGATGAGGTGCAAGATCATTTTTGTGTTGGGATTGTGGGAGAATTACTTGCAGCGAACCACATCTGAGGACAATTTGTTTATCAAGGACGTCATATACCCAATTTGCATCAATTTGGTGGACCACGAGAGACATACCGAGTTTGAAATAATCGAGGCTAGTCATTCCGTCTTGTTGGCGTGTTTCTCCCAAGGCAATGTGCTGGCCACGGAAGCGATTAACTATGTTGATTTGTTGATCAACCAATTCCCCGAACTCTTATCTGCCCACCAGTTGAGCATTGCCGTGGAGACATTGGGTAAGAAGATTCTCTCAAAGCCTAGGAAGCCACACAGGCATCAAATGCACGAGGAAGCCATACGGTTCTTACAATTTATGCACTACAAGTGCTACAGTACCCCCTTGGGTGTTCCCATCAAAGAGATTGCAGATGCCAACCAATTGCGGGCATTCACATCCGGTCAGCCAATTGCGGAGATTGATGCATCATCTACCATAAAACAGGTGAATGACAAGTCCAACAACATCATCAAGCAAAACAAGTCAAAGAAACCCAAGGACTTCGTCATGTTGGATGTCCTTCCTCGTAATGGCCACGGCTCGCACCAGCAAAAGTTGGAGAAGAGAGTGGCACCAGATACCATAAGAGAGTCAGTGATTCTTGCTTTTATCAATCTAATTCCCTACATCCCACTTTCGATGTTCTCCAGTTGGCTCACGAAGTCATGGATTCTCGTTGTGGGAAGCGACCCGGAGGAAAAGGCCTTTCTCACTGGTATGCTCTGGAACGTAATCAGTGAAAACTTGGATTTGAACCGATGCGAGATTGCTTACAACTGGTGGTATGAGACAATTGGCGCTGTTGAACAGGCAAAGTTCTAGTATAGTGCAGCTCATGTAATGTGTTCTAAGTGTAGGTCGTGTGTTGCACAAGTCATCGCATCGCATCGTATCGCGGAGAGCGAGTGCTGCAAGTTCAGGGACAATGGCTAGAAAAAAGTCTGCAACGAAGAAGGCGCGCGAAGCCGCTTTAAAGGAGAGTAATAAGGAGGCGGAATCGTCATCTGTGGTTTTGGAAGAGAAAAAAGAAGTTCCTACTCCAGAATCCGGGTCTGAAAACGATTCTGAGAGCGAATCTGAAGATGAATTTGGCGAGCTTTTGACCCGAAACGTTGAGAATGACATCAACAAAGTCTTGACTTTGATCCGCTCGGACCCTCAAAAGCTCTTGAGCAAAGACTTGAAGTTGTTTGAGGACACCACATCCGGTCAGAACAAGGAAACCAAAGAAAAGCCCATGTACTTGAAGGATTACCACCGTATGAATTTACTCTCGGGAGGCTTCAAGGATGAAGAGAACGAGAACGAATACGGAACTGTGGATGGAGAGAAGCCTTTCGTCGTGGCTGAACGTGAAGAGAGAAACCAATTGCTTTCTGATATCAAGAATGCCTTCAGCGATGAGGACGGAGATGAAGACGACTTCTTGACCAAGAAAGAAACGAAAAAAGACACCAAGGAGCCTGTAACTGTTCTTCCCGATCCTGAAGAGAACGAGCAAGGCTTTTTGCTGGAGTTTCTATCCAAGCAAGCATGGATACCAAAGAAGAACGACAAAGTGATCGACTTGGACAAGATTGACCATGAAGATGAAGGCGACTTTGATGACGCCGTCGACGATTTCGAGAGAGCGTATAACTTCCGTTATGAGGATGCTAACGCTGCAGAAATTGTATCATATGCTCGTACTCAAGCTACGTTGAGGAGAGCGAAGACCAACTCGCGTAAGAGGCAGAGAGAAAAGAAGAATGATGCAAAGATGAAAGAAGAGGAGGAGAAGCAGCTGCTTCTCAAAAAGAAGAAGACTTCAAAGATCAACAAGGTTGCTGATAGGTTGACGAAGATCAAGGAAGCCGTGGGGTCAGAGGTTAGTGACGAAGTTATACAGCGAGTGTTTGGTGACTCTTTGCTCAATGATGATTTTGATGATGCTGACTGGGACAATAAGATGGCCCAAATCTTCGATGAAGCTTATTATGACACGGAAGTTGTCAAGCCGCTGTGGGATGCCGAGGACGAGATAATGGCGGACTTCCACGCTGGAAAAGATTCCGACAGTGCCAGTGATGACGATAACGAAGAGGTACACGCCGAAGTTGAAGTTGCTGAAGTGGAGCCAGAGAATCAAATTGTGGATGAAGAGGTGCCAGTAAAGAAATCGAAAAAGGAGAAGCTCAAGGAGAAGAAGGCGTCGAAAAAGCAGAAGGAGGACGTGAGAGAGTTGGCCTCTACATTGGTGGAGGCAAATACTCTCAAGCTCATGGATGAGGTCGAGGGAGAGCGGGGTCGTAGCCAAGAGGAAGATGTTAAATTCAAGTACCGGGAGGTGTCACCGGAGTCCTTTGGTCTCTCGACAAGAGAAATACTTCTTGCTGATGACAAGCAATTGAACAGTTTTATCGGCATAAAAAAGTTTGCTCCGTACAGAAGTAAGGAGTCACGGTTGAAGGACAAGAGAAAATACGCGAAGAAGAAGCACCTCCAGCAGTGGAGAAAGGAAGTATTCAAAGATAAGGATGGCCCCAAAGAGGATGGTCCGAACAAGAAGCGCAAGGTCCATTGATTGTACATATAAATAAACATATAGGCATTTTTCATTCACTATAGGTCTAATCTAACCGTCGGTACGCATTAATCATACTTGTTAGGGAAACTGAGCATCGATCTAGCGTACTCCTTTGTCTTGGTCTTCAAGCCCAAGCTTCTAATTGATTTGCTGCTTCCACCAATGGGATCGGAAGTGTCTTGGATGCTACTAATCCACCATCTTGCGAGGAGGACAAACGTCATGACAAAGAACACCATAACACCAACGATTCCAAAGAACCATTGTAGTGTTTCACCGCCTTGGCCGGGAACATGGACGTTCATACCAAAGAGACCAGTTATCAAGTTTAGCGGAAGCAAAACTGTACCGATAATAGTAAGCTTTGAGAACATTTCGGTAATCTTATTATTGGAATGGAAGTGCTCAACCTGCAACTGGGCCAAATAGTTTGAGTGAGATCTGCTGAAGATTTTCTCATAGGCCATTAAATTTTGGAACATAGTGACAACGTGATCCTGAATATCGCCGAGATACAAGGCGATATCAGCTCTTGGTTGGGCACGTCCACCGTATTGGTTGCAGTTTTGGGCAGGGCTGACCATACCAGGAGGGGCGCCAGGGCCAGGACCAAAACTGATTCCTGGCACAAAAGAGGCACTTTGGGGGACGGGAGACAGAATGTTCATCGCGGCCAAATTGACGTGAGAAGGTTGGTATGCATGAGTGGAGTTGGCTTCATCTTGGCATCTCTTTGCAAACATCTTGATGACATCAGCCTTGCCTGAGAGGAGTCTCATCAACGTCATGACCTTGCGCCGCGACTCACCAATGCGCCGCAACATGAAACTAAAGTCCCAGTCGCGGGCAACAAACACCGAGTCTTCAATGGCATCGGCTTCGTACTCAATACCGGTGATCACGGGAGCGAATCCATCGGTGATGTCATCGATGAGGGCGTAACACAACCAGTCAGCGCTGACGTCGACATAGTCCCTCAACTGCCGCACTCTTCTCCTAACATTGGCAGGGTGCTGGATGGGAGAAAAGTGGAAGGTTAAGACGCCATCTCTAAACACCACAATGTAGACATTGATGGGCTCAAGATAGTCCTCAGACTCACGGTCGGGCTCAAAGGTGTGGAAACAAACAAAGTAGTAGCTTCTAAAGAGCTCCACCTTTTCACGCGTCTCTTGCATTCTAATATCCTCCGCGGTCAACGGGTGGATACCAAAAGTCTTGGCCAACACCTTCATTTCCGAATCTGTGGGGCAGCCGCAGTCCAACCACCAGGTGCCCTCGCCGTCCTTGAAGAGTTCGCGGAAGGACTGGCCTGGCTTGACCAAGGAGGTAATGTCCGGGGCGTGGATAGTCTCTTCCAACTCCGTGCTAAAGAAGGAGAAGCGGTCGGGCAACTCGGCCACCGACTCGTTGATCTTGGTGGAGCCAAACTTGACTGAGGCGGAGGACGCGTCGTCCCGGGTGCCGGAGGAGTCCGACTCGCGGACACCATTCTTGAACACAATCTTGGGGGCATAGTCGGAGGAGGTGTCGGAGGGGACATGCTTCTCCGAGAACATGACATCGTCCTCCGCGCCCGCTTTAGACTCATGGTGTATGGCAGAGCCCGCACGCTTCAACAAGTCCTTGGGCGTGTACTTGAGGGAGGCGGTGCTCTTGTGGCGGGCATTGCCCGTGCTCTTTTGCAAGCGGCCGTCGACGCGCATGGCTGTGCGCTCGGCAATGAGGCGCTGCTGCTCGAGCCGCGCCTCCTCCTCCTCGCGCTCCTCGCGCACAAACTCCTCCAACTCATCAAAGTCGATGCCACGGATGCGCACGTGCTCCCGCAACATGGGGAAGCACACATCCTCCTCCGTCTCCTGCAGCGTGCGTGAGCCGTGCGAGTCGGCGTCGGAGGCAATGGTGGAGCGCGACGGGCGCCGCTCGCGGCGGCCGCGGTACTCGGAGCCCACGGAGCCGCTGCGCACGCGTGTGAGCTCCTCGGGGTCGTTCAGGTTCAGCCGCCCCTTCACAAAGTGCTTGAACTGCTCCGAAAACGACTGCAGCCGCGCCTTGCCCTTGGGCTTGGCCACCAGGCCCGCGCGGGCCTTTGAGGCGGGAACCCGAAGCGTGCTCTCGCCCTCGTCGTCGCTGATGGCCGACGTGTTGCGGATGGGAAAGGGGTCCTGGTGACGGTGGTCATTCAACTCATTGTCGGTGTCGCGTGCCCGCAGGAGAATGTGCTGCGTGGGCGACACGGAGCGCACCGACTCTTCCTCGCTCATTTTGTCTGCTTATGGCCCAGGCGGCGTGCTCATCGCTCGAGGCTCTGGGTGTGTCTGCGTGTTCCGCGCTTAGCTACGCGGTGCACTCAGGTGGATCATAAACAGCGGCAGCAGGCGCAGTGGTTATGCGTGGTTTTGCCGGGGCAGTGTTGTTGCAGCAGGAAAGAAGGCTGCCAACTCTGCGCTCCTCTAACGTGTGCGGTCGTGCGCGGGCTAATCTGCCCTGGGTTGCTCTGCGGCTGGGTTTTGACCGGCTGTTTTTTCGACACGGCGGTGGCGGGTGTGCTGGTGCTGCTACGGTGCTGGAGAGGGCTTCAGCGAGTCTTATAGTTGCCAGTACTGCTAGTGGTCGCCTGCACCTGGACCAACTCATCGCGGGCAGGTGCGCGCACACCCCACATGTCAAAAATCCCTCACGTCCTGCAGCACACGGCCCAGTGGTGTGCAGCCGCCTTGCTGGCGGGCAGCAGCGGCGCACAGTAGATAATGCCGCAGCCAGTAACCTTATCCCGTCGTGCGGCCCCGGCCAGCTTCGCGGTGAGGTCGCAGACCACGTACCTGCATCTGGCTGCACAGGCTGCAGGGTGGTGCAGCCAACGGCGGTGCCCGCGCGCGGTGCCCCCACGAGTCGCGGGCGGCGGCGGTGGTTTCCTATCGATATAAGCACCGCGACACAGTGACTGCTTCCGGTGCAGCTTCATTTTTTGAGCGTGCGGCGGCACTATCTCAGCTGTGCATCGAGATGCATTGTGTAGTTACGGCAAAAACCCTATCGCTTTCTCGGTGCATCTGACTACATCGTTTGTGTGGTTTGAAATTTTAAACTCTATCGTATCCTCGGTGCATCAGACCACAGATTCGTACCACAGTGCTGGCAAACATGCGGGCCCGGAGACGTGCGCAGTGCGTGCTTTCTGAGCCATATTTGCTCCAGGCTAGTGCTCATTTGCTGTTGCTTGCTGGGGACGTACGGTGTGCTTCTGGCGGAGTCGCAAACTGCCCGCTATGTACAGGCAGGCTACACCCAGTCCACCGGGGTGTGCAACACCAGCACGAGCTTAGCTTCGGCGCTGCCCTCGACAGGGTGGTGGTCGTACATCCACGACGCCGTACGGGGCAACGACATCAAGATGCTTTCCACGCGCGACCCTGGCGTCTGCAACCCAAACTGCGTGCCCCGGTCATACACCAAGTTGAACTCAACGTAGCGCCCGCGCCGCACCTGCTGCCACTCCTTCTGCTCTGGGGTGAAGTCGTCGTCCTTGTGCGCCTCCACGAGCGGAAGGTACGCTGGCAAGAATGCCTCCACACACAGCTCGATGATCAACAAAATCTCGTCGGGCAGCCGGTCATGGAAGTCGTCAAAGAAAATGCCGCCAATGCCGCGGGTCTCCTGCCGGTGCTTGATGTAAAAGTACTTGTCGCACCACTCCTTGTACTTGGGATACAACGCCGGGTCGTGCTTGTCGAGCGCCTCCTTGTGCGTCTTGTGGAAATGGCTTGCATCCTCCTCGTACAAGTACAGCGGCGTCAAGTCCGCCCCGCCGCCAAACCACCAGCCCTTCTTCTCGCCGGTAGCAGGGTCCGCCGTCTCAAAGTAGCGGTAGTTGGCGTGCGTCGTGGGGGCGTGGGGGTTGTGGGGGTGCAACACAAGCAGCAATCCGCACGCATAGAAGTTGACCAGCCCGTCGCCGGACGAGCCCTCGAGGTTCTTGTGGTCGGCACGCATGCGGGCCACGGCCTGCGGGGGCAACTTGCCGTACACCACCAGGATGTTGACGCCGGCCTTCTCAAACACCACACCATCCTGCAACACCATCGACCTTCCGCCGCCCATGCCTTCGCCCCGGCTCCACTCGTCGACGTGGAACGGCTTCCCGTCGAGCGCAGCCACGGCGTCGGTGATTTTTGTTTGCATACGCCGAATCAACGCCTCCATGCGGTCTTTTACGGGTACAGATTTGTCGCTGGTGCCAGTCATATTGTCTCGTTCACTTGGATGTTGAATTGACGCAAATCGAGTGCTGGAACCGCCGCAATTGACGTCTATGGCACACGTGGAAATTGCATCCTGAGATCTGGGGTCGCATGCCTTTTATACACACCCATCGCGACGTTGAGGCGCGCACGATAGTCGTATGATCGGAGGCTCAGCTGGGGTGATTTCCGCATGCCTTCGGTGGCTCCACGCCTTCGACGTCTACGAGAAGCAGGAAATCATTCATTATGCTGAGGTCTATAACATTACTTCTTCTTTTCTCTGTTTCCCTTGGGGACTCTGGCCAAGTAGTAGAACAAGGTGGCCAAGATCCAGTTAATTACAAGGAAGCAGCAGAAGATACCGTAGTTTCTCCATCTCTCGCTCCAGTGCGCATTCACACTGTCCAAGTACACGTCGGTGCTTCCGATCGTGCAGAACTCACACTGCAGAGTGGCATTGCCGTTCACGAGGTAGCCACCCGCCTTCAGAATGTAGGGCTGCATGTACTGAATGCAAGTCTTGCCGCTGGGCGGATCGAACAGGAGCAACTCGTTCTTGGCACACCGCACTTCAGCCTTGGCCAAACCAGTGGCCAACAAGCCCTGAATCAAGTACGTGAACGGGTTTGCTCTGTACATGAAAATCCAGAAACCGGGCATGGCAGCTGGAGTGGCCAACACACCGCAGAAGTTCAAACACATGGTGAACATAAGATTGGCCAAGTTGGCAGCGTTGTCAGCCAACTCGTTGAAAGACACAGTCAAGTGACCAAATGAGGTACTGTAGACAAAGAAGGTGGTCAAGAATAACCAAATCAAGCCACCACGCTGGTTCACGGTATCAGAGGCCTCACCGTTTCTGTACAAGCCCATGGGGTAGTACCACACTAAGAAGGACAAAGTACCAACAACAATCTGGTAAGGAACCTCGGACGAAATCTGAGCAGTGATGAATGCAATCCACGAGAAGGTTCTCGAGGGCGCCTCTCTAACCTCGTAAATCTCTCTCTGTCTGATGTAAAAGGGCATCATCTGCTGCACCAAAGTATTCAAAGGGATCAAAAACATAAACATACCAAACATCTGATTCTGCAAACCCTGCATGGTATTGTTGGTCTTGAAGAAGGAAAAACCGTTAAACATAGACGAGGAAACACACATAAACAATTTGGCATAGATGTAACCTGGGGATCTCCAGTTCTGCACGAGGGCTCTCTTGGTGACAAGGTAGTATTGGTAGGGAATCTTGGCAGCGTACTTCTTGTGAGAGTCGGGACCCTCCTCCAGGGGCAACTTGGACAACTCAGTCTCCATGTTGTCCAACTCGCGTCTCACGTCCTGATACTCTGACGAGTTCTTCCACACCTCATGGTAGTCCTGCAGAGCATGAGAGCCAGGGGCAGCTCCAATGACTTCCAACATCCATTCAGCAGGGTTGGCCTCCTTAGGGCAAGGGCTGGCACCATACTTCTCAAAGTAGTTGATCAAGGATTGACAGTTTTCTCCCAAGTCACCAAAGTAAACAGTTCTGCCACCCTTTTGCAAGAACAACAATCTGTCAAACTCCTGCATCAAAAGAGCAGAAGGCTGGTGAATGGTACACAAAATAGCCTGGCCGTGGTCAGCCAACTTTCTCATCAACTGACACACGGACCAAGCAGTCTGGGAGTCCAAACCGGAGGTAGGCTCATCCAAGAACAACAACAACTTGGGCTTGGCCGCCAACTCAACACCAATAGTCAATCTCTTACGCTGTTCAACATTCAAACCTTCACCAGCGACACCAACCAACGCATCAGCATACGTGGTCATCTCAAGCAAGTCAATGAGGTACTCAACATAGTCATTCTTTTCCTTGGTAGAAACAGTGGCAGGTTGTCTCAAGTAGGCGGAGAACTGCAATGCCTCTCTCACAGTTGTGGTAGGCAAATGCAAATCCTGCTGTTGGGCGTAACCAATGGATCTCTGGAAAGACGAGTCCAAGGGCTTACCATTAACCATTCTAACACCATCAGTGATAACACCAGTAGTAACACGTTCAGACAAACAGTTCAACAACGTGGTCTTACCAGCACCAGATGCACCCATCAATGCGGTCAATTGACCGGGTTTAACCCACCCATCGACATGGTCCAAAATCACTCTTTCTTCAGACTTAATCTTGACCTGGTAGGTTAAATCTCTCCAATGGAAAATCTGCCCCTGGGCAGGTACATTGTCAACAGAAGACGGCTTACTGTTCTTCTCGGCATCAATCTCATCCTCGGTGGATATCTTCTCGTATGAAACATTGTTCTCAACGTCAGGCTGGGTGGCAGTGGCCTTTTTAGCAAGCTTCTTTCTCTTTTGCAAAGTGCCTCTCAAGAACAAGGTAATTTCACCCTTTTGCATAGCACCCTTGTTGAACTCAGTCAAGGCAATGTAAACAAACAAGAACACAACAACAAAGGCAACTGCAATACCCCAGTTTCTCCATCTGTGCGAGTTCTTGTACTCGTAAGATCTGAACAAGTAGTCAGTACCCAAAACAAAGTCCTGACCCGGGTGGGAACCGGCAGCGGCGCAGACTTTGTTGGTAGGAGCGGCATTGTCATAGTCACCACCAGCCGGGACAAACTCGGTGCATTCAAACTTTCTTCCACTGAACTCATTTGCCATCAAAGCTTCAAAGATATAGGCAATGGGATTGATGTAATTGATCCATCTTGACCATCCCAAAATCTTGGGCACTGGAATAACGAAACCGGTGAAGATAACCATAGCTAACAACAAGACGGTAGCGGGGGTCATAGCACCAGGTAACGAGGTAGACACAGCACCCAAACTTCTAAATAAGTGGGACATAACCAAAGTACACGTGAAACCGGTCAACCAGTAGAAGAAGAATCTGCCAGGATTTCTTCTGAAGTTCACCATAAAGTAAAAGATAAAGTTGAACGACATGGACATCGCAAGCTTAGTGGGAAGTTCGGTAATAATTCCCGCTAGAGCATCTGCAGCTGGACGGTACAAAGCATATGTTTTGTGCTTCTCAATGATAGGTCTGGCTTCGAACATAGACATAATTTCCAACAAAGAGGCAAATGCATTAAACAAGACGGCAAAGAACATGGCAGCACCACGGTGGTAGAAGGAGGAAGTGGTGTTAGGCATATTGTAAAACACAGATGATAAAATCAAACCCATGACACCTTGGCCAAACACGGAAAAGATAGCGATGGAAGGATCACCCTTCAAACGCAAAATGTTTCTGCCCATAATGTATCTCACCTGCATCGGGAACGACACAGTGTAAGGTGAACCGAGGCGAAGATGGTCAGCCTGTCTGGCGGCGTGAGCCTCCTGGAACTGCTGCTTGACATTCTGGGTTTCCACGTGGTGGAAATGACCGTCAATTCTCTCAATCAATGCAGCATACTCAGGAGAGTTCTTCCAGAAATTCTCAAACTCGAGGGCAGTGTGGGGAACCTTATTCTCAAAGCCGGGTCTGATGATTCTCTCACTAGGGTTGGTCAAGGACGTCAAGTAGTCGGCAGTGGTTTGTCTTTGAGGGCAGTCGTAGCCCATGTTGACAAAGAACTCCCTCGCCTCGGTGGCCTTGCCAAAGAAGATCTGGCGACCCTCGTACAAGACAATGACATTGTCAAACAAGTCGTAAGCATCCTGAGAACACTGGTAGATGGCAATCAAGGGTGTGATTCTAAGGATGGCGGCGGAGGTCTTCAATGCTCTGATGAACTCCAATGCAGTAGCGGCATCCAAACCTCTGGTGGCATTATCCCAGCACTGCAAGTTGGCGTTGGACAAGGAAGCCTCGGCAATGGAGACTCTCTTTCTCTCACCACCAGAGACACCTCTAACAAAGTCGTTACCAACCTTGGTGTTTCTGGTGTGGGACAAACCGTAGGTCGCCATGTAGACAGCTGCCATGTGCTTGGCATATGTCTCTCTGTCCACGTCACCTCTGTTCTTCGGGGTACGCATGCGAGCAGCAAATTCAAGAGTGTCGCCGACGGAAAGGTGCGGGAAGTGAACGTCGGTCTCAGCCGAGTATATCACATCACCGCGGTGGCTTTTGTTAATGTCCTTTTGGGTGAGACCATCGTAGGTGATTTTGGACTCCTCACCCACGTGAAAACCGTACGTGTGGGCAGCAATAGTCTTGAGAAGAGTAGAGCAACCGGAACCGGGTCTACCCAATACCACAGTAAGCTCACCGGGGCGCATGATTGCGTCCATGGGCTTAAGAATATCGAAGTAGATCAGGGGGTCCTTCTTGCGCACGTCACGGAGCGCTTCCTTGGCCAACTTCCAGAGTGCCGAAAGAACGGTGGGCTGGTAGTCTGAGTCCACGGCAACACCGTAGGCACGGAGGTCACGGTATGCCACGCCCAACTCTGACGGCTTGAAGTATTCGGGGTCAGAGTCGTGCAACTTGCGGATGTTCTTGACCCACAACTTGGCATTGAAATTTTCCGAGTCGGGGTTGAGCAGGTCTTCGGTGTGCTCGTACGGGGCCACACCAGGCACATCGGTCATGTTGGTGAGGAAGCGGAACAACAGCTTGTTGTCCATGTTGCCCAGGGCATTGGAGAGGGTGCGAGCAAGCTGACGTACATTCTCCTGGGCATTTTCGTCAAAGCCCTCATAGGCGGGTTGGAAGTCCTCAATGCTCCCGTTCTCACTGTCCTTATCCGACATGGTAGGCAGTCGGGTAGGGGACACCAATCTAGCACAGCTGAAATCGGGGGTCTAAGGAAGTCAAAGCGGGTACGGCAAGGCTTTTATACAGCGCCCACTTTCTTTTTGAAAACCAAAACAAAACTGGGCGGCTGCATAATCAGTGCAGGAGTACTTCCTACTCGGGATTAAGGTTTCCGCGTGCAAGTCGAAAATCTCTGCGGTTTCCGGAGCGTCTGGAAAGAGAAAACTTCCGACCCGCATATTGTTCTGCACACAGCCGATTTGTCGTTTGGAACCCGTTCCACAACGGGTACAATTCCGCGAACCCGCCGCACCTACAGTATGCCCGTGTCGCCGCCGTGTTCGCGCACCTGCGGGCCGGAGACTAGCTTGGCGCCGCTGCAGGGCGCTGGGCGCTACATAAACCGCTGCGCACGTGATATGCGGGTGGGCGGTTGAGAGAGGGGATGACAAAGCCGTTCCCCCGCTGGAGACGGAGAAGGGTCCTGCACCCCGATTCCAGGTTCGTGGGCATTTGCCGCCCAAGCCCTGTGCCAGAAGATAAACGCGCGGGTCCCGGTCACAGAGTGGGCAGGCGTAACCGCGTCCCGTTCCTCAGCGCCGCTGTGCTTGCTGCGTCTTTCAACGCCACACGGGCGGATTTGATTTTGCATGTCCCGCCCGTAAATTCAGCCGCTTGATCCTGCATGAACTGCGCCACTCGGCCCACATTTGGTCCCGGTGCCGAAGGCACAGTGCGAGTTAGATGGTTCCAGACGCTAACTATATGCATGGTCCATGGCTTGTTTACGTGACAAAGGCTACAGGGTGCAGCAGATTCCGAGCCGGAGTGGAAACCCTCCCGAGCCCCGCTCTGGGCCACCCTTCCTTTGGCGTGCAAAGCAAGAGTTGGGCCCCGCACTCGCCAACCGCTGCCATCGCAGATGCGTAGTTCCGGCATACGGGGCATGACCGCCGTACGGGGCCGTCCGGAGCTAAAAGACTAAACAGATCGCGAATCGTCGCATCGAAACTGCACATGTATAACAATATGTGCGGGGCTTTGCAGGCCCCAGAGTATACCTGAGGTGCCCTCTCCATGGTCCCAAGTGAGTCACCAGTCGAGTGCGGTAGTCCTGCGTGTGGACCCATGGTGGTCAAAACGATGCACCAGTGCTCATGGGCAGCGATGCCGCCAAGTGATGCTTGGCGGTGGCAACTCCTGCGGTGCCGATTTCTTCCGCACCAGCGACAGTGATCTATGTCACGTGCCAATGCGCGTGCTCCGTATCACGTGCACGACACCTTCTGTTTACGCGGTCCATTGCAACACACCATCCATGGCGCCAGACGTGGACGCGTTTTGTCGCTTCCTCGCGGACAGCACGCGAGTTCCGCATGCGTCATTTGGGCCTGCGTGTCGTGACGCGGCCACAGCCTTTCTTGGCGCCGCCAATGCCGCCTCCGTCTTTGTGTGGGGAAGCGATGAGGTGCACATTGCCAGCGACGCCAGCAGCCTTCCTGCCGATAATAGCGCTGTCTGTGTGGTGCTCAAAGATGCCGGAGTGGTGGCTCTGTTGGCGGAGCTCTCCGTGCTCCGGCTTGGCTCAACGTCCGACGCCAACGGCCAGATCGAAACTCTCCGTCGCGTCGTCACCGACGGCATGCTTCCCGTGTTCGAGTCGCTCGGGCCGCAGAACGCTGGTGCCAGCCGCAAGAAGTTTGGCGAGTTGGCGCTCGCACTCCAGCACCTCCAGCAGCGCGTGCGCGTGCCTGAGTTGCTCGTGGTTGCGCCGTTACCAGCGGACCCTGCCGCCGGCACCTCCGCCTTAAATGCGACCCAGGCGGCCGTCAATGCCTGGACACAAGAGATCTCCCGCGTGGTGGCCCTTGACCACCGACCGGGAGACGGCGCTAGCGTGTTTGACGAGGTGCAGTTTTGGGCCTCAATGGAGCAGGCTGCTGTGGCCCTCTTGGACCAGGCCCAGTCCGCTCCCGTGCAGCACGCCCTCGGTGCCTTGAACACAGCCAAGCGCTTCAATCCCACCCTTGCCTTCGCCAACACCGGCTTGGCCGACCGGGTGCGCCAGGCTCAGCAGTTCAACGCCGTGTTGCGTGACCTTCCTGTCGCCGACATGCTTCATATCCCTGTAACCGACCCGGAACGGTACGCCAAACTTTCTGATGCGACGCACGCCGTCTTCTCGCATTTGCGCCGGCTCAAAAACTCAACTTATCCCCTTGAGCGTGCCCTCGAACTAGCCCTGGCCCTCGTTGCAGACTCTGTGCACCAGCTCATCCGCCTATTGCTGCACCAACATATCTTCCTCATGCCTCTTGAGGAGTTACTTCAGCTCCACCGCCACGAAATCCACACTGTCTGTGAAAGCATACTTCAGGGCATTAGAGATACTACAACTCTCCTCCGAGAAGTCTTGCGCAAGCGCAATGAGAAATTCATCATCATCAAACTAGACCAGTCCCTTTTCGACGCCTTTTGTCGGCGCTTGCGCGAAGTAATTGAGCTACGTGTGAGGCATGAAAATACGCTTGTGCTTTTGGGGCACCTCAACCCTGCTGAATATAATGAGCTCTCACGTACCGTGAATGTGGGCTATCAGCAATTCATCGTCACTTGCGACACATTCGATTTATCAGACCCAGGAACAGAGAGATGGGAGACTAGCTTACGCTACTATCTGTCTCTGTTTGCCACCATAAATGGTCATATTACCAAAACTCTCAACGATCTCTTTTCTGGTTGTCGCCGATTCAGGGACTTCATAAGCATTTTCGCACGGTTGAGATCGCTCAAGCAAATTGATTTCGACTCCCTGGACGTCGATCTTGTTCATCTGTATATCAGTGATAATATCAAACTCGTGTTTCTTGGCATCGCTGAAAAGGAAGTTACAAGTGCACTAGACTCCAAAGTGGCCATAGCCTTTGTGGACTCCAATGGGTGTGATATACTTAGAATTCAGTCACAACCGGTTGCCCAAGTCGTGTGGAATGCTGGCATTCTCGCAAAACTCAACTACTATGTGCTGAACATCGAGTCGGTTTTGGGGTCGAATTGGGAAAAGTTTTCCGTCGGCTCTATTATACATTCTCGTGTGCAAGATGCAATCGCGTCGCTTGACCCGGTGCAGATTTTCGAGGCCTGGCTTTCCGACACTGGTAACAAAGTAGTTGAGACGCATGCGACATTACAAGGAGCCCTTATCTATGTGTCGCACGAGACCGTCCAAGTGCGCTTTGACCCAATTTTGCACCAATTCTATAACACAGCTTTAGCATTTACTTCCTTGGGATTTACATTACCTCCATCACAGAATCTTCTCTTGACAAAGATCCATAAAGTATACCCGCATGTGAAGGGATTGGCTGAAAGTGTCGGATTACTACAACAAGCCTGCCTTGACATGGAAAATTCCAGCTTCGGCATTGCTCTAGCTTCTAGGGTTGAAGGTGTAGCAAGCACATTCAATTCTCTTCTTGGTTGTGATTGGGGCACGTTGTATCAGCAACTCGAAGCCACCGAAACCGACTCTGTTGACGGCAGCTCGGATACAATACGCATAATTCAAAGGTTTCAAAGTTCAGTTCTGGCATTGTATGAATCATTCCATAAGGTCAATAAATTCTCCATGTGGTTCAAGTCGGAGATGAGACGATTATCAGCTGCTGAAGCTGGAACGCTAGCCAACTGTCAAGAAATGTTTGAGGCTACTATTGGCCGTCTTCAACGACTCAAGGAGCAAGATATCTGCGATTACACTGAGCTCTGCCACACCGTAAATGAGGCAATAGGGGCCTTCTTCATGAATAGCTTGGATAAATTGTTGGACCCCGCCTATGCTGAAGGAATATTCAAGCCAATAGCTGTTAACATCGTCTTGGCGAATCAGAAAATAGCTGCGGAGCCCTCGCTTGTGAGTGTCAGAAACCAATGGCTCGGCGTCTTGAACTCGGCGATCGACTCAATTGAGGGCCAGAGGCTTCTATCGGTTGGATGGAAAGACAACCGTAGATTTAGAGTGACTTCGAAGACGGTCTCTCTTTCTCTATGCGACATTGATTCTCGACTCGAGAAGGCAGAACAATATATGGAAAAGTGGAGATCTGTCGAAAAGTTTATCGAGGCAGAAGTACCACTTGTGCAGCTCAATGATGAGAGCCGGTCATCGCTTTCCACTTGCTTGAGCACACTTTCCCATGTTCTGAGAATGAGAGCTTTGGTGGACTCTGAATCGAGCGTATGGATTGACTCCTCTATTGAGTTTCGTCTTAGTAAGGTTCAATCTGTAATGCTACTTCGATATGATTCGAAGCAGAAAGAGGTATTACAGCAGGTGAGTACTCTTTGCATGGATACAGGGGATGCACTTCAGACGAAAGTTGGCCTTCATAAAGACCAACTTCAAAGGCCAATTGATTTTAATTCAAGCTGTGACATGATATATGACGTTCACAAAATTATCGACGTCAAATGTCATAAGTTGCCTCTTTGGTACAAGGAGACGGATGTACTAGAAAAGTGTGAGCTTCTACTCACACAACTATCATTTCAGCTTCCTCGGAAATGGGTTCAAGTGGATACTTTACGAGGCTGTCTCGAAACTCTCCAGGCGATTGTGGAACGAATGATTCAGTTCGTTTCAATGCAAAAACCCCTCATCGTTTCGAAGTTGGCTTCTGAGGTTCAACTTCTCGAGCTGAAAATGTCTTTGTTCATTGAAGATTGGAACTCTAAGAAAGATTTTGATCTCCTGCAACTGCCTCTGTCAGCAATTCAATTTTTGGCAAGTATTCAGGCCGAAGCGAATGGCCTCATCGAATACCACGCGAAGATTTGCAAAGTTGCGGAATATTGTGAAAGCACCTTTGAAGCTGGACATCCAAATTTGGTATCCCTCAAGGAGATTTCGCAAGAGATCGAAGAATTAAAGACAACGTGGACAAGTTTGAACGTGCTTTGGGATAATGTTCAAGTGATCAAAAGGACACAATGGAAAGATGTCATCCCACGAAGTTTGCGTCACGACTTAGATACTCTTTTGGAAGTGTCTAGATCGTTCCCAATTAATGTGAGACACTATGCTGCTTTCGACCGGCTCCAGAACAAGATACAAAGCTACATCAAACTAATATCAAGGATAAATGAATTAAAGTCTGACAAATTCAAGCCCAGGCACTGGAAAAAAATGCTTACTAAAGGAAGTGGTACCACTAAAGTGCAAGAGAGCATGACTCTTGGCGATGTTTGGACGATACTAGAATCAATGACTCAGCAAACTTTTGATGCATTGATGTCACAAGCAACAAGTGAGGATATTGTTGAGCAGAATTTAGAAAAAGTAAAAGAGGATTGGGCTAGTCATGGTTTTGACTTCATTCACCATGCTGGTAAATGTCGGTTGGTAGAAAATTGGGACTTTCTTTTTGAACAATGTAATACAGATTTGGCCATGCTCGAAAGTATGAGAAATACCATTGGGGCTACTTACTTCCAAAATGATATCTCCTCTCTTTTCTCCGAGTTAAACAGTTTCTACAGCGTCATTGATTCTTGGATTGAAGTTCAACGCCAATGGATATATTTGGATGGTATCTTCAATAACAATGGCAATATCAGAAACCTTCTCCAGATACAAGCAAACCGATTCACAAATCAAACACATGACTTCATGGACACGTTGAACGAAATTTACAACTGTTCTTACATACTCGATATATTGAAGATTCCCCATTTGGAGAAGACTATGGAAAAGTATCTTGATGCATTTACGAGAACACGGAAATCATTAGCGGATTATCTAGAGCATCAGCGAAGCGTGTTTCCGAGGTTTTACTTCTTGGGCAACGAAGATCTTTTAGAAGTTATTAGTAGCTCTACAAACCTTCAAGGAATCAATTCGCATGTCAACAAAATGTTTCCTGGTATTTCTTCGCTTCAAACTGGAGGACAGAGCTTGCAAATTAGTGGAGTTATAGGTGAAAGTGGAGAAGAATTTGCTTTGAGGAATCCAATCTCGTTGGATGATTACGAATCCTTAACTGAGTGGCTAAAGGTTTTGGACCATGAAATAAGCCGCTCATTGGCCAGCCTGGTATTGGAGGCGTACAAAGAATGCAGATTCGGAATTGAGGACCCAGATGTTGATACTATATCTTCACAGTTGCTCAAATACTGTCCACAAGTGGGAATTCTCACAGTTCAATTGTTACTTACAGGAGAAGTGGAACAGATCTTGAACAAACCTTTTCTTGACGTATCGTCTGCCTTGGTCACATTACGTGATCAATGTAGAAGGCTTCGTGCGCAAATACTGTCGGCGATACTTTCCAGTACCTTGGAGCTGGTGAAGCTAAAGGCGAAAAATATACTCATTGAAATTGTTCGATACGAGAACACAATGCAAATTTTAATTGACTGTGAGGATGAGAATGCTTTAGATTGCCTTTGGCAGCTCCAGCAGAGGTTTTATGTCAAGCCTGATGCAACCGACTACAAGAAGTCTATTGAAATCGCGCAATCAACTTTTACCTTTAATTACGCCTTTGAATATTTGGGATGCTACGATAGCTTAGCACATACTCCATTAACTAATGAGTGTTACCTCACTCTATCGCAAGCACTAGCGCAGAATTTCGGTGGGTCACCTTTCGGGCCCGCTGGCACTGGAAAAACGGAAACAGTGAAGGCGCTTGGGCACTCTTTGGGCAGAATGGTGATGGTTTTCTGCTGCGATGAATATTTTGATTATCAGTCTATGGGCCGTATCTTTCTCGGAATGTGCAAAGTCGGTTGCTGGGGATGCTTTGACGAATTTAATCGACTCAGTGACCATTTATTGAGTGCAGTCGCTTCCCACATTGAGAATATCCAACACGGATTAAGAAATGAAGCAGACATCGAAATATCAGGCACTCTAACACCAATTCACGGTGATACGGGACTATTCGTGACAATGAATCCAGCCTATGCGGGGCGAAATCAATTGCCTGAGAACTTACGGAAATTGTTCAGAACAATTTCAATGGAGAAACCAGATATCAAAATAATCGCCGAGAGCATCATGACCTCATTTAGCTTCGAAAACGCATCTGGGTTAGCGGAGTGTATTGTGCCTTTCTTTCAGGAAATGGAATCGAAATCATCCAAACAATCGCACTACGACTTTGGTTTGCGTGCATTAAAATCTCTGTTATTATCGAGTGGGAATTTGATTAGAGACCTGAGGTTGAGCGAATCGCACTTGTCGGAAGATTCCATAATTGTCAACAGCATTTGGAGAGAAATAGCACCGAGGTTGTTATACGAAGATCAGGTTATTTTAGTGGATCTTTTGGGGAAGTATTTCCCCAGGGCCCAATTGTCTGATTTCCAAGATGAAATGCTAGCCGACGCCTTGAAAGCAGTGATTAACAAGACCCCATACCTTTTGACAGAGGTCCTACAAGAAAAAGTCAAGCAGTTGCATGACGTCGTGAAGGCCCGCCATGGTATTGTGCTAGTGGGTGACACTGGTTCCGGTAAGTCACTTACGTTAAATCTATATTTGCAAGCGAGGTCCAGCCTTGAAGGTATCGAGTGCTTGCATTACATAATCGACTGCAAGGTCATATCAAAAGAGGAACTTTTTGGATCGTTTGATCTTGTCACGAGAGAATGGAGTGATGGGGTGTTTACGATGCTACTTAGAAGAGTCAACTTAAATATGCGTGGTGAACTCTTGAAATCTGTCTTCGTTATTTTTGATGGAGATATTGATCCTGAATGGGCTGAAAATTTGAATAGTGTCCTTGATGATAACAAAGTTCTCACTCTTCCCAGTGGTGAACGGTTGACGTTGCCAACTAATATGCGGCTCATCTTCGAGGTTGACTCCTTGAAAAGTGCTACCCCAGCCACTATTAGTAGGTGTGGAATGGTTTGGTTCAATGAGGAACAGATCAGCAATGATGTGTTGATTTCGTCATACTTCCGCCGTTTTCTGTTACGAGATGGCACTTTAAGTGAAATGTCCAACGAAGATCAAAAGCTACTAGTGAAACAATTACAGAGTTTGTTAACTCCATCCTTTGTTGGCGAACTATTGACCTCCGCGAAGGGCTGTTCACATATAATGGACTTCAGTAGGCAAAGGTGTCTTTCTTCATTTTTTCTGATGCTTAACGTTCAATTAGCAAGTATTGGTCCAGCAATTAGAAGCGGGGTCTCATTGTTAGAGCTTTCATGGAAAATAATTCTGCTCGCCGCTGCTTGGTCATTTGTGGGTGATTCTTCATCTTCTGAAAGGGAAGCGTTTGTCAAACTTTTGGGTCCTAATCTGAACATCCCGTATCCGTCTATCGCAGAAAACTATTTTATATCCCCGAAAACATTACAGTGGGATACCTGGGAATCCAAGCTCGTACAAACTGATCTTGAACCACAAGATGTTACAGACCCAAACACTATTATTGAGACTATTGACACTCTACGCAATGAGAGCTTGATCCATTCTCTCATTCGCGAAAAGAGAACTCTTCTTTTATGCGGACCACCTGGTTCAGGAAAAACAATGACATTCCTCAAAGTGTTGAGAAGATCTGAGGACCTTGACTTGATTCAACTAAACTTCTCTAAAGAGACAAGTCCTATGACGTTGTTGAAATCGATCGAGCAAGTATGCGTTTACAAAAGAGAGTCGACGAAAACTATTCTTACCCCGAGATCTTTCGGAAGAAAGGTCGTTGTATTTTGTGACGAGATCAACTTGCCGGCAAACGATCGATACGGCACGCAGCGCGTCGTGTCATTTTTACGACAATTAATTAGTCACAACGGATTTTGGAATGTCAAATCGAGGAAATGGATAACCCTAAGAAACGTTCAATTTGTTGGTGCTTGCAACTCTCCTAACGACCCTGGTCGTAATAAACTTGCTTCGCGGATACTTCGCCACATGACATTAGTAATGGTTGAGCTTCCAACGGGCACATCACTCGAGCGGATTTACGGTGCATTCACTAGAGCTGTACTAAAATGTGCTCCAAGCCTTCGAGGCTACTCAGACGCTGTTACAAGCACAATTTTAACTATTTACAACGACTCCAGATCACATTTTCATAACTCAAAGTATAATCATTATGTTTATTCTCCACGAGAATTGACAAGATGGTCAAGAGGAATGTTGGAAGCGCTCAAGTCAAATGAAATTCACGAATTAGATTCGTTTGTCAGGCTTTTGTATCATGAGGGTATGCGATTGTTCTATGATCGTCTTGTGGAGCACGCCGATCAAGTTTGGACAAAAGAACTTTTCAGATCAGCTATCGAAAGCTTTTTCCCGCATATACCTCAAGAACATGCGTTGAAAGAACCTGTTCTTTTTTCAACATGGTTGACTCTGACATATGTATCAGTGGATGAAAAGGAGTTGCGTTCATTTGTCAAAGAACGTTTAAGAATTTTTGGTGAAGAGGAGTTGGATGTCAACCTCGTTTTGTACCAAGAATTCTTAGAATACTGCTTGCGGATAGACCGCGTTCTCAGACAACCCCAAGGCCATTTGATTTTGGTCGGAAAGAGCAATAGCGGCAAAACCACATTGAGCAAGTTTGTGGCATGGGTGAACGGTTTGAAAGTCGTACAATTAAATGTTTCGAAGAATTATAACTCGATAAATTTTGATAATGATTTACGTGACATTTTATTATCCTGTGTTAAGGGTGAGAAGACATGTTTTTTGATTGATGATTCCGCAATATTGGAGTCTGCATTTATAGAGAGGATGAATACCCTTTTGGCCAACTCAGAAATTCCAGGTTTATTCGAGGGGGATAGCTTTGATAATTTGATGAGACTTTGTGCTGAGGAAGCCAGTTTACTGGGTGAGTTACTTGGTTCTAATGAGGAGCTTTATGTGTGGTTTACTCGAAAGATAACGGAAAACCTTCATGTTATTTTTACACTCAGTGACTTGAACCCAGCGAAGCGGCCGAACATTGTGACATCACCCGCTCTTTTCAACCGATGCGTTTTGATGTGGATGGGCGATTGGAGAGATGACGCTCTCATAGAGGTCGGAAGTGCCTTAATGGATGATTTGTCACTTATAGTGCCGCGGACTTCGGAGCTTTCGGGTGAACTTGAACTAAAAAGCGCAATCGTGAGTATTTTGCTTTTTGTGTATCGAAACTCGGCAATAGGTGATACATTCGGTCTGGAAGTGCCAGGACAATACCTCTTGCTCCATGATACTTTCAAAACAATTTATTCGAGTCAGTTGGGAATGCTCGAAGAAAGCCACAGACATGTAAGCGTTGGCTTGGAAAAATTGAAAGAAACGATGTTAGAAGTGAAACATTTAAGAGACAGGCTCACTGAATTGCAGTCTCACCTCCGAACCAAAGATGAAGAGGCAAAGAAGATGCTCAATAGAATGCTCACGGAGCAGAATGAGGCGGAAAGAAAACAGGAATTTCTGGTCGCGACCCAAGACGAGCTAGCCAAGCAAGAAAAGGAAATACTGGAGAGACGAGTGAAGGTTTCCAGAGATTTAGAACTTGCGGAACCAGCAGTGATAGAAGCAAGGCGAGGTGTACAAAATATTAAAAAACAGCACCTCTCAGAAATTCGGAGCATGATCAATCCTCCTGATGCAGTTAAAATGACAATGGAGTCTGTGTGTGTTCTATTCGGCTACGAAGTCGAATCTTGGAGGGACGTACAACAAATTGTGCGTAGCGAAGACTTCATTCCGAATATTGTGGCCTTTGATAGCGAGAGGCATTTACGTCCAGATATCAAAAAGTACATGCAAGTGAAATACTTGTCGCGAAAAGACTTCAATTTTGAAACAGTCAACAGGGCAAGCAAAGCATGCGGTCCGCTTGTGCAATGGGTAGAAGCTCAAATTATGTATGCGGACATTCTCGAGAATATTGGCCCGCTTCGTGCTGAGATGAATTCTTTGGAAGCCAGAGCAAAGCAAACGAGGGCACAGCTAATTGCTATTGATCAGATGATAAAAGAGTTGGAGGAAAGTATCGAGGGTTACAAAATCGATTACAGTAGCTTGATAAGAGACACGGAAATCATTAAAGAAGAAATGAGGACTAATCAGAAGAAGGTTGACCGAAGTATGAATTTGTTGGACAACTTGGCTTCGGAGAGAGAGAGGTGGTCTTCGAGCATCAAGAAGTATGGCGAACAAAAGGATGTATTAGTTGGGAACTGCATCTTGATGGCGGCATTTTCTGTATTTGCTGGTTGTCTAGATGCAGAAAGTCGTATCCAGCTACTCCTGCTGTGGAAGGTGCATCTTGATAAATACACTTTACCATATGAGAGGGATATTTTGGTCAGCTCACTATTGGTGAGGTTGGGCCAAGTTGAATTACGAAATAAAGACACCGTGCCAGATGATCTTACTCTTGAAAATCTCTTAATTTTGAAGCAACACAATTTGGCAGCTCTTGTCGACCCCTTGGAGGGATCCATCGAAGGAGTGATGAATATGTTTCCAGAGAAAAATTTTGTCGTGTCTAGTTTCCTAGATGACAGGTGTATAAAGCTGGTGATAAACGCTGTGCGGTTCGGTGGTACAATAGTACTCAAGAATGCGGAGTTCTACGATCCTATTTTGAACAATATTGTCTGCGTCAACATTAAGAGGAACGGTGGTCGAATGATCGTAAAGGTAGGAGATCAAGAAATCGATTTCCAGCCAGGATTCCGCTTATATTTGCACACAAAAGAGAAGGTCGGTGCCCTTCCTGCTGTTCTCACATCCCGTTTGCCTCTTATAAACTTTGAACTTACTAGTGGATCCCTAAGGGCCAAAATACTTCAGCTAACACTATTCCACGTCAGAAGAGATATGGAGGAGAAACGGGTTGAATCTATTGTCTCACAGAGTGAATGTGGTTCTAAATTGAGGCTCTTAGAAGAGGAATTGTTAACTTCTCTCTACACATCGAAGGGCAATTTGTTGAATGATGATTCCATAGTATTAAAACTAGAGTCCTTAAAAGCGGACTCTAAGGAAATTGAATTGAGATTGGCTGAGGCAAAAGAGGTGACTAGATCTGTGGAACATGTCCGTTCTAAGTACGGTGACCTCGCCAATACTTCCGTGATTATTTTCGGAATACTTAAGAAAATTGCCAAATTAAGACCTGTTTATCATTTTCAGTTGGACACCATCATCGAGGTTTATTCGCGTGTGCTATGCGAGCTCGATGAACACACCAGTGTTCCCGCTGCAATCGAGGCTTTGTATGTCGAGACGTATGCCTTCATGGCACCGCAATTGGCACAATTAGAAAAGAAGCTTTTAGCATTATCTTTGACGGCAGAATATTACTGCTACACTGTGGGTGGCCATTTCAGAGATGCATTCCGATCTATACTATTTGGAATCGAGAACGATGACTTTTCTAAGACTATAAAGGATGTCAGGAACAGTTTACTATTAAAGGGTGACTCAGGCAACATAAAGGATCTCAAGTCAAACAATGAAGATTCAGAAGCATTCATGTTGATTCATGAAGTGCTCTCTGCTGCGACAATTGAGAAGAATATCAAAAGCATGCACAGTGCCATGGTTGCGATGTCGTCCTTCCTTTTCACAGGAAATGGCCCTTTCAGCTCAAAGTACAACTTAGAAACCTTTATTGAGAGATCGGCCGAGATAATAATTTTGGCATCGCCGAAAGGATTTGATGCTACTTTCCACCTTGAGAAACTCGCATTACGAAATGCGATTGAGCTCAAGCTGGTAGCCATGGGTACTAGGGAGGGCGTTGAAGTAGCTAACAGAGAAATAAGGAAAGCTTCTCAGAGTGGCCTGTGGGTGTTAATACAGAATGTGCAGCTAGCGGCAAGCTGGCTCCATACCCTTGAGAATACATTGGAAGTTTCAGGCAAGCATCCTGGTTTCCGTTTGATTTTGACCTGTTCCCTCGAAACCCACATACCCGTATCACTAATGCTGAAGTCTAAGGTTATTGTCTTCGAGGACAAGGATGGCATCAGGAATTCTGTCACAGAAAGTACAAAGATGCTTCCTCCAGACTCTTTCGAGAACAATACGGCTGAGAACAAGCACCTCATCTTTCTTCTCCTATGGTACCACGCTTTGATACTGGAACGTTCTCGATTTGTTCCGGCGTCATTCAAGAAAGGGTACGACATAAATGAAAGTGATTTAACCGTTGCCTATCAAACGGTGATGAGTTTGATGACCGAATACAGAGGAGTCAAGACAAGCATTGCTGCTGACAAGATACCTTGGCAGCATATAAGCCATATAGTTGGTTCAACTACATATGGTAACAAAGTTGATAGCGACGTCGATAGGGAATACTTTATTCACTTGGCCCAACACCTCTTCCGAATCGAATCCTTTGATCATGATTTTAACTTGGTGGCCAACACGATTACCGAACGCGAGGGAATCTTTCTCCGTCCAGAGGAGAAGGGTCGCTACAAACACTGGATCAGTCGCCTACCAGACCAGACGCCACTAAGTTGGCTTTCGTTGGAGGAGAAGGCCAGCGATGAAATGACCAGAGTGGAACTTCAGCACTTGGCAACTCAGGTGCGCTTAAACTTATAGATTACGATTAAATGAATAACGACACTGCACCGAGTAGCCCCAAGAGCGCCAAGATGATACATCACGGTTACCTCATATGCTTTTATTAAGTACAAAGTTACCGCGTAACTTACTCGTCGTCCTCCTCCAAGGTCTGAGCGGCGATACGGTCCAAGTCTCTCTGACCGTTCTCAGAGATTCTTCTGCCACCCTTGGGGGAGATCTCCAAAACACCAATCTGCTCCAAAGCCTGCACAACCTTTCTGTTGATGGAGCCGGAAGCGTCACCGTGTCTGTGGGGTCTGAAGCCTCTGTTGATGGCACCACCGTACAACTTGTTCAACTTGCCGACACCAACCTGCTTTCTCAAGTAGACGTGTCTGGCGACAGAGGCGGCTCTCTTGTAGAACCAGGTCTCAGCCTCCTGAGGGGGCAACTCGTTGGAAGCAGAGGTCTTGACAATGTCAACGTAGCCGGGAACCTCCAACTTACCCTGTCTCTGCAAGAACTGGGCGTAAGCGTTGATAAAGTCCTGAGCGGGAACGTCCCTGAATGTTAGTGTTTGTTTCAATCAAGCGGCACAGCGAGCGGAGGCATGTCGGGCTGTCTGAGGAAATGTTTGTATGCGATGTCAACGTAAACTGGAAGGAGGAAATCGGAAGCCTGCCCCTGTCTAACGAGAGAGCTGACTTACCTCTTGGAATGCTGGAGGCAAAGATAATGGGAGGAACTCAAGGATGGACTTGAATCACATTGTATTTACTAGGACATCGATTCTCACAGAATTCCTTCAAGACGGAGCCCGGAGGCACGGCTCGTGTAGTTTGCTTGTTTGTGGGTCAGGCAACGCCTGTGTGACCGTACTTACCTAACTGAAACACCTGCCATCTTTACTTAGTCTGTGGATGTAGAAGTGAAGTCAATACTTTTTCACGGTTGAAATTTTTCGCACAGCGCTACGAAAGAAAGTTACACAAAGTGGAAATGTTAGTGCTGGGATTTACGCGGCTATGCTGGTTAGTACGCGTTTCCTAGAAAAACAGTCACGGTCCCACTAGCTGCATGCAGTCCTGACTTTTCAGTCGGGTTGCAAATTGACCCGTATCCACCAAGAGGTGCCAGCATCTACTCTTGTATAGGATGAGAACACCATTTGAGGTTGTGTTCATGATTGAGGAAGAAACCTGCGTCTTTTTTTTTCAGTTATCTTTGTAGCTACTTTATTGCGCAGAACCCTGCAAGCCAAGTCTACCGTTCTACTGGGTGTGCTTTAGCAAACTACGATATTTACAGTTGCAGTCATTGGCTCTGATATTGTTGTAGTGCTAACATCAGAAATAGAATGGTGTTGTAATGTCTAGTATAATTAAGGAATTTGTCAATGTTTGGTTATTTGCAGCAAATGTGTGCAAGGTAATCAGAGGTGTATCGTGTGCAATTCTCCAATCACATTTGAACAACCAAGCTCAGAGAAACCAAAAGATAACGTTGTCACACACAAATGGAGTTTTAGATTGGGAGCTGTCTTTGACCCTGCAACATAACTCAGGTATTTATTACATTAGCCGTCAAATGCAATAGTAGGCCATCTTGTGTAGGATCTTCTCGAGCCTGAAGTGAGAGACAAAACTACAAGACGGCATGAATGCTACATCTCCTCACGGTCAAAACATAAGGGTCGTTACCGGAACAGTTGCGATAAGGTTTCAAGTTCTACATCTGCGTATCCATAACGCTGTATAGCATTTGATGTCGCATCGTTAGCTGCAAAACAAAAAATAAAAGAAAAAATACGAGCGATGAGTGCGAAGTGAGCCCTCCAGCACCCTGATAACTATTTAGAAGATTTGATACGGTGGACCAGCCACCGATATGGATATTATTGCACTCCCTTGCTGTGTAATTATGCCGCGGTCAGTACGGTGCACCAATTGTACTGCACGACGATACCTGTAACGTTTCTCAGCACCGGGCATTAGAAAATTGCCTACAAAAATATACTGTACAATTAGTGTGTATTAGATGCCAGGGAAGCTTAGACCTTGAAGCCTCTAGATCTTCTTCTACCTCTGGCTCTCTCGAACTTTCTGCCCTTAGACAAGATTCTGGGAGCCTTGCCCTTGTGAGGACCGAAACCAAAGTGTCTCACGGCCTCTCTAGCGTTTCTGGGACCTCTGACAATCAAGGTGTTCTGACCCTTGGGAGCTCTCAAGGCCAACTGGTCCAAGGTGATAGCCTCACCACCAGCCTTGACGATTCTGGCCTTAGCACCGGCGGTGAATCTCAAAGCGGCGACAGTGGTCTTGGGGAACTCGAGCAATCTGTTGTCGTCGGTAACGGTACCAACAACAACGATGGTCTTGTCAGCAGCACCCTTCTGCTTCAAGGCCTTGGAAATTCTAGAGACAGAGACGGGAGGTCTGTTGATCTTGGACAAGAACAAGTTCTTCAAGATAACCTTGTTGAACGGAGCCTCAGTACGACCTGGTTGTTAGTAACTGTATTCTGCTCAGAAGACGCACAAATGTACTCGCAGAATGGGCACCTAGTGCCGCCGCTGGCTGGCCAGCAGCCGGCCATGGCAGAGCCTGGCATGAAAAACCAAGATGGAGAAAACATGCACGGGGCTTGCCAATGACGGTGCGGAGCCATTTAAGGCCAACGCTGTGGGCTTCACGTCTGGTATGTTCACCAGACACCCACATTCGGAGCGCTTAGGCTGCCGAAAAATCCTTCAAGTAACTCTGACGACTTCAAACCTCCATCGGATACATACGAGCAAGGAAGGTGTACAACTTGACCAACATCTTCAAGTAGACATTGTCAGACTTGGGGGCCCTTCTGTGGCCAGCTCTAGCATGCTGCTTGGTGGTGTGGTCCTTTCCCATTTTGCTTGTGGTTGACTAGTGAGAAAGAGTGGGTGAAAAATCGCACTCGCCATATGCGAAAATTTTCAATAGTTTTGTGTAACTTCATTAGGGCATGAACCCCGCCGCTTACAGTCACGTGACGAGTTCTTTTGCAGCCAGAGTCGCCGCCCTCCACCGTCTCTCGACAAGTAGTGCCGGAGCGTATCCTTGTAGTAGGGAGTCTACTTGATGCTGGCGGCGTTCACAAAAGCAACACACGGCGGAGACTCACGATCACCGCCAGCAAACCTGTTTGTAACTGGGGCGGGATCTCAATGGCTCCTGCAACGTCTCGTAAAGCTAGAGAGAACAAGCCCACACAGCACTGCTGGTCTTCTCGCACCGTAAGCGATAGGAGGTCCCCTTTCGGAACTAAAAGAGGACAGTTTGCCCCGTCGTCTTACGTAAGCTCCCGCAGACACCGATTACGTAATATCACCATCCTGCTTACTTCATCACAGATACCAACTGCTGCGCTAACGAGGAGGCGTACCCTATGTCCCAGCTAACTCCCATTCGAGGCTTCACCAACACGCCAGTGCTGCGGCTGGTGTGCGTGTTTGCCACGTTATCGGCGTTGCTTCTTCTGATCTTGCAGATGAAGCACTACGTGCGGCTTGCGGTGGACCCGTTTATCCTCGAGTACAGCCAGTACTGGCGTGTTGCCACCTACCAGCTCCTGGTGGTCAACGAGAGCGATTACCTCATGGCCGTTCTTCTCTGGTTTCACTTCAAGAACTTGGAGCGCTTTTTCGGCAGCAGGAAGTATTTGTCGCTCGTGTTGGTGTTTGCGCTCTACAATGCTGTCGTGGGGTTTGTCGTCATGTGTGTGGGACAGCTCAGTGTCAACTACGCGATCTACGCCATGAACTTGGTGGTTCAGTACAGCGGAGCGACGTTCCGGTATCGTGACACCATATTCAACGAGGTGGCCCCGGGACCGATCGGAGTGTTGTCCTCTCTCTACATGTGCTACGGCAGTGTCATCCCCGTCCTGTACTACTTCAAGATACTCATCACGAAGCCGTTCCAGGACCAGCCCTCACCCGGCAAGGAGTTGCTTTTGACCAACCACTTCCAGATCCACATCCTCTTTACCGTTCTCATGCTCAATAACGGGTTCCGCCTGATTATTCCCGCCGTGGTGGGGGTGGTGATTGGCAAATTGTACGTGCAGCAGCTCTTGCCTGGAGCCAAGACGTGGTTGCTTCCCAACTTTGCCTTCCGGCTCTTTGTGAGTCCGGCGCGGGCGCTTCTGGATCTCGGCGCGCGTGTCAAGACCAACATCCTGGGCTACAGGCGGCTAGCGGGCGAGCCCGAAGCGGAAACTGTGCAGCCCACGGAGCAGGAAGCGGAGGGGGAGGTCGACGAAGAGGAAGACGATGATGTCGCCAATAACGCCGCAGCGGGCATACGAGCGGAGACGCCGGTGCGCCCGTTGGGCAGCAGGCTTCTTGCTCCGTTTCGGGGTCGCTAACGAGTAATGCATTGATGGTAGAATACAGGTGTCTATATACCACTCTCTATTAGAGTGTCTGTGTCGTTGCTGTCCAGATCATATTTTGAGCTTCTTGGTGCCCTCCTCGGCCTCGCGCAAAGCCTTACGGCGTTCAACGTCCCAGTTGTACAACCGCGCGGTGTTGACCTCCATGGTGGTGATGTTTTCCTTCAAGAACTCGAGGTCCTCCTCCACGGACTGCTTCTGTTGCTGGTTTTTCGCGAGCCGCTCGCGCAACAACTCCACCGCCTCCTCAAGCGGATACTCCAACATTACCTCGGCCCCGAGCCAGAGATACACCGACTTCACCGCGTCCACGCCAATGGTCGCTTTCGAGTACAACGTGTCGTTCAACTGATAGTTGGCCTCCATCGTCTTGTCGTCGTCGTCGGACTCCTTCTGCTCCTGCACGTGCTTGATGATGTCGAGATTCTTCTCGATGTCGGGGATCTTCACATCCAAGTCCCCAAGCTGCTGCCTTTTGGACAATTCCATGTACTTGTACTGCTGTAAACGGTCCTGGAACGCTTTCATTACCCGCTCGAACTCGGTATCGGGATCCTTGACGAAGTTCTCGACCTTGTCGATGAACGGCGCCTCGGGAATGCCCCTCGCATTCGTCTTAGTCGGTCTGCGTTAGTACTGCGTCTTTTTTTGTGCCGCTGGGCGAAAACATACTTTAAGAACTCCATGCGTTTTGGAGAGAGCTCACTCTTTCGGTATCGGCTGTGGTCGTGCGCCAAAAAATAACTGCAGCAGGCGGTGTGCAGGACCATAACTTCCGGCCAGCAAGAGCAACGGCAGCTGGGCCGGTGTGGCGACGCGGCGGAGACAACAGCAAGCACAGTGCTGCATGGTAGCGTGCCAGACTTGACCCCGATGGCGATGTGTTTTTGAGTGGCCGTTGTCCAGCAATTCGTGCCGAAGGCATTTCTGTGCATAAATACTCAAAATGGTAGTAACTCGAAGAGTAATCCCAAGCCCAAAATCGTAAACACACGTCGCCAGTACCTTGCATGTATTGTTGCTTAGTGTGACGGGCCGACCCGGGCATCGTTGCTGGGGTCGCAAGTCCGAAATGTGCGCTGCAGACGCAATATCCTAATAGGGTTCCCCGGGTAACCTTGAAGTGGGGAACGCGCAGCTGTCTAATGCCCAACACCGAGCCGAGCATATTTCCTCTGCCTATAAAACCGGCTGCCGCGCCCGCCAAATGCGCGCCAGCCGCATTAGCTACAACCACACGCACTGGCTAGCCGCTCCCCCGCATTACCCCACATAATTTCCTGCCATGATTTCTGAATGCTTCTACGCTGTCGCGGGGTGCCTTTCTGAGATCCCCCTCTTGATAATACAGCTTCTACACTGCGTCACCTGCGGCTTGTGCTGCGGCGGAGCTATTGCAACTTGAGCCGTCCTACAGTGGCCGGGCCACTCCCCACACGCATAATGTACTATGGAATATCAGTAACTAATTCGACAGACGTAGCTAGGCGCCTCTGGCGGCGCTCATCTTGTGGAAGTTGATGTCCTCCTCGTTCTGCTTCTTCCTGGCGTCAAATACATTGATGGCCTCCTCTGCTGCCTTGACACCACTCAAGGCCATGGCGCCAAAGGTAGGACCCATTCTGTTGCTGCCATCGACCTCGGCCAACTCCATGCCTGTTACCACCAAGCCCGGCGCGACCTCGCGGGTGCCCTTGACAATGGCGTCCTCGGCAGAGTTCATGTCGAGACCGCGCATGTGGCCCATCTCCAACACCGAGAGCTCGTGCATGCGCTTGACAGTACCGGCGCCAAAAGGACCGTCGTGGCCGGCGGCAGAGATCACCACGTTGCAATTGATCGTGTTGGGGTCCATGCAACTCTGGGTGTCGTGGTTCAAGGCCACCAACGTCCAGTTGGTGACAACACCGGCGAGCCGTAACTTGCCGGTGGCCGGGTCGCGCCGGGTGATGACATCCTCCACCGCCGTGGCGTTGAACAACTTGACGTTGGAGAACTGCAACACCTTGGAGAGCAAAGTGCTCATGAACAAGGCCGCGTGCTTGACCACCACGTAGTCTCCCTCGTCCTCGTAGGCCACTTCCAACTCGTCCAAGAAGAGGTGGGCAGGCTTCCGCAACACCATGGCGGAGAAAAGCTGGCCGCCCAACCAGCATCCGCCGCCGGGGGATACGCTGGCCTCAATGATGGCGATCTTCAAGTCCGGACGGTTCTTGGCCAAGGTGTAGGCTGCGCTCAAGCCTGCCGAGCCAGCACCAACAATAACCACGTCGCTCTCAGCGTACTTGTCCAAGTCGGCAAAGTAGCGCCTGGTCATGGCCCGCGACACCGTGGACTCGCGGATGGGGGCGAATCTGAAGTTGTTCCAGTCGGCGAAAGACACCTTGCCTTGAGAGTCCGGCGTCAGCTGCATCTGGATGGGTTCAGACTTGAGGCTGAGAGCCTCGACCGTTTGCAACATAGTAGGAGGAACCATTTCGGTACTTGATCCGTGATCATGGAGCCAACGGTGCCCTTTTATACCCTAGCACATTGCCCTACATTACGTCTACGTGCATTGCCCTTGGTGGGTCGCGCTCTATTCTTTTAAAGTTCGCTGTCACTATGCCGCAGTATAAGTGCATACCGGTGGCTGCGAAAACCTAATTGGAATGCATACGGCGGTCACTCCAGATTGTCGCCCTGTGTCCAAGTGCCGTGGTCTAGTTGAAGCCTGTAAAGTAGCGGTCTCTGAAATTTTTTATGCTGTGATGATGCGTCGTGGTGGTGCCTTCGTAGGAATCGTCCCGCTTGACGTACACAAGCAAGCGGCGCGACCACTTGTGGAATTTTTGCTCGAGACAGTAGAGGAGCTCCAAATTTTGGTGTTGCGGAATTACGTGCTCCTCAAACTCGTCGTTGGCTGTTGGCATCCAGAATGCTAGGCGCCCGCCCACGGGCAAGCGGGCAACACTAAACCCTAGCAAGTCGTCGAGCAAATTGCTCAACTCGTAGGCCTTTTTGGGCTGCACGTAGTCGCGCCGATGATGCGCCTTCTCGCCGTCAATCACCACGTTTTCCCTGCCCTTTGCTTTCTCCGGGTTCTTCGCGCCAAGTACCTTCAACCCCTCGCGCACGCCATATGGCGGGTCACACACAATGCAATCTATCCCAAAGTCCTCCCGCAAGGCAGAGTGTGTAAAGTCCATGGTCATGACGTCAAGGAACCGATGCAAGGTTTTGTACTGCTTGAAGTTCGCTGGAATGTTGCACTGCAGAGACTTGCCTCGCAAGGCCCTGGGATCGATGTCTGAACCCATCATGAGGCCACCAAACTCAGCGCCCGCAACTAGAAACGACCCGGTGCCTGTGAAGGGATCATATGCGATTTTCCCGGGCGCCACCTGGGCGATATTGCAGCTCACGAGCGCCAACTCTGCGTCGAAGGAGGTGGTGCCGATGTACTTACGGCGCCGCAAGTCGTATGTGTCGAGGATGTTGCACTGGCGGGCACTGTGGGCAATTCGACGACCAAAGTACATGTAATCAGGCTTGCCTGCTGCCTCTTGGCCCACGACGTGGTACTTCTCAAGAACCGTAAAAACATTGTCTGGATTCTTCAATCTCACAGGACCCTCCCAGTTGAAATAGGCAAAGCTATTCATGATGTCATACTTCTCCTGGGTCTCTCTGCTGCCTTTGTAGCCTTCAAATTCAAACTTGAATGAAGCCGTCTTGTAGTGGTCAAACTTATCACTCAGTTTTCTGCGTACCTCGCGGTGCAAGGCGCCAATATCCTCTCCCTCGCCCCAGAGCTCGTAGATACCGCGGCACAAGACCAGCCGGGCCATGATCTGTGCGGCCTGGGCGTCGTGATCGAGCTGTACCACGAGAAACGGACTCAGCTCGTCGTGGCGCGAAAGATCGACATTGATTCCATGAAGGTCCGCCAACAGCTCAAACTCCGCGCGCCGGAAGTTTGGGTAAGCCTGGGCGAAGTAGATGAGGTAGTCCTTCATTGGAGTCTACCCCAGAGTCTTGCAGTGAAAAGCTCATCGCATACTGCATACAGTAAAGGTCGACTTCTACGGGTGTGCGACAGAAGGTGGTATACCTCCGCCGGGCAGTCCAAGCGCAAACCACCTGCACTTCAGCCGCGCAATGGCGCTGCCGTGCGAGAGCCAATTATGCCGGGACAAGGGTGTGAGCTGTTAGCGCATACATAATTGCGTGCATATAGTGAATCTAACCTGCCAAAATGCCTGCAGGAATACAGCTACCGAAGACGTCTAGTGCATGTCTCGTCGTTGCGGAACGCGACAAGGTGGTGATCCAGCACCTATTCTGCGGCTAGCGATGTTCGATGCCAACGAATTATATTATCTTGATAGTAAGTTATGCAGTGTTTTGGCGTATCGTTTAGATCACCAATGTAGGTTCCAAGTCACAAATCCTTCTTGCCTATGCCGCAGATTCTCTTGTAGAGCTTCTTGCTCTTCACTCTCACCCTCTTACCATAGATGTAGAAGAACACAGAGCTGCCGTTGATGACCAAACTAATCATCAACAACAAATACGTCATGGTTTTAAGACCATCTAAGGCAATCCAGCTAGAGACTGTGGCCGTAAAGGCAATGGCCACTCCGTTATTGAGGTATGAAATGTTGATGATGGCTTCTCTCAAGAGCTCAGGGTAGCAGTCGCATGCATATGTATAAGCGACGCCCGTCACACAGGACATGGAGAAGCCCAAACATCCTTCGCCAATGACGACTGGAATGGCCCAAAACGTCTTGTAGTGGCATCCAAGACCGTAGCCAAGGAGTCCGCCCGCGTTGATGACGGTGGCAGCGACCATTGTCCACAATCGGAACTCGGGTTCGTAAATGCCATTGTTGCGTCTGGACATGTATACAGAGATCCAATCATTGAGCGATCCCCCCACCACCATGCCGAGTAGGTTTCCAACCAACATTGCAAAGTTGGTGAGCCCAATGGACGAGATGGAAAAGTTATAGGGATGGGCGCCGTAGAATTGGGCCTGCGTCGTGATGATGTACGTTAACCACATCTGCTGCAACCCTTGGAGCACGCCCGCCCAGGCAACGGCAGGCAAAGCCAAGGTCGCGATGGGCCCGAAGAAAATCCACCACCACTTTCTCTTGTCGCTGTATTTGCGGTTCAAGAGCGGCAATCTCGCCCGCCGGCAGCTAGCCACGTCCAGCGTGTCTGACAACAGGGTAGACTCTTCAATCAACAGGTGGCCGTCCAGCTTCTCCAACTCGCCAGACTCTTGCTCTGCAGGATGGCTTCGAATGACTTCGGGCACCTCGTGCGCCCGATAAAATGTAGGATCCTGCTGCGTGAGGAGCTGGACAATGAAAAGAATAGCAAACACTATGATGAGAATGTAGGCGCACCAGCGCCAGTCGGTGTTTTCAGCGACAAAGCCCGTGACGATGGGACCAAGAGACGCGCCCGCGTACAAGGCGAGCACAGCAAAGCCGATGCGCGCGCCTCTCTCGTGCTGGAAGTAGATCTCCAAGCACGAGATCTCGACCACTGTGAATTGAGCGGAGGCAGCAAAACCCACGAGGATGCCGCCGATCCAAAGCGTCAGCACCGCCGTAGCACGCACATAGAGGATGTGGCCGATGATGACAAGAAGATCGCAGCCTAGGATGACAATGCGTTTACCGAACTTGGACGCCAACGTTGGCAACACAAAGCAGCCCACAACGATGAAGATTAAGAGCATTGCCCCGAGGGTGTTGAGGTCGCTGTATGCACAGTCAAACTCCTTCGTCCACATGTGCCAGATGGGCGAGCTCCACACGGCAGCAGCAGCAAGAAAGAAGCCCCACACGCTCATGAGCGCAAACTGGTAGTCCTTCTTGCGCGGGGACCAGCGGAGAGGGTCGAGAGGGTCGTCGCTGGGCGCAGGAAAGAGTACCACATCGCCGTCGGAGTTGTGGCCGCTGAGCATGTTTTCCATGTCCACGAGCCGCACCGTGCCCGGCGCCTCGAGCGGCTCGGGCATATCTAGCAACGAGCCCGACATGTGGTGGATGAGGGAAAAAAAGCGTCTTGTCGGCGATGTCTCGGCAGCGGAGCCGTATATGCCCGAAATGTGGGGAAGTGCGCGGCCTGACCACGAACAATGCTCCGGCAGCTGGCAAGATACTGCGGATCTGGTCTCGTAATTGCAGCCTACACAACCTCTGCTTCGTGGTCCCCCAAGTAGACGGCACGAAAGGGGGCTCAGAGTGTTTACAGGGTCCTCGGCACATAGTCGTGGTTGAGGCACACGCGCGCTCCGATCGATAAACGGTGTCAGGAGGCAGCTATCGTCTGCGATATGGTCGAGGAGGCTCTACGACAGCGGGTGACGGTTGCTTTTGCGTCGATGCAACATCGGCACTGAGATTAGGCTGACGGCCGCATTAGGCAAATCCACCGCCCGGCGGCACACGACGAAACATCGGTGCGAGCACGACCGCGCGTCGTGAGCGATGCCGTCGGCGCACGGGGCAGCAACTTTTCACCGGTACCCGCACTTGCAGCCCGCCGCGTAAGCATCCCAGACTTGGCAATCACTCTGGTGTCAGCCTGCTGGACCCATTCCCAGCCCCTCAGCGCGCAACACGTCCCACGACGACCGCGGCGCCAGCAAACACATACACAGCAACAGCAGCCTAGGTAGCGGTGTTTAGCTCTATATCCTAATAAAGTACGTCTTAGGCATAGAACACAGCAACATGTCCAGCATCGACGACGACGAGGCGCTCTTTGAAGACATCTACGACGACGACGGCCCCGAGGAGACCACCACGGACACCGCCGCCGTTGCCGCCGACACCAAGGCCGAGACCCAGTCGGCGCCGGCAGCCGACGATGTGGGGCTGCACACGGCCGCGGGTGCGCCCGCGCCGGTGGCGCCGCCCGCCAGCGCGCCGCCCTCCACCACCGAGCCCCAGGAACAAGCGCCCGCCCAGCCCGAGTACTACGGCCTGACGCCCCAGACCTACGCACCGCCGCCGCCACCCGCACCCAGTGTGGGCGGCGGCTCCGGCAAGATGTTCATCGGCGGGCTCAACTGGGACACTACCGAGGCCAAGCTTGTAGACTACTTCTCGCAGTTTGGCGAGGTGGTGGACCACACCATCATGCGGGACTCCGCCACAGGCAAGCTGCGCGGGTTTGGCTTCCTCACCTTCCGGGACCCAGCATCGGTGGAGAGCGTCATCAAGCAGGACCACGTCTTGGACGGCAAGCTCATCGACCCCAAGCGCGCCATCGCCAAGGAGGAACAGGACCGCGTGGGCAAGATCTTTGTCGGCGGCATCGACCCCATGGTGAACGAAAAGGCCTTCAACGACTTCTTCTCGCAGTTTGGCCGCATCATCGACTGCCAGTTGATGATCGACAAGGACACCGGCCGCTCGCGTGGATTTGGCTTCATCACCTACGACAGTCCTGACGCCGTGGACCGTGTCACCGTTAACAAGTACTTGACCTTAAAGGGCAAGCAGATGGAGGTTAAGCGCGCCGAGCCCCGCAATCAGCACCCGCCGGCGCAGCAGCAGCACGGCGGGTACCAGCTGTACAACCAGTACGGCAGCTCGTATAATCAGCCGTACCAGCCGGCCATGAACGGCTTGTCGCCCGAAATGATGCAAGAGTACTTCCAGCGGATGCAGCAGTGGTACTACATGCAGCAACAGCAACAGGGCGGCGACGGCGGCGACGAACCTGGTCAGCCTTTGAACCCGCAGCAGCAGGAGTCGGATGGCAGAGACAGGCGCGGCGGCCGCTCTGGCAGACGCGGCCGCCGTGATCGCCGCGATCGCGATGACCGTGGCAGAGATGACCGAGGACGTAATGGAAGAGACGACAGAGATGACCGCGGCCGCGCCGGTGACTACGGCGACAACGGGAATGGTAAACCTGGGTTGAACTTGCCCAAAGGTCCTAGGGGCCAGCCACCCTCGGGCCCGTCTGGCGGAAGGGGCCGCGGCGGAAACGGAGGTAGTCGGTTCCACCCATATAGCAGAGGTGGAAGGCGAGGCTAGTTGCAATATAATTGGGATACTGGACGTCACGTAAAGTTCCGTCGGTGCTACAGCCTTTTCCAAAAATGCTTCTTTTATTGATGCTAGTACTTCCTCTTCTTTGACGGGCGCGCATTCTTTGCCTTCCGCTTCTCCTTTAATAATCTTTCCTTGTGGATTTGTTCCGTAGACCTCAACTCCTGTCTTTGGCCAGCCTTGTTGTAGCCCTTCACTTGGGTGCCCGCCTCGAGAGCCTTTTCCACCTTCTTCTTCTGCTTGTGATAGTCATCTCTGAACTTATCAGGAAGCTTTGGCGCCTTCACCTGCTTATGCACAAAACGCTTACCCCTGTTTGCGCCATCGCTGCGTTCCACAGAGCCCGTTTTGATCCCGGAAACGTTACGCTGCTTCTTCCACTCGTCAAACTTGCCAGACTTGTATGTGGCTGGGATTCTTTGACCACTCTCTCCAATGATGAATTTCTTATCAGTGGACTGAGAGTTGACATAGTTGCCCTTTTTCTTGTCCCACCTCATAACCTGCTTGTTGACCTGGGTCTTGTCATCATTATCCAAATCATAGGTGGCCTTAGCAGCATCATTAGCGAAGGAAGATGAGATCGATAACTGCTTGTCCTGGATCGATGATGCAGGTGCGTAGTGGCTCATGAAAAATTGAGGATCTCTGTACGTTTTCCTGGCCTTCTTGTTGAGGAGTTCATCAGCGTCTTCGAACGCATCTTGTAACTCATCTTCGTTAGCATCTTGCTCCTTCACCGTATAGCCAACCTCTCCTTCGTTTTGAAGGATTTCCTCCTCTATGCCATGGGATAATCCAGCGATTCTTTCCTTCTCCAACAACTCTCTCCTCTCCTTCGCCTTTCTCTGGAGAGGAGCGATTTGCCGCCGTCTCTTACTCATGAACTCAACCATACTATTTTCATCTCTATCGTTTCCCTTCTTATTGAACTCAAAAACAGTTTCTTTGGAGTGCCTGTTTTGAAGTTTTGCAAGGAACCTTTCCTTCTCCTTTTCCAAGTTCGGGCCAAAGAGGAGATGCTGCTCATCCCAGGAGCCTGTCTCTGTCAACTCCTTTGACCTCTTCAAGGACTCCACCGATGCAGCTTGTCTTGTTCTTTGATATAACTTTTCAGCCTTGACAGACACATCCCGAATTACAGTAAGGTCGTAGTGATTTCTCAACAAATTCTCATAGAGCTCCTGGAAAGTCTCAAGAGAAGGACGAGGAACCGAGCCCAAGACCAATCTGTTAGTGTACTCAATTTTCGGCTCAGTAAAGGCATCACCCTGCTTTTGCTTCAAGATTTCGACCTTCTTTTCGTGCATGGCAGTCAACAAAACTTTTTTTCCGAGGAACAATTCCAAGTCAAGGAGGTAGGACAATTCCTTCTCGTTTATGAGAGAGTAAGCCCAACCCTTGTTACCAGCTCTGGCTGTTCTACCCACTCTGTGGATGAAAATCTTTGACGACGCAGGAAAGGTGTAGTTGACGACGTTTGCCAACACAGGGATATCAATACCACGAGCAGCAACATCAGTCACCACCATCACCGAGGTCAAGCCCATTCTAAATTGATAAAGTTGCTGATTTCTGGCTCTCTGATCGAGTGAACCGTAAATGTATGATACAAGATAACCCGCATCCTTGAGCAAGTTGGAAATGTACTCAACATGATGCTTCGTGGGAACAAAAACAATAGTGGAATGTTTGGAGGGCAACTGGTTGGCCGGGGGGAGGCGCTCTCTCTTCCGGCGCTTGCGCTTTTTGGCATCGTTCTCTTCATCGGAGTCGCTATCGTTATCGGCATCCAAGTCTTTGAGCTTCTTGAGCTGCTCAGTTGTGGCCAAAGGGAGCTTGATCACTTCTTGCAAAACATAAAGCAAATTGGCCTCTCTTTCGTTTCTCTTTGTGGTAAAGAATGCCATTTGCAACTGGTCTGAGATCTTGGACTCAGCATCGAGTCTTACCAACACAGGATTCGACAAGCCTGCCTTGGCAAACTCAACCAACGACTTTGGAAGGGTAGCGGAGAACAAGAGGGACTGGCGAGAGGATGGCAACGCTGCAAGCAACTCGTTCAACTGCTCGGCAAAGTTCTGCTCAAACAATCTGTCGGCTTCGTCAAACACGATGTACTCCACCGTCTTCAAGTCGAGATCCATCTCCACCTTCAAATGCAAGAAACGACCGGGGACAGCAACCACAATGTCTGGGTTGGTCATGAGGGCCGAGAAGTGCTCGTCCAAACTCTCACCACCAGTGAGCAACACGGAACGCAAGTCCGTGCCCCTGCTGAAGTCCTTGATCTGCTTATGAGTTTGCATGGCCAACTCTCTCGTGGGCAGCAACACGATGGCTCTGATACCGACCTTGGCAGAGTGGGTCTTTAACTTTTCAATCATGGGGAGCGTGAACGCGGCAGTTTTACCTGAACCGGTACGCGCCATGCCAACAATGTCTCTGTTTTCCATGATCATCGGAATGGTCTTGCGCTGGATTGGCGTGGGCTGGCGGTAGCCCTTTTTGCTGATGTTGGCCATGATCGTCTTGGAGAACCCAAACGACTGGAACGAGCCGGCCTTGGCCTTTTTGGCCTGGGGATTCTCCGCGGCAAAGTACTGTGCCATGTCCTTCATGTCGTTCTCCTCCTCTTCGTCGTCGGAAAGCTCCATCTTGGGGAAGCCATCGGGCACCTTTTGGCGCTTGCGCGCCGGCTCGGTCTCGGCATCGGACTCTATGACATCCTGGATTTCGCCGTCGCTGGCGTAGTCCGAAACATCCTCTTCGCTGTCACTGCTGGCGTTGAGAAGCGAGCGCGCAATGTCTACCTCGTCGTCCGACATGCCTGCGGAGTAGTTGTGCGATGAGCTCATCTCTTCGCGGCCGCTTTCTGCATATAGGCAGAATATTTCTAGCGAGTATACATGCAGGTATAAAATATCTGCCTGTCAAGACCGACCGCTGGGTGCTCAATTGGGACCAGCATGTCGAGTGCAACTGCTCCTGTCACTCCATTATACACTGTACTGCAATTGTCATGGCAAGCAGTCAAGCCGAAGCCACCAAAAATTGTGGGCGTCAGGCACCACACACTCTTTCTGTAGCTGCTGCCAGGTGATGCAACTGAGTCAACCCCCACATGCTAGCACGGGATAAGGCAATGCCGATCTTCAAAGCGAACCTTGGCCGACACTGCACGGCACTTGTGCTAATTTCGGCGCAGAATAAGCCCCCGTAGCGCCGAAGAAGAGGGCTCCTGCCGCGCCAACGTGCGCAGGAACCGCAGTGCAGCAACAGCACAAGTGCTTTACACTTTTAAGTTTTAGCCGTGAACTCGAGGCGTTTCGCAGCCGTCGCGGGTCTGCGACCCTCACATCCGCGCGATGTCGCTCGCACCAGACCGCCGACCTGACGGGCTACCGAGCCGTGCCTCTGCCGCGCGGCCGGGCCCGGGTTCGACCGAGAGCCGCGGCCGCCCAGCAGCACACCCTAACACCACACAAATATATTTAGACCGCGCGGGCTGATCTGCTTCCATATGATGCGCCGCAGGAAGAGGGTGGCGCTCACGGCGGTGGCCGCGACGTTGCTTCTTTTGGTGACGTTTACGCGGCTCGCCGCGCTGGACGACGTCGGTCCTGCTGGCTCGAGCTCGGGCGCCTTTCTGCGCCTCGGCCGGGCGTTTGGCCGGCACAAGACGACGCCTTTCCACCAGACCCTGGCCGGCCAGCAGGCCTCCGCGTGGCTGCGGTGGCCGTTTCTGCGGCAGCTGCTGGGCGGCGAGTTGCTGGGCATCGACAACTCGGACGCCGAGGTGGCGCGACTAGCACACGCAGCGCACCTCCAGGTCGACCCCACCGGTGAGCGGCTCGCCGCGGGGTGGGACTTCTACGATCGCATCTTTGCCGCCATCGTCGCCGCCAAGCCACAGACACTGCGCTTGGATCGGTACCGGCTGAAGGACCGCATCTACCACGCGCGCTACGGCGAGCAGACCGCGGACCGGCCGCAGTTTAGCGAGAACTACCTCGCGCTGTTCCTCGAGCTCAATTACGACGAGCTCGAGGCCATGATGACGCTGCACGGCGCCGCGGTGAAACAGCTCCCCGACGGCGCCCCCAAGGGACTTTACCTGGGCAGCGGCATCGTCTACGTTGGCGGCGGCCGCTTCAACTGGTTGGCGCTCTTGAGCATCAAGACGATGCGCGCGTCGGGGTGCCGCATCCCCGTCGAGATCCTCATCCCTCGCGCTGACGAGTACGAGCAGGAGCTCTGCACCAACGTGTTCCCCAAGTTCAATGCCCGCTGCATATACCTTCCGCATCTTCTCCTCGACCCTGCCAACGAGGACTCTGTCATCTCCGGGCTCCAGTTCAAAGGATACCAGTACAAGGCGCTCGCAGTGCTCCTTCTGAGCTTCGAGAATGTGCTCCTCCTCGACTCGGACAACATCCCCGTGCGCAACCCCGACCATCTATTCACCAAGGAGCCGTTCGTCACCAAGGGGCTCATCGTGTGGCCGGATTTCTGGCGCCGTGCCACTTCGCCGTACTACTACCAGATCGCCGGCAGCGAGGTGTCCAAGGTGGAATTACTTCCGTTTTACGACGAGGTCAATGGCGAGTACGTGCGCGAGAATGTTCGCGACCACATCAACCTCGACGCCATCGCCTTGCACCAGCGTAAGGGCGCCATCCCCGACCCGTCGTCGGAGTCGGGCCAGTTGATGATCTCCAAAAAGTTGCATCTCAAGACCTTGCTCTTGTCCTTGTACTACAACTACTACGGCCCCGACTACTACTACCCGCTCTTCTCCCAGGGCAGCGATGGCGAGGGCGACAAGGAGACGTTTCTCGCTGCCGCTGTTGCCCTCAACAAGCCGTTCTACCAGGTGGCCAAGTTCCTCGACGCGTTGGGGTACTTGAACGAGAAGAAGGAGTTTGTGGGCACCGGGATGGGTCACTACGACCCCTTTGACGACTACTCGTACAACCTCGTCAAGCACAATGTGGAGCGGCTACCCGCAAAGGACCGCGAGGTGGCCCGCAAAAAGAACAAGATTCTCCAACAGGGACCGCGCATGACGTTTGTCCACGCTAACTTCCCCAAGCTCAACCCGTGGGAGCTCAAGCAGGGGAACAAGATCATGGACAGCAACGGCAACCGCTTCAGGCTCTACGGCACCGGCATGAAGGTGCGCGCCGGCTACGACTTTGAGTGGTTCCAGTGGGCCAACATGCGCGAGCTCTTGTGCGAGCAAAAGATCAACGTCAAGGTCTTTGCCAGCATCAACCGCGACGAGCTATGCGCTGAGATCAACGAGCACTTTAATTTCCTCAAGTCCACTCAGGGCACGCTCGAGTGATAGTGTACATTAATATAGACAAGTCACCATGGGCCCCCGTAGGCAGATTCAAGAAAATCACGTGACGCGCTTGGTGCGTGCACGCCGACACTCTAGCGAGCGTGTTTGGCGGTGCGACAATCTCCACCGCCATGACGATCCAGTTCTTGTTCTTGCTCTCGCGGCAGGGCAAGGTGCGGTTGTCGAAGTGGTATGAGACGATTCTGCAGAAGGAGAAGTCCAAGATCATGAAGGAGTTGACGACGCTCATCCTCAGCCGCCGGGCCAAGATGTGCAACGTGCTCGAGTACAAGGACATGAAGGTGATCTATCGGCGATACGCGTCGCTTTTTTTCATCATCGGCGTGGACAACGACGACAACGAGCTCCTTGGGCTCGAGATTGTGCACCGCTTTGTCGAGCTTATGGACCGCATGTATGGCAACGTGTGCGAGCTTGACATTGTGTTTGGCTTTGACAAGGCGTACCACGTGCTCGACGAGCTTCTTCTTGATGGCACCATCCAGGAGAGCTCGAAGAAGGAGGCGTTGCGGCGCGTGAACGAGCAGGATGAGCTCGAGAACATGGACGAGTTTGATACTTTGATGACATGAATGCATGGCTAGCGGCCCAATACGCGAGCAAAGTGGGCCGCGCAGGACTGGAACGTGTAGGTGAAGTCTAGCTCGGGGTTGCACGAGCACCGGCCGCGGCGGGCGGAGGGGTTCTGCGGGCACTGGAGGTAGGGCGCGTGGTAGTAGCCAAAGTCGCTGAACCACCACACCTGGCTGCGGCGCAAGTGCGCTGCCACGTACAACAGCCGCACCGGGGCGTCGCCCCAGCGCTCGTAGAAGAAGCCGCCGGTAGCGTCGAGGGCGTCGAAGAAGCGCTGGTACTCCTCGGACCGGAACATGCTCAAGTCTGCAATCTCAAAGTTGGTCCAAAAGTGGCACAAATTGTAGCTGCGCTCGGCATTGTCGTTGGTGACAAGATCGAGCAACTCACCGTCCGGGTGGGCCCGCACATAGTTCAGAAAATGGCCCCACATGGACGGAATGGTGCTCTCGTACTCAAACATGGCGATGGTGTAGCCGTACACGAGGCCGTTGGTGCGCATATGGCGGAACACATCGTAGTCCACGTCGCAGTAGAGGCGGGTGCCGGGCTCGACGCGCCAGTAGTACTGGTACGGCGCGAGGAGCGGGTGCCGGTAGAAGAAGCCCAGAAACCACCGGCACATGTGGCGGTACGACTCGCTGCCTCCGTACGGCACGCCTGCATGCTCCATGACCACCATTGACGCCGCCGCGCGGTCGACGTCGACCCACGAAGGGTACAGCCAGTGCTCGACCGGCACGCGGCCAAACAGAATGGTGCCGTGCGGCACGAGCGCCGCCACCTCGAGCACAAACGACGGCTCGAACGCCTCGTCGTTCAAGAACACCCAGTCGTGGCCAAAGCGGTGGTTGTAGCGGTCCTCGACGTTCTGGACCGTCTCAAGGAGCTCGTAGATGTCGTGGTTGCGGCAGAGCACGAGAAACGCACCCAGCTCACGTCCGTCAGGGCCGCCGCGCGGCTCCTTCTCCACAACCACGGTGTCAACATATTCCGTGTCAAGAAACGCCTGGAGGGTGTCTGGGTCCCTCCAGCGATGCACGGGGCCCGTCGCTGCCTGCGCGATGACATGCTGCCCGGGAGAGTCTGCGCCCGCAAAAAGCGGCGGCGGTCGCTCGTCCGGGTGGGCGAGCACTCCAATCCACGCCAAAGCGGCCGCAGCAGCCGCGAACCAGCGCATTGTGTGGAAGCTTTTGCCGGTGCGTAATTGGCACCGTTCTGGGCCGGCAGCGAGATCGTCGGCACTGCATACAACCGCGATGCTGCAGTTTGACATGTCAAGAAAATACGGTTACGTGCAGGCAAATGACAAGCAGCGGCAGCATTGCAGCGTGGCGGGGGAGCCGCCGGCTACTGTGGTGTGGAGCACGGCGAAAGACGGTCAGCTTGCGGCAGCACACCACGAGGCTCGGACCTGTTTGCGGCTCGCTGGCGGCCATTTACGGGCTACACGCCTGGGCCCACCTCGCACGCCCCGTCGTGTGGGCGCCTGTGGCGCCGCCTCCAGCATCATGCCCGCCAATGTCTACGCTGGCTGCTCTGCGGGTTGCGGCACGTTTCCTCGTACCCTCGCGAGGCCATGTCCTGCACACGACATATCCGGGTAACTCATCTCTTGCACGTTTACCACACAAACACTCAGTGCTGCTTCACCTGGCAGCAACACCCGCTGCACGAAAATTGCGTTTTCACGGCCCTCTCACTGCAGTAGCATCTGCGCCTCTAACACGCTTCCTTTGCATCGCTGCCTCCACCGACAGGGTCGTGTACATGGCACCACACATGCCCCTGCTTATGGCTCCGACGAGATGATTTCGCACCACGAGTACCTGCTGGAGGGCGCTGACGCCGGCCGCCGGCACAGCGCTGGCTCTGTGGATGTGCCCGGTCCCGCGCGCGCCCCCACTGCCGGGCCAGGTTCCGTAGGGACCGCTGGCGACGGCGTCGGCGTGGCGGACGCCGTGGCTGCTTTGCGGCTCCAGGAGCGCCCCGCGGCCGAGACCGGCGTGACTGCTGGAACCGGCGGCGCTGGTTTGGCGCCAGTGGCGTCACCTGACAGTGCCAGCGACAGCGACAGCAGCGTGGGCTCGGACCGTGCCCGCACAGGCGACGACGACGAGCGGCGCCGCCAGGGCGTCACTGGGCGCAAGGCCGCGCGGTCGCTCCGCTTGTTTCGTGGCGACGAGATCAAGCTCCAAAAGATCATTGACGACGACGGCGACGTCGAGCCCGTGCTGCTGGCCGAAGAGTTGGAGCCGGTGCTGCTGGCGACATACTTCCCGCACAAGGACGAGGTGCCGCCGCCGACGCCACCCAAGGACCGCCTCACGCAGCACCTCACCGCCGACGTTGAGTTTGACCACACAGACGGCGCCATCACCAACATCCAGAAGACGGCGGTGGCCGACCCCAGGGCCGATTTCCCCCTCGCCGTGGAGCTCACGCCCTTCAAGAACAAGGTGGGCGGCCACACCGCCATCTTCAAGTTCAGCAAGCGCGCCGTATGTAAGGCGCTCATGAACCGCGAGAACATCTGGTACGAGACCATCGAGCTCAAGCACCCCGAGTTGCTCAAGTTCATGCCCCGCTACATTGGCGTGCTCAACGTGCGCTACTCCACCATCCTCAGCGACGACGTGGATGATGCCGACAGTACGCACGAGGACCACGACCCCAACGTGGTGCTCGAGGACAACCGCCACCTTCTCGTCGAGCGCCGCGAGGTGGACGGCGCCACCTCCGTCAACAAGGATCTCCAGGCCGAGATCATCAACGAGGTGTTTCGCCCCAGCTCGAGCACGCGGTCCGACCTGCTCCTTGCCAGCTCTTCGCGCACCAAGACCCGCAAGCACACGCGCTTTGAGCGCTTCATCCTTCTCGAGGACCTCACCAGCGGCATGCGCAAGCCCTGCGTCCTCGATCTCAAGATGGGCACCCGCCAGTATGGTGTGGATGCAGTCCCCAAGAAGCAAAAGTCGCAGCGCAAAAAGTGTCTCTCCACCACGTCTCGGCAGCTCGGCGTACGCATCTGCGGGCTCCAGATCTGGCAGCAGAATAAGCAGGACTTTTTCATCCGAGACAAGTACTTTGGCCGTGGCTTGCACGCGGGCATGGAGTTCTCCAAGTGCATCTCAAAGTTCCTATATAACGGGCGGCTGACCTACTCGGTGCTCATCAAAATCCCGTCCATCATCAGGCAGCTCATTGATGTGTACCGCATTATTCTGGCCCTCAAGGACTACCGCATGTACGGCTCTTCAATCTTGTTGATGTACGAGGGCGACGCCCGCGAGGACGACGGAACGGTACAGGTCAAACTAATCGATTTTGCCCAGAGCGTCATCTCTGAGCTCAGCAACGAGATAATGAAGGTCCCGCCCAAAAATCGTGGCTACTCCGACTGCGGGTATTTGCGCGGAGTCAAGTCTCTCATTAACTACCTCCGTGTAATCTTCATCCAGCTAAGCGGCATCCAAATGGCGGAGATTGTGGACTTTTTTGCTGTGGACGACGCGGGATTGAAGCGGTACGAGGACATGGTGGTGCAGGACAAGCGCAAGTATAGCACGGAGAACCCTTGGCTCGACCAGTTCCAGGAACCGGAGCTGGATGCCAGCAACACCGGCAGCGTGCCTGCAGGACACGATCCTTTTGGGTGTGGGTATCCCACATACACGGAGCTGGACGAAGTGGGAATTTCGGAGTGACCTGTATTATATTACTGTATTTAGCAACGCATCGCATATGTCATGACTAAGGGTCACTATTGTGGTGCCTGAAATCCACGACGGAGTGGCACGCCGCACAATGTAGTGAAACTGCGCGAAGCCTGTGCACCTTCCAAAGGCAGCAGTGTCAGACACGGCTTGAGATTACGTCACGGCTCCTAATAATAGAGTAAACAACAAACAGTAGAGCTCATGAAATCTGATGACGTTGCCCGCACAGCGCTCATAGCTGCCCAGTAATATGACTTGCCGTTTTGGGAGGCTGCAACTACACATGTAGACCCTGCAGGCACGCGAAAATATTAGGGTCCCAGGGAAGAAGCACGAAGAGCGAGTCCTCGGCTGAGCCCCTTAGATGCCACAGCCATGTAGGTTCACACTAGACGAGCACCATAGCCGGGTGACACAGGAAAAGGGCGGAGAAGGGCATTTGTTTCAACACACGATCTTGGACATGCTACACGATGGCAATGGACAGATTGGGATACAAAAATTTTGATTACGTCATTGCTCACAACGCGCGCATAGGCGGCCAGCGGTGCGGAATCCAGAGAATAGGTGTGCATATACCATAATAGTCACATCAGGGCGCGCCACGTGAATCTGGGACGATCGTGGGGCACAGCAAGGTCAGGTAATATGCCCCGCTTACATAATCAACGAGCTGGGGACCAAGTTCGTCATGCTGCAGCAAGAGCGCTGGCGCAGACGCATTTAGAGGATGACCGCCCAGGGACAATACGACAGTAGGCAGTTTCACGCCATAATGAGCGTGCTTGACGGTAGACGGGTCTGAACAAGACGCGAAAAGGCATTGTTAGGCACAGGAGTTACTGCTCCGCGTAAAAGTGTGAACGGGTCGCAGCTGGGGCTTGCTTCCGGCACACAACCCGGGCATGAATCGGCTATGTGCCGGAGGCGAGCTTCTGCCGCGCGCAGGCACCACACTACCACCCCAAAACAGGCAATAGCGCACTGTGCCAAAAATCCCGCAACTGCTACGAAAAACCGCGCTGGTAGCGCGCGTGCCGTTGCCGGTATGAGGAGTGCACACAGGCGGATTTGGTGGAGGCAGGGTTAGGGCTGCCTGCACATGCGCAGGCCAACAAGCGGTACTGTCGAGCGTCCGCATGAAACAGGTGCGTCTGGCACACCCAGAGAAAAATTTTGTGCGTGCGCGCACCGCCTCCATATATATAGGCGTGTTTTTGCTGCAGCTGGTTTTCGTCTACACCGAGAGTAAACGTAACCGACCCCAGCACATATAACAGCCAACCACACGCACGCACTTGCACATCCGTGTTTAGCCCGTGCTGTACCTGCCAGTTTCGTTGTTGGACGTCTAGTTCTCTCTGGCACCTCAAGCGACCAATTTGTCAACAGCGGCTTTCATTTCCAAGCTTTGTTTTAGTACTTTTACTTGCTGCCTAGTCATATTTATTCGAGAGGTTCACGATGTGTTACTAACACCGGAACCAGCGTCATTCATTTAAGAAGCTTACACGAGAGCCTGCGCTCCACTTATTCACACACTCACGGAAAGGATTACCAAAAGGTTGGGATTACGGGATGTCAATGTTTCAGTTGAACAAAAAGAAGTCGACATCGTCCACGGCGTCGCACTCGTCCTCGTCGCTGAGCAAGCTGGGTCTGTCGTCGAACTACACACATGTGGCCGGCCACAAGAACCTGTTTGTCAACTTTGACGAGAAGAAGGACTACGCCAAGCGGTGTCTGATAAAACACAAGTGCTCGGGCACCAAGAAGCCCGTGGCGATGTCGTTCTGCTTGAAATAGCCCCTATGTATACTATGTAAAAATGCAATACTGTCGACAGCGGTAAGCATGAGGCCACCCGGCGCAAGCGCTGCAGCGGCCCTCCCCGAGCCGTCGGCGGCCGGTTCCAAAATTAGCTCGGGTGGCCGTCCGGGTCAATATTATGCATGGTGTGCAACCTTACGCGTGGGCCGCGGGCAGCGCCAAACTCACGCTGGGTGCCAGGGCCAAAAGCGTATTCGCGCCACAGGCCACTTGTGGTGCGCCGCCATGACCACCTGCAGCAACCTGGCCTTCTCTAGAGTTCTCTACGGCTGGCACCCGTTTGCCGGCCCGTAGGCGTGTAGAACGGTAGGCGGCGGGTAACCGCGCGGACGCATATTTTGGCCGGCCTATTTTGGACGCGGCAGCGCCCGCAGGTAGCCGGTGCTATCCGCGAAAGCCTTGCACCTCGCACCCACGCCCGCGCGGGGCCAGTGGCGCCCTGCGGCGGCTGAGTCAGAGCAAGCAACCGTGACTACAGAAACCTTGTTTGGTGTGCAGGAGGGTTTGGGCAGACGGTGGGTCCGGCGTGCCCAGCACAAGCACCTCCCGAGGGCTCGCGTCCGGCACACAGGCGTCGCCGGTGGCTACAAATGTGCGGCGGGCCGTAGAACCCGAGGCCCATCGTAGGCCCCCGGTTGAACTAGCTCGCCGAGTGTTCTCCCAGGCTAGAGAGTACGAATATACTAGGGAGCACGCTCCAGCACATCCGATCAAATTGTCCTGGTGCCGCGCAAAGTGCGCGCGGGCGCGCTTTTATACCGCGATGCCGTTACCCGCCCGGCGCTCGCGGGCGTAACCCGGCCACGCGACGCGGTCCAATGTTTGCATCCGCTGCCTGCTACGCTTTGCACCCATGTCGTATTTCGAGAAGCAGAGGAACCTTTTGGTGCAGGAGATCAACACCCAGCTTAACCTGGTGATTCTCAACCTCAACGTGTTGAACCGCTCGCTCAACAGCTCCATCCAGGTGGGAAAGGAGTTTGACAACGTGAGCCGGTTATGGCTGCACTTCTACGACGGTCTTGAGGGCGGAAAGGACCAGGAGGCGAGGCCGAGCGCGGCGGGCGATGGCGCGGAGGACAGGGATGAGGAGGGCGACGACGACGGCGCTGGCGCCGCGACGGGCGCTGTTCTTCCGGCCGCAGAGTAGGACACCGGCTGCTTTCGAGCCAACGGTCCCCGCCCGGCGGCTGCCGGCTGGCCGTATCCAGAAGTGGGCTAATCGCTGAGCAGGGCCAGGCGTGCGCGGGCTACGGTGATTGCGGGCCGATTTGTGCGTTTTTTTGCACTGTTCTGGTCACTTCTTGTTGCGAGCAGCGGGCCGCGCGTTGTGGCCCGCTACCGGTGCTCCTGGCGTGCGCCGCAACGACACATGCAATGGCTCCACCTTGCTGCGCCGGCTCAAGCCCACACGGGGACGGTAGCGGGCGGCTGCCGGGAAGGTGGCCAGCTTACCCAGCGCCAGGGTCCGCACCTTGACGGGCCCGCCGTCCTGCGGTGGTGCCATGCGAGGTGCGGTCGCGGCTGTTTCCAGCGCTGGCGCGGGTGCTGGCGGCGCTGGCGTCTCCTCCTCGGCTGCGGCGGGCGCCGGCACCAGCACCACTGGTGGCTCCACCGCTGCGGCTGGAGGGATGGCCCGGGCCGGTTCTTGCGGCAGCGTCTCCTTCGCTGCCTGCTCCACCACCGCCCCACCCACGTCCGGCGCCGCCTTCTGCGCGGGCTGGGACGCGGTCGAATACACGCTTTCGGCGCTCGGTGTAGGCTCCAGCGACACGAGAATCGGCGCCTCGTCCTCGCTGTCGGCAATCTCGTCGCTGCTCGAGCTGCGTGCCCGCTTGGCCAGCTCGTCACGCGCGCCGCCAGCCGTTCGCACGCGCTTCCGCGACGAGCCCATGCTGTTGCCAGCTCCGCCGACGGTGATGGCCTGCAGTTCGAGGTCGTGCGCGCATCAATACATTAGTATATAAGACGCGTGGGCCCGCGTTGACGGCAGTCCAATGATTCGCTCTCGTGAGAGAAACTTGTGCGCGCTTTCAGGGTCCCCGCGCTCCGCTGGGCACGGGCCCGTTCCTGCTGGTCGTGGCGCGAGCCGAACCGCGTTCGCTCAGCGCCGGTGTGCTGCTGCTGGCTTGCTGGCAGCAGCATCCTCGTCGGCACCAGGATAACCATCACTTCCTTACACCAACACTCTGCCGTGGATCAGGACCAGAAGGCGGCCCAGGCTGTGAGCCGCTAGCGGCGTGGCAAGAATGCGGGTTGTGCGCACACACGGAGCTCGCTCACACGGCACGCCCGTCGCATTCCGGGCGCCGCGCCGCTTGGGTCGTCCTCTCTGGTCTGCAGGCGTTTCTTTCAGCGGTTTCTTCGCCGTCAAAACGAAACCGCGCGTGTTGAGAGAGCCGGCGCCAGCCATTTAGAAGCACGGGCCGTCCTTTGGACGTGACCAATGCACACGATGTATGTCGTGCTTCTGGCTGTGGACCGGCAGTTGCGGCGCCCGTAGCGGCCTCGCGGGCCTGGCTCGCGCACAAGGGCGATTTTGGATGTGTAAGTATGGCCTCACATTGAGACGTGCAGTACTAACGTTATGGCCTGGAGGAACAGGCGAGCGAGGCAGCAGCGCGCGACGGCTGCTTGCACAGAGGGGGCCGTCCGCTGGGGCCCGAGCCGTTGAGGATATTTTTCAACAGCGTGAGCGCTGCACTGGCGTAAGACGCTTGAACCAGTATACTGCGTTCTCCGCTCTCCACCAGAGCGTTTTCCCTAGGCGCCTGTCTGCGGACAGATGCCAGCGGAACTGAGGTCGGTTCTTCTGGCATCATTCACAGTCTCGGCCACGATCTAACTGGCCTCTTGTAGTCCTGGGCCAAACCGGTGGACCGGGCTCATCGCGGCAGTGTGGGGGAGCTGCATGCTTATCTAATCCAGTGCAACACGTCTCCGGGACGACGCTCCTTCTTCTTCTTCTTCTTCTTCTTCTTCTTCTTCTCCTTCTTCCCCTTCTTACCCTCTAGCTTGCCACCATGAGTGATGTAGACTCCGCTGATCTGGATCTGACTGCGTTGACGACGTTTGGCGACACCGTGCCAAAAGACTCCCGCAGTGCGCTTGCTCCCTTCTCTCTTGCTTCTCTTCTCTCTCGCATCAGGTACCTTCCCGATGGGATTCTGCTGCCTTTTTCGCTGGCCGCTGACATGCACCCAAACGATGGCTTGCTGGGCCCCGAGAATGCACTGGCTGAATCAAAAAATAATGTGCATTCTCCTTCGCCAATGTGGAAGGCTCAGCATCTACTCCTTGACTCGCGAGTAGCCCTCAGCGACCACGGCAATGACGCTCTGCGGCGTTCCATGTTTCGGCACGAGGATACGAGGCTCGTTACGGGACGCCATAGTAGCTTCGGCGAAACTGTTCCTTCTCCGTGCCCACCAGCGTTTGCTGTCCACAGCACCCCGCGCAAAAGGCTCCTGCTGCCACCTACGTTCTCATGTTCTCGATGTCTCTTTACTCTGTACAGCGGACACCGGCTCTCGTGGCATGTGCTTGCATGCAAGCACGTCCACATGGCCATCGGCCATGCCCGGAGACTCAAGGTGCAAGCCGCTTCACCTCCCACAGCTTATCCACGTCGTCGCGTGTGAAGGAAAAGCGATCGTGCAAGCGCCTGTCGCCGCCCTGCCAAAACTCAATCTCCAAGGGCACGATGCGCATTCCGCCCCAGTGCTCCGGGCACTCGATTTCGTCGTCGGCAACGCCCTCAAACTTCTGTTCGTACTGGTCAAACAAACCCTCGAGCTCCTTCCTGTCCCTGAGCTCGGTCAGCTGCGGCGACGCCCAAGCCCCGATCTTGGACCCGCGCGGGCGGGTGCCAAAGTACCGCTGGCTCACCCGCGGGTCGACTCTCTCCATCAATCCTTCCACGCGCACCTGCCGCTCCAAGTGGGGCCAGAAGAAGGTCAAGGCAGCGTGCTTGTTGGTTTCAAAGTCCAACGCCTTCTTGGAGCCGTCCCAGTTAGAGTAGATGATGAATCCCCGGTGGTCAAGCTCCTTCATCAATGTCACCCGCGCCAGCACGCGGCCGCTGGGCAACCTTGCCGTGGAGAATGTCACTGCCTCGGGTAAAATCTTCAGGCCCTTCGGCAACTGCGTCTTGGCATCGTCAAACCACTGGTGGAATTGCTCCAATGGATTGCTGTTGAGGTCCTCCGACTTCAACAGGCCCTGCTTGTATTGGTAGGTCTCGGGAGCAAAGATGAGTGGCTGGTAGTCCATTGAATACTGTCTGAGGGGAAGAAAAACTCTGGCGAGTGGGAGTGTCCTGCGGCTGATCATACGACGTGAGCAGAGTCTGACTCCTACATAGAAGATGGCTGCGAAAGTTGAGTCAGGCAGCATGATTTAAGGCACGGGCCACGAAGCAGGTGACCTGGACGGTGGGCTCTTCCAGCTGGATCATGAGCTCGACTGCTTCGAGCTCACACTACGGTGCATCTAAGGTAGTCTCATGCCGGGACTCGGTCTTTGGTATTACGTGCCTCGCACCAGAGGTGATATCACTCATTACTCTTCGTCACTCTCTTCAAAGCCAAACAGGAACGCCGATGTCTGCTCTGTCACGGCATTCCAGCGTTGAGGGCGCTCTATAGGCTGCAACACAGCGTCCAATTCCGCACCACGGCCGCTGGCTCTCATCAAATGAGTAAACAACTCATAGATCGGCATCGGAGGAAGCCCAGCAATCTCGCCACAGTCCTCATCGGCATCAATGCTGAGGGAATCATATGTAGCAACAAACTGTCGTATACGGTCAAGGTCACCATCTGAGCCTGAGTGGAGGACATGCTCGAGAGCCTGCTTAACCTCGCCAGGGCGGAACCCGCTAAGCTGGTCTCTCTTGTGTTCGAGAAACCGCAACGTATCCCGGAGCCTGACGGGAGGCACAAAGTTTTGGGTCAATGCAATCAGATCAGTCAAGTTGATGACCAAGTGCCACCAGCCAGCGGGCACGTACATGCAATCACCGGGGAAGGTCATACCGATCTGGGCCTCGTCAATTTTTAACGAGTCGTTGAAAAAACCTGAAATCACCCATTCGGCAATGCCCACCGGTGCGGTGACTTCGCTCTCGTCGTCGTTGGTGCCCACGCCCGGAGGAGTGACATTGGGTGGAAACATCACCCAGAGCTTGGTCCCCATTACACACGCATTCCAGGCAGAAGTGTAGTTGGGGTCCTTGTGGAAGGTGGAGCCTGACTTGGCCGGACCAACGATTAACCACGAGTAGTTGGGCCTGCAGTTTATGTTCTCACTCTGAAAGAGTTTGAACAAGTCGGGCTTGAACACTTCCGGAGGGTCGTACTCGGCCTTGAGCTTCTCCATGGCCGAACTGTTGCAGTCAAAAAGATACAATGGGTTCTCGTCGCAGTTGCTCTTGAAGTAGTCGGCATAGACCTTGAGGGGCCACTCCACGGCCTCTTGGCGAAATTTGACCTCCGGGAAGCGCTCCACAAGGCTGTCTAGAGTCCACGACGGCCATCTAGTGGGGCTGTCGGCCGTGAGGACAAAGGGCCGATTGTGCCAGTCCGACTCGAACGCCTGCGCGGTCATGCTAGCTTCCTTGATGCGGGGAATTCTCCCGGGAGGCACATCGGTGGTAGAATGCAAGTGGTACTGCTTCTCTTCGTCGATGATCTTGCGGAACACCAGCTCATAGTCGATCTGCGAGCACTGGTACGGGCGGAACAAGATATCGGAGCAGAGGAGGTTGGTGGGCAACTGCAAGTGTGCCTGCTGGCTGAAGGGGATACCGAGCACGGTGGCTCGCCAGGAGCCGAGCCACTTGACATTGTCGAGTTTCTTGGCGACAAATATCTTCTTCCAAATGTCTTCGTCATAGACGTAGGCGTACATCACGCGGGAGGTGTGGCTCAAGCGCAAGAGCGCCTGCGGGTCGTCGACGAGGGCCAAGACCTCCATGAGGGCCTCCTCGGGGAGGATGCTGAGAGAGCCCATCTGCTGGGCGCGGTCCAAGCCGGAGCCAGGGACCCAAAAGAGAGCATTACCGCTGGGCCGCACATTGAGCGGGTGCGGCGTACCCAACGTCTGCAACGACACCGTCCTCGCAGGCACCACCTCGGGCTTGCGGGGCCTCTTGCGCAGCGGCGGGGCCACCATGGGGAAAGTGTGGAGAGACAGGAATTTTTCGCGATGCTCATCGCAGCATACAGGGGGGTCGTGATGCGTGAAATCCAGCTATGTACAGTTACTTGGCCTTGACCTGATCGCGGTTGAACATCAAGGGCTTCTCCCGCACGGGGATCCAGTCCTTCTTCTTCAACTGGCGCTCGTGCTCCTGCATGTGCTTGCCGGGGTAGACGATGCGCTCGTCGATGGGGTCCAACGGCGGCGCCTGCGGTGCCGGCGGCTGCTCAGCCTTCTTGCGGCCCTTCAAGAAGGCCTTGATCTCGGCAAAGCAGTGCATGCACATAAAGTGGGACCGCTTCACGTGGCCGCAGGCCGGGCACCGCACCAAGTTGTTCAACGGCTGCACCTGCTTGTCGCCCGGCGCGTACAACTTCTGGCGGGTCTTGCGGTGCGAGGGCTTCTTCTTGGGCACGGCGCGCAAGATGGCACCGTTGTCGAAGGCGAACGGCGGCAGGCCGCGGTTGCGCTCGACCAACTCGCGGAGCTCGTCGAGGCGCGGGTCGCGCGCGGCGCCTAGCGTGACGCGGAGGGCGATCCTCGCCGGGAAGGCGAGCCCGGGGAGCCGCAACAACAGCGCAAGCGGCCCGGCGGGGCTGGCGGCGTGCAACATGCTGGCGAGCACCGCTCGGGCCCGGTGAAAAATTGCCCGGCGCGCGCACGACCCCTGTGCCGCGAACGTTTGCACGGGGGTGCCGTCGTGCGCGCCGCGACACGAAAACAACACGCACAGACGCAGCGCCAGCACCGCAGCAATGAGCGAGAACGTGATCCAGCCGCAAAAGTACGTGGGTTTCGACACCATCACCACGCAGATCGAGAACCGGCTTCTCAAGCGCGGGTTCCAGTTCAACGTGATGGTGGTGGGCCGCCTGGGGTTGGGCAAGAGCACCCTCGTCAACACGCTCTTCTCGTCCAAGTTGGCAACTAGCAGCGGGCGCCGCAGCGCCAGCGAGCCCATCGAGCGCACCACGGACATCACGGTGCACAACCACACGCTTGTGGAGAACAACGTGCGGTTGAACATCAACATCATCGACACGCCCGGCTTTGGCGACCAGATCAACAACGAGAAGTGCTGGGAGCCCCTCGTGCAGTACATCAAGGACCAGCACCGCCTGTACTTGAAGAAGGAGTACTCGCCGCAGCGCGAGCGCTTCATCAGCGACACGCGTGTGCACTGCGTGTTGTACTTTATCCCGCCCCACTACAAGAAGTTGAAGCCCTTGGACATCCACGCGTTGCGCAAGTTGTCCGAGATCGCCAACGTGGTGCCGGTGATCGCCAAGAGCGACTCCTTGACCTTGGACGAGCGCGCCGAGTTCAAGAAGACGTTGCAGGCCGAGTTTGTCAAGCACGCCTTCAGCATCTACCCCTACGACAATGACGACTTGTACGACGACGAGCGCCAGTTGAACGAGGACATCAAGTCCCTCATCCCCTTCGCCATTGTCGGCTCCGAGAACGAGATCAACGTCAACGGCGACATCTTCAAGGGCCGCAAGACCCGCTGGGGCGCCATCAATGTCGAGGACGTGTCCCAGTGCGAGTTTGTCTTTTTGCGCGACTTCCTCACCCGCACCCACTTGCAGGACTTGATCGAGACCACCGCCGTCATTCACTACGAGACCTTCCGCTCCAAGCAGTTGGTCGCGGCCAAGGAGTACGCCAGCAACCCCAACCGCCAGCTGAACCCGATCCAGTCCGCCGCCGCCGCCTCTTCGCAGTCCATGGCCTCGCAGCCGCCCCAGGAGTTGCGCACCCAGCCGACCGACGGCGCCATCAAAGCCTAGTGTTTTGAGAATGCTAGACGCGCCCGCAAGGAGGAGCACAAACGAGAGGATGTCAATAAAGCTACAACTATAGTCTCGCCCGGTACCGGGTATGCGTAGATACCGTGCCTACCATGCCACTACTGGCTGGCCATGTTGCAACTGCATCGAACTGCGACTCGAACTCTTTTACCAGAGTACAGGAATGGAAAAAAAAGTGCCGTTCCCAGGAATCGAACCTGGGTCTGTTCGGCCACAACGAACTGTACTGACCACTATACTAGAACGGCCACTTTCTATCTTACCAAGATAGGCGGTGGACCATGTCAACGAATATATGCGTAAAGTTAAATCTGTTATCGTACGGCTATTTTGCTTTTTGCCCTCACCCACCACACACTCCACGTCTCGTCTAGGTTTTGAATCTGAAAATATCTATTCAAAACGGGGAAAATAATACTAACAATACTTTCTCACGTGCCCATGCATTGGTGCAGACGTAGGTATGCCATCACCTGCAAAAGGAGCGTCGCATGTGTCTGCCGGGTGCACGCGCCGGGCGCATTCTGCTTGCGCCTGGATATCGCTGCGCAACGCGGGGACGGTTTTATCTCAAGACGCATAACCGTAAGATAATTTCACCACCGTGAACCTTAACTCTTCTGCAGGTGCATCCCCGCATACTGAGGCATTGATCGCTACAATAGGCCTGTCAAAGTAATGGACTGATTTATGTTCGTAAATACTGGGGACGGCTATTGATGCATCCACCTATGCGGGGATGTTGCGCCACGGCTCCGTTGCTCCATCGGAGGTTGCATTAATCGTATAACCCACTTGCATGTACATGCTTGCAATTTGCAAGCGGTTGCGCTGCCATCGTTGATAGCTGTCACCCCCGGCTAGCCCTTCTGCCGGGACCCGCCTCAGCTGGCAGGGGCTAGAATTCCACCGATTATATACCGGAGTTTGCTCACTTTTGACACTTATGCCGGCCGCATGGGACGTGTAGCTGGCTGTCGGCGCACCCCGCCGTAGCTGCACTAGCTGCACGCCGGCCGCCGTCCCAAGTAGACGCGACGCCTACGCGACGTGGCTGGGGCCTTGTGCACAGCATGCATTTAGGTGCAGTCTGCGTAATATTGAGTTCACTCCACGCGCGCCACTCGACAGCCGCTCACAATGGTTGACCTCCACTGCCTCGCCGATGTGTGCTTGGTTCCTGTGCGTATGCCCCAGCCCGTGCCAATGGCACCACTAACATAGATTGGCACCGGCAGTGCCAGCGTGCTGGACGAAATCGCCCTAGTGTCGCAGTACCTCCGCAAGACCCACTTGCACGTTACCCTCCATTCAGCCGGCACCACGATCGAGGGCCCGTGGCTGGAGGTGATGAATACAATTGGCGAGCTCCACGAGATGCTCCACCGCAATGGTGTCGTGCGCATCCAGAGCGATATTCGTGTCGGCACGAGAACTGACAAGCAGCAGAGGGCTGCCGACAAGGTGCGAGTGGTGGAGGAGAAGCTCAAGCTGCTCTAGCTACGGGAGAATCTCGTCTAGTATACATTTTTTTCAATAATACATGGGGTACTCGCGCTGCTCGTAGTCGTACGCGTCCCTCTTCTTGTCCTTGAGGATCATATCTGTGAGGTGGGTCTCCGCCGATGCCTTCAAGTCCTGCTCGTTGGCACGGTCGCTGATCTTGCGCTCCTTCATGCACTCGTTGAGAGTGTCCTCGTTGACTCCAAAAGTCTGGGGATTGAGCCAGAACATGAACTTAACCACGTCGCGGCAGTCTTTAGCGGAAAAGTCCTTGCCCGTGGCCTTGTTGAGTTCGCTCGAGATGAACTCCCACTTTTCAAGCTCAAACTTGTCAAGCAACTTGCGCAAGAGCGACTTGTCTTCGTTGCCCCACAGCAGCAGGTTGTTGTTGCCCTGCTGTCCCACAATCACCTGGTAGCGGTTACGCGCGGCGAGATACGACCCCACGCCGGTCATCTCAGCAATCTCCACCCAGTTCTTGCCCTTTTTCTTGAGCTGCACAATGAGCTCATCCTGTTTCCTGGTGAACTTTGACTTGCGTTTCGAGCGCTTTTGATTCACCTGGATGTTCATGTCCGCGCGAATTGGCGCGCGCATAAGGGGCGGCGCCGGTAAGAGGCTCTGCAACTTTTCGTTGAAGCCCGCATAGAGCGTCTGGTGGACAACCGGCTGCTGAACCACTGCTGGCTGGTAGTAGCCCTGCTGCTGGGGGATGAGAAGGTAGTTGTTCAACGGGAGCTCATAGTGCTGCGGGTACAACACCAGCTGGTACTGCTGGTTGTAATAGGGAACGTAGTACTGCTGTTGTCCCTGCTGTCCCTGTTGGGGTACCAGAGCAGCGTGGCCCTGGGGCTGTGCCGGTGCCGGTGCCGGCGCCGGCGCCGACTGCTGCTGCTGAGGCTGAGGCTGAGGCTTCAGTAACTGGTTCATCTGTTGCCGAGGCAGCAGTTCGCTTGGGCCGGCGTACGAAAACAGCGAGTACGCCGTTGAATACAGACCAGTAGAGTAGTTCAGGTTGTAGGAGGTCCCGGGCGAGATGGACGGGGCAGGAGTGGCGTTGTTGTTCACTGGCGCCGTCGACTGAGCGGTGGGAAAAGTTTGATTGCTTCCCGACGAGATGTTGGGGATGGACAGAACTGTGTTCAGTAAGTTCAGGATAGAGAGCGGGATGCTAGGAATGCCGAGGTAGCTGTTCATGGTGGGCATACTCTTGTTTCACCACAACCCCGATGCTAGGGAGTGGTAGACCTTCGATGCGTAAAGAATATTTGATATTATACGTTCCCAAGGCAGTGAAGGGAGATAATATACCTGGAGATGGGATCTTATTATTCGGTCGCGAGTGGTATGATGGCCTATCAACACAAAGTTTAAACGTGCAGAAGGAAAATGCGTAGGAAGCCGTCCTATTATATAGCGCAAGAAATAATTCACTATTTTATAAATACGACGGTCGTAAATATCTCACTTAATAGAATTAGGTTGGGTGCCATGGCGTTGTTGTTTAGGCGGAATTTACGAACGTCGGCCGCATGCATGCCGCAAACCGGCATGCGCGCGCGGGGCGGGCCATCGTGCATAATTTGGCCAGACCAGCCATTGGCTCACACAGGAGCGCGGTCATGGCCCGCGGTATGGAGCATCACCGACATGTCAGCACGCTCTGATCTGGGCTAGCCGGCCTTCGAACGGGCGTGAGCCAAGCCCACTTCTGGGTCCTATATACATGCGCCTAGTATCTGATCTGCATGTCGGATGCATGCTGCATGCTGCGGGCGCTGGGCGCTGCACGCCTGAGGCAGGCGCGAGGTTGCGGATGACCCCCGGAGACAGGAATGCCCATCGCAGGATGCAGCAGAAAGCTGGACCCCCGCCGCGGCCAGGCCCCATTGGTCTTGAGCCGGCGTCTGCGAGGCGTAAAGAAGAAGTAGAGCGGTTGTGAGTCGTGGGGCACTTAGCCCACTGGAACTACAGTGCATATTCCGGGGAGATAGTGTCCCGTGGCTACGAACCACCTGAGAAAATTTTAATGTTTGCACCGATACGATGCTGGGTCGATCTCCCCACGAGATGCAAAATACGTTTGACGGATTCCCTGCTGAGAAAGAACACTCGAATGCGTGCGTGCATAAGGCTGGCATCCCAAGCTGACGAACGTTTTCAACACGCCATAATAACGAATTATTCTCTGGGGTAAGCGGGTAATAAAATTTTACGAGCTTGCATCGCCGCAAACGCCGACCCCACAGATACGCTGAGAGAATCTTTCCCAGTTACTGCGCTTCCCCCATTTGGGATACATGATGCATGCATGCGACACAGGACCTGGATCCCTGTGCTTGACATCTTCTACAGCACATGCCTAATTGATTGATGGTGAGGAAGCCAGATCGAGGGTGCCATCTGCGAATAATACCCTCATTAAGACTCATAATACTGCTTCCGGTGCATATATTATCAATTGTCCCCGCGCGGTTGTGGGGCTGACCGCGCCTCCCGGCGGGGCACCCCGAAAACGCCGCTCGAATCTGATTGCGGTATGTCACGTGCAGATCAGATGCTTAGAGGCACGTGTTGTAGACCGGTAAGTGCATAGCCTATGCACTAACAGTGGGGCCCAAAGGGAAGTAAAAAAAAGTTTGCCAGTGCTCAGCTAACGTTAATGAGCCATTACGATAAGGCTTACGAGTTCCTCTGCGAGGTCGACGACAAAGCCAGCGATGGCGCGGCTGAGAGTGAATCCGCCGCGGTTGCAGAAAATGGCTGCGAAAATGTCGCTCTCGGCAAGATTGATAGACACTTGATGCCGTTGCTCTGTGGGATCTACTTTTTCCAATTTCTCGACAAGTCACTCTTGAACTATGCCGGCGTGATGGGTATTAAGACGGTATTGCTGGATCCCGTGCCGCAATTCTCCAACCTCGGAACTATCACCTATATCGGCTACATTGCGTGCGAGCCCATCACAATTGTCGGGTTGCAGAAGATGCGCTTTTCGTGGTTTGTGTCGGGTCTGGTGATTCTCTGGGGCATTGTAGTGGTGTGCCATATTTTTTGTGACAGTTATGCCTCTCTCATGGTGGTGCGGTGCCTCTTGGGGTGCTTCGAGCTGACAGCAATCAACTCCATAATGGTGTGCTGCAGCATGTGGTACACCCACACCCAGCAGCTCCAGCGTATGGGCATCATTACTGCCCAAGTGGGCACATCCACCATCGTGGGTGGCCTCCTCTCGTTTGGGTTCCAGCATGTTGACAATGCTGCGCTCGCAGCGTGGAAGATATTTTTTCTTCTTCTCGGCCTTCTTACCATTGTGTTTGGGTGTATTTTGGCCGTGTTCCTTCCCAACAACCCCATGAGCTGCCGCTTCTTGACCACGCAGGAGAAGGTGGCGGTGGTGCAGCGCATCCGGCACAACTTGACGGGCGTCCAGAACTCGCAGTTCAAGGTGCTGCAAGTGCGCGAGCTTTTGGTTGGAGATCGGCACACGTGGTTGATGGTGTTGCTCACAGTGGTGACAATGATCCCCACCGGAGCAGTCAACACCTTCAGCGTCACCATGATCGCGCGTTTCGGGTTCAACACCAAGGAGGCAGCGTTGGTGCAGATGCCCGTGGGAGTGTCGTCGTTCTTGGCCATTCTCATCCCCACCTACCTCTGTGCGTACCTAGGCGGGCGGTACCGCTCGTGGATCATGATCAGCCAGCTTGTGCCTGCCATGGTGGGGTACATTGTGCTTCTCACCTGCACCAACCGCGTGGGCAACTTGTTGGCGGTGTACTTGATCAACGCCGGCACCTGCATCATCACCATGCTCTACATGTGGAACAACCGCAACACCGCAGGCCACACCAAGAAAGTGTTTCGCAACGTGGTGACGTTGATTGCGTACGCCTTGGGGTCGCTTCTCGGGCCACAGCTCTTCCGCAGCAACAACTACGTCGTCGCGGAGAGTGTGCTCTTGGGCTTGACGGTGGCCGCAGTGCCGATCATTTTGCTCGTGGCAGCCGTCTCCCGCCACGAGAACCGTCGCCGCGACCAGCTTGCTCACGACGCCGTGCTCCACTGGGAAAGCCGCACCGGCGCCGAGTCCGACCTCATGGACTTGACCGACGTGGAGAACATCCACTTTCGGTACTCCTACTGAGCCAATCTACAGCTTAATTAATATACAGCGATTGGCACCGACAATTTCTGGTGGTTGGCACCGACACCCACCGGCAACTGACGCCGCCAACCACCAGCAACGGCTCAACCCACCTACCATGTCCCAATGCGGAAAGCAGCCGCCTGCACACACGCGCCACCGGCCCCAGCTCCACGACGTTGCTGGTGCGCGCACGCTGGATTTCTCAGCCAAAGGAGCGCTGCTGCGACACCATTCTTTTCACACTCAGCATGCTGGCGATGCAGATAGACCTGCCCGTGCAGGCGGCAAACACGATAGATGAGGGTCTCTACCTGAGACAGTTGTATGTGCTTGGCAAGGAGGCCATGCTCAAGATGCAGAACCTGAACGTGTTGGTGGTGGGCCTCAAGGGCCTCGGCGTGGAGATCGCCAAGAACATCGCGTTGGCGGGCGTTAAGCTGTTGAGCCTCTACGACCCCGAGCCGGTGGAGCTCGCAGACCTCTCGACGCAGTTCTTTTTGTCCGAGAGCGACGTGGGCACCCCGCGCGACCAGGCGTCCGCGGCCAAGTTGGGCGAGTTGAACGCCTACGTGCCCATCCTGGTGATCCCCGATCTCTCCGAGGCCACTTTGGCCGGCTTCAAGTGCGTGGTGGCCACGAACCTCACGCTCGAGCAGCAGCTCGCCCTCAATGGCTTCACTCACGCGCACAACATCGGCTTCGTGGCTGCTGACATCCGCGGCCTCTTTGGCCAGCTCTTCGTCGATTTTGGCCACGACTTCACCGTCATTGACCAAACCGGCGAGGAGTTGCTCCAGGGAATCGTCTCCGACATCATGCCTGACGGCACTGTCACCATGTTGGACGACAACCGCCACGGCCTCCAGGACGGCGACGTGGTGCGCTTTTCCGAGGTGGAGGGCATGGAGAAGCTCAACAGCGACAAGGTGTTCAAGATAGAGGTCCTTGGCCCCTATGCCTTCAAGATACAGATTGACGAATCCTATGGCACGTACAAGAAGGGCGGTCTCTACCATCAGGTGCGCGTGCCCAAGAAGGTGTCCTTCGAGCTGTTGCAGAAACAGTTGGCCGAGCCCGAATTCCTCATTAGCGACTTTGCAAAGTTTGACCGTCCGCCCCAGTTGCACGCGGGCTTCCAAGCCTTGCATGCGTTCCAGGCTGACCATAATGGCCAGTTGCCCCGGCCTTACAACGCCGAAGATGCCGCTAAGGTGGTGGCCTACGCCAAGAAGGTGACCGCCGCTAACCCTTCCCTCGTGGACGGCGATATCGACGAAAAGCTCCTCACTGAGTTGTCTTATCAGGCTCGCGGTGACTTGCCCGGCATGGTTGCCCTCTACGGTGGTATCATTGCTCAGGAAGTGCTCAAGTGCTGCTCGTCCAAGTTTGGCCCCATCAAGCAGTGGCTCTACTTTGACTCTCTTGAGAGTTTGCCCGATCCAGCGGAATTCCCGCGCACCGAAGAGACCTGCAAGCCGACTGGTTCGCGTTACGACAACCAGGTGGCCGTCTTTGGCGAGAAGTTCCAAACCGCCATCGCCAACGTCAAGGTCTTCTTGGTCGGTTCTGGTGCCATTGGCTGTGAAATGTTGAAGAACTGGGCCATGATGGGCTTGGGCTCCGGTCCTCGCGGCAAGATCATTGTCACCGACAATGACTCTATCGAAAAATCAAACCTCAACCGTCAATTTTTGTTCAGACCTAAGGATGTGGGTAAGAACAAGTCTGATGTGGCGGCGGCTGCGGTCGCAGTGATGAACCCTAGCTTGAAGGGCAAAATCGAATCCAAGTTGGACAAGGTGGGTGCCGAGACGGAGGACATTTTCGATGACGACTTCTGGAACGGCTTGGACTTTGTCACCAATGCTTTGGACAATGTTGACGCCAGAACCTTTGTGGACAGAAAGTGTATCTTCTATAATAAGCCGTTGTTGGAATCTGGTACCTTGGGAACTAAGGGTAACACTCAGGTAGTCATCCCCAAGTTGACCGAGTCCTATTCATCGTCTCAAGACCCTCCGGAGAAGTCCATCCCATTGTGCACATTGCGGTCCTTCCCCAACAAGATCGACCATACCATTGCGTGGGCCAAGTCTCTTTTCCAGGGATTCTTCGCTGACTCTCCTGAGTCCGTCAACTTGTACTTGAGCCAACCCAACTATGTGGAGCAGACTTTGAAGCAGAACCCCGACATCAAGGGCACTTTGGAAAATATATCCAACTACTTGAACCAGCGTCCTTACACCTTTGATGACTGTATTGCCTGGGCTAGACGTCAGTTTGAAGTCAAGTTTAATCATGAGATCGAACAGTTGTTGTACAACTTTCCCAAAGATGCCAAAACATCGACCGGCGCTCCATTCTGGTCTGGACCAAAAAGAGCCCCTGAGCCGCTTGTCTTTGATATTGAAAACCCCGACCACTTCAACTTTGTCGTTGGTGGAGCAAACTTGTTGGCGTTTGTGTATGGCTTGAAGGAAACCAAGACTGACAAAGAGTACTACCGCGAGATTTTGTCCAAGGTGGACATCCCGCCGTTTGTTCCCAAATCTGGCGTGGATATTGCTGCTACCGACGCTGAGGCTGAAGAACAGGCCAAACTCTCTGGCAGCATGGATGATGATGAAATCAAAAAAGTTGCTGCCTCTTTGCCCGAGCCGTCGACTTTGGCCGGCTACAGATTGCATCCTATCGAGTTCGAGAAAGATGACGATACCAACCACCACATTGAGTTTATTGCAGCCGCTTCTAACTGCAGAGCCTTGAACTATTCCATCGAGACCGCTGATGCCTCCAAGACAAAGTTCATTGCCGGCAAGATTATTCCCGCCATCGCTACAACTACAGCTTTGGTTACCGGTTTAGTTTGTCTTGAATTGTACAAGGTTGTTGCAGGCAAATCTAAACTCGAAGACTACAAGAACGGATTCATCAACTTGGCGTTGCCATTTGTTGGATTCTCTGAACCCATCCAATCTGGAAAGGGCAAATACAATGACAAGACTTTCGACGTTATTTGGGATAGGTTTGTGGTTGAAGGTAACATCACATTGAAGGAATTGATCGATCACTTTGAGAAGGAAGAAGGTTTGGAAATCACCATGTTATCGTATGGTGTCTCACTTTTGTATGCTAGCTTCTTCCCCCCAAAGAAAGTCAAGGATAGATTGACCTTGAAGTTAACAGATTTGATCAAGGAGGTTAGCAAGAAAGAGGTCCCTGCGAGAGTGAAGAATCTCATCTTTGAAATCTGTTGTGACGACAAGGAGGGTGAGGACGTGGAGGTTCCCTACATCCATGTTAAAATATAGAATAAGGGAAGTAATACATACTTACTATAGCCTGTTTTGTATGGTGACGGTTATCTTAGACGACCCGCAATCTTGTATAATTCCCCTTGTAGGTTGTAAAGGCCTTCAAAGCTGTTGCTCTGTTCAACGACCCGTCCTTCTCTCAAAACCACTATCTTGTTGGCAGCTTGCATCATTCCAGTATCATGTGTTACCATTATGACCGTCAATTGCAACTTCCTAATCAATTCACTTATATATTTGGAGTTTGCGATATCCAAGTTGGCGGTGCATTCATCAAGGAGTAGAATTTTTGGTCTTCTTACTAAAGCCCTAACAATTGCTAGACGTTGCAACTGACCTGTCGATAACTTCACTGTCTGCTCTGAGAACCCGATTGTTGTATCCAAGGCCGAAGGGAGAGATCGTATCATGCTTGCCAATTTCACCTCCTCCAAAATTTTCCACAAGTGGCTATCTGATATTGTACATGTGTTTCTCATACCATACAAAATATTCTCTCGAACCGATCCCTGGAAGAATTTTGATTCTTGCGGAACTATGGAGATAAACTCTCTCAAGTAAGTGATTGAATATTCCTCTATAGGTTTACCACCAAGGTCAACACTTCCTGTTGATTGCTTGAACCTTCTCATTATTAGCTTTAGAATTGTTGACTTCCCGGTTCCTGATGGTCCCACGATGGCGACCTTGTCATTCTTGTTAACACTAAGACAAATATTGTCTAGGACTGGTTTATTGCTATAGCAGAAGGAGACTTTACTAACTTCAAGAATAGGATCTCCAATTGTGTTTCCTGTCTGGGCATGGCCATCTTTCTCACATTGAGATGAAGGCTCCTTCAATAAATTTGAGATATGGGTTGCTGCTCTCAATCCTCGACTTACTTCTGGTAAGTCATCAAGAAGGCTAGATGCATTAATCATTGTGAATGTGAGCAAAGTAAGTACTGACATCATTTGACCTTGTGTGTATTCACCTTGATTGACAAGTTCCAAGCCGTAAAACAATAATGTTGCAGTTGCTACAGCCACAACCAAGTCGTTGACGGCTAATACTAGACCAACCGTAAACGCCCTCGTAATTCCCCTACTCTTGAGAAGATGAGTTAAATGACAAAAGGTTTGCGATACTTGGTTTTCCAACCCCATTGTCCTCACCGATGAAATGGCATTGAATGCGTTGTAGCTATGATTTTCGAGCTCAGCCACTGCATTTTTATAATTTGTTTCAAACCGTTCCATAATATGTGCACATAGGGCTGTCAAAGCGAGAATTAGTGGAACAAACGAAAGGCCAACTAAGGCTAGTTTCCATCCCATAGCCAAAGCCCAGATTGTTCCGACAGAAGATACTGTGATCAAACATGACGCAACAGATATCATTTCAGAAATAATACAGCGCAAATCTCTGGTGTCATTCATAACGAGGGGAGTGATTTTTGATCTTTTTTCTGTATGCTCTTGAAGAAAGTACTCCTGAATTTCATTGACTTTGTTTATAGTCTCCTTGCGCAACCTGTTAATCCATTTTTCGCTGGCTACTTCCATGATATATTGTGCGAAAAATTGTGTGACGCCGCTGGTAACTGCAAGTCCAATAACGACAGACGACCATTTTTGAAGGGCTGATGCCACATTAAGCCTCAAGCTTGAGTCTATCAACAACAGAAGGAGGTTGGAGAAGGTATATGAGAAGGCTGGGTTCGCTAGACCGTTCAATACGGACATTACAATACCTATAATTAAAACTGTTTTGCTCCCAGTACTTTTGCGACAGAAATTAATCGTTTCCAATATTGACATAATTCTATCATTTTCAACTTGCAGTTCAATATTGCTACCACCCATTCTGCTTCCCAAGTCATCTGCGTTGTTGGCGATGTCGCGGACATACATCTTATTGTTTGCTTCCGGTATATTTATTCCGGAATGAGCTGCATTCGAAATTGATATATCTCCCCGAAGGCCAGAAGCAACAACAACTCCATCTCTCATGTCCACAACAAAATCGTCGTTTGCGATTACGCTCACATCGTGCGTAATTATAATAGTCATCTTTCCTTTGCGCCATTGGCGGATGGCCTCGTATAAGTTTTTATTAGCATTATCTAATGCACTCAATCCCTCATCAACAATTAAAATGTGCAGATCCCTGATTCTTGCCCTTGCCAAGGCAAAACGCTGTTTCTGTCCTCCTGAAAGGGTGTGTTCGTTGATTACCGAGTTCAAACCATGAGTCAAGTTTGTAACTAACTCATGTATATTTGCGAAGCTAATGGCTTTCTCAATTTGTGAAGTTGCAGGGGTGGGGTTGACTCCAAGTGTAAGATTATTGATTAAAGAGTCATTGAATATGACTGAGGAGGACGGTAGGTATGTAATCCATTCGCACAATGACTCTCTGGTTATTTTCTGAACGTCATGTTGGCCCAATTTGAGACGGCCCTGTGTGGGACGGTATAAACGTACAAGAAGACGAGCTAGCGTGGACTTCCCTGACCCTGATTCGCCTATAATGAAATTTAAATGTGTGTTCAGAAAAGCCAAGTTGATATCGCTTAATGCCATCTTACCGGTCAGCGGGTATCTGAACCAAACGTTTGAAAGTTCCACTTTGTTGCAAACCGTGGGTGAGACAGTGACCTGGGAGTCTGCTTGTTCCAATCGAGGGCGGATAGAGCTTATTTTGAACGCTGCTGCCAGGGCTTGTCCGAGACCAGTAACAAGCGACGCAAGTGATGAGATATTGCTGCCGAGTAAAGAGCAACAAGCAAAGCAGGCAAATACTTGGCTTACATCGAGACTTCCGGTGCGAACCAAATGATCTCCAAACCAGAAGCATTGAACAAACATCATCAATGATAGAGTCTTCAGAATACTGGTGTTCGCAGCAGTGGCCCTGGCAAACCGGAAGTAGGCTCTTGCAGACAAGTCTATCGATCGACCAAACTTGAACTCTTCTGTGTCCCTTCCGTTGAAATAGCGAACAATGTCATCTGAACGTAAACACCAATCCAACACCTTGGAAGCTTCAGCAGAAAAGGTATTCTCTTCATTTGCGGCCGCAAATGCAAGCCTGGTGAAAATTAGGCCCGATATTACCATCACCGGCGCCCCAGCCAATGTGACTAGAGTTAGCGCCCATGACTGGTACATGGCAGTTGCAAATAGGGCGATTATGGTCACTGTATTCATAATGGTCATTCCAAAAACACCAGATGTGCCGTTTCTCAACTCTTCAATGCAGCGGTTCACCTGCGCCACTTCTCCATTTAAGTTAGTCATGGTATCAAACCAGGACATTTCAGCTCCCAAAACCAGTTGAAAGACTTTTTGTCTAGCTCGGCGTTGGTTTCTCTCTCCGAAAATCATCCAGAGATACACTCCAAGCCACTTTGTTAATGTTTTTGCTACTCCCACCACAATGATGAGCCCACAAAGGGTTCTTATCTCTGTAAGAAATTTTGTGTGTGTCATGGAGCCCGCCAAAAGCTCGGTCAACTTTGCAAATGCCTTACTATAAAGAATCGACAGCACTGGCTCAGTAATGCCCAGCGCAGTGAGTGCGGCGGTCGCAGCAACGGTGAGCGGAAGGTCTTTCCACTTTGCAAACATAAGTATGCCTCCGTAGTTGTTGTCATGGTCATCTTCGACACTGGCTTGTTTCTCTGATAGAGACATGCCCTGATGTGGGCGAATGCTGGTCAGTTGGCAGGAAATTTATATGCGAGGCAATGTTTCGTCTTATCTGCATAATTTCCATATTGGGCGATGCCAACGAGACAGTGTCAAAACACGAATACACCACACTCCTACATAAATCACTCGACCTCGTGGGTGTGAGCTAACCATAGGGTGCGAGTGAGTGTGGTGCCAGCGTTTCGTAAGCTCAGGCTGGCTAGGATGGCTGCGGTACCCACATTCCCGCGGCGCGAGACGAGCGCGTAAATCTGTCTTAGTCGAGCAGGCGTGTACACAGAAAATATCTACCTGCTCCCGCGTCCAAGCCATTGCAACCATGTACATTTGCATTCCTTCTCCGGAGCTAGCTGAAGGACGTTGAAGTGGCACACGTGCTGCCTACGTCGCTACACAGTGCCATTGAGCCGTAGGACCACAGCGCAAACCCTTGGAGCAAAGAGCCCGGGACACTACAACATGGTGCCGCACCTGCGGAGGGCGCAAAGCTTTAGCACCCCGCCAATGTGCGCGCCGGAACGGGCCAAACGAGGTCAAGTCCGAAAACCGTTGGGCACCAAAATCACATGCGCGCGATCGTGCGCGTATAAATGCAGGTACTTCCCCAGATTTACGCGCGTCGTCGAATCGATCCAGTCGCACCGCCACGGCCACCGAGCTCCAGGACCGTCAATTGAGGATGAAAGAAATCGAGCAGCTCCAGTACTTGGCGCAGAACCTCGGCGACTACGTGCACGTGACGCCGGAGTTGAAGTACGCTCTCTCGTGCATTGCGTTCAACCCCATCTTCTGGAACATAGTCGCCCGCACCGAGTACAACACCCGCTTGTTGACCAAGATTGCTGGCGGCGCGCGCAACGGCTGCTACTTACTCGCGTTCGCGATCTTCAGTTTGGGCATCTACCGCGACCACGTCTACCACCAGGCGTTGCTTGACCAGCCCACGTACACGCCCTTGCTCGAGCTGCCCATTTTCCGCGGGTTGGCGGTGGTGAGCTTTGTGTTTGGCAACGTGTTAGTGCTCTCGCTGATGTGGGCGTTGGGCGTCACCGGCACGTACTTGGGGGACTACTTTGGCATTCTCATGGACCACCGGGTGACGGGCTTCCCCTTTAATGTGGACGACAACCCCATGTACAACGGCTCGACGTTGTGCTTCCTTGGCACCGCCTTGTGGTACGGCAAGCCTGCGGGCTTGGTTGTGTCGGTGTTTGTATTTGTGATGTACAAGATCGCCTTGTTCTTTGAGGAGCCGTTCACGGCCAAGATCTACGCCGCCAAGGCCAAGAGCGAGTAAAAAAAATACGTACCCACGATGTTATTGTAGCATGCCCCAGGGGGGCCGCGAGCGTGTGTGCTACAAGGCAAGCACTGCCGGCGCGGCAGCAGCGCGGCGGAGGCCCACATGAAAAGATACCGGATGTGTACTAGACAAAGTTGAAACCCGAGGTGACGTGGCTGGCCAGGTACTTGAGATTGAGCAGCTGGAACTTGGTGGAGGTGTTGTGGTAGTACAAGCCGTTGATGGTGCCGATGTCGAGGAACTTGTTGTTGAAGTCGCCCACGTTGAGCACCACGTAGTAGAAGCCCTCGAAGGAGGCGTTCTTGATGGACTTGACGCGCGAGTCCGGGAGCAAGAACTCCTCTTTCCAGCGCATGTACACGAGGCCCTGGTGGCGGCGCCCCGCCTTGATGTGGCGGAGCTTGGCCTGGAGCTGCTGGTCGGACAAGTCGCGCAGGTTGCTGAGCCGGCGCCAGTGCTCGAGGTCGTTGGCGGCGTACAGCTGCCACGCGCTGTTCTCGGTGATGAAGCTGTGGTCGTGGCCGCCGGCGGCCACGGGGTTGTTGATGATCTCGCCCTTGAAGCAGGTGACGATCTCGGGGTCGTCGGTGAGGCCCGCGATGCGGAGGAACCCCACCACAAGCAGGTTGGCGAGGTCCACGTTCTTGAACTCCACCACCACCTGGTACTTCAGCGTGCCCAGGTGCTGCTCGCCCACAAAGCGCGCGCCCGTGGCGAGGTAAGAGTTGCGGAACGGCGCCGGGCTCGCCATGGCGAGGCGGTCGAGACGCCCGCCCGGGTGCCGTGTGCTGGCGCTCTCGCGCCGCCCAGCAGGGGGGGCCCGCTCGCCCTCACCCACCACGTCACTGTCGTCGTCCAGCGTCGCCGGCTCGCTTTCCCGCGCGCGGTCAGGCGCGACGGGGCCGGGACCGGGAATCGCCGAAGTGCTCGCACGCGTCTTGCCGCTGCCGCGGCGCTCGGTGACAGGCATCGCGAGTGACTGGAGCAGAAAGAAAATGCGGCGGGCTCTCTTTTATGGATCAAGGCGGGCTGGTGTCGGCTCAAAACAGGGCTGTTGGTGGCTTGTGCTGTTGAAGCCGCGATCCTTTGGAACGGTGCGTGTCCGCACCAATCTGTGACGTCAGCGATGAGTCCGGGGTAGCGCGCCTCTTCCTGCCATGCCCACGTCGCGCCCGCCCACGCCCGTGCACCCCGCGGCCGACGAGGAGGTAGGTGCCGTGCCCGATGCGGTGCCAGACCTCGAATTGAACCCGGACCTCTACAGCGACGACGACGCCCGCTCCTTGCCGGCGGCTGCCGGTGCTGCTGACGACACGCTGGAGCCGGAGGCGCCCGAGGCTTGGACAGAGGAGCTCCGCGTCGGCACGGTGACGCAGCCGTTTGAGGCCGCGCGGCGCCGGCTCGCGCGCCAGTTCGAGCGCAACGAGCGCGCGCCGCTTGCCGACACCCAGCAGCTGCGGCTCATCAACTACACCGACGAGCAGCTCCTCCAGGTCCAGCGCCGCTTCATCAAACACCAGTCGGGCCAGGAGCAGTACCCGCTTCCGCAGCTTGTGGCCGATCTCACCGCCGTGGTGGACGTGCTCTGGGTGTCTGTGAGCAAGAAGAACCGCGAGTTTGGCCAGGGCGACTACTTGGTGCGGCTCGTGGGCGACCTCGAGGACTACGCCGCGCACTACGGCCTCGGCGACGAGGCGGCTTTTCTCCTGTTTGTCGCCTTCTGCCAGACGCTCGACGTGCGCCTCAGCTTCCTCATTGACGGCTACACCGCCGCCGGCGCGGTCCAGCGCATGCCCAAGACCGCGCTCGTGCGCCTCTTGCCGGTGGTGCAGCGCGTGCGTGTCCTCGTCGTCGACGGCGCCACGGTGTTGCGCCGCAGCGCCGCGCCGCGCCTCCAGGACGCCCTCGAGGTGGAGGTGAGCCGCGTGTTTGAGGGCGTGCTCGAGCGCAGCGACCGCATCTACGCCAGCTGACGCATGGCCCGCTCAATTGCAACCGGTTCAGACCCCCTTGACTAGCCCGCCTCTGCCAGCTCGCCTCTGCCGTCCCATCACCGCGCCTTGGCGCGGTTCCTCGAAACGCCGTGGCTGCCGCCAACCGGTATATTGTTTCCTGCATGCACTGCCCATCTCATCACGGCGCGCGGCTCGTGCCGACAGTATGTGGTGGCCGTTCGGACGCAGGGAGCGGCCCGCAGGCGAGATCGTGGAGGAGCTTCCCGAGCAGCTTCGTGACTTCTATGCCGCGCGCAGCCCCGACCAGGGCGCAGCGCCCGCGCCGGAGCCGCGCCAGCAGCGGGTGAACAACGTGCTCCGCCGGCGCGGCGGCTACACCTACGAGGTCGAGGAGTACAAGCGGCGCTGGCCCGCCCGGCAGGTTGCTGCGGTGAACTGCGCTGAGTTCCAGGAGGCGGTGGTGGAGTGTTTCAAGGGCTGGCTGCTCACGAGCCCGAACCTGTGCCAGCAGGAGATCGCCAACAACCGCGCCTGCGTGGACCGCCAGACGGCCGCGCTCAAGCAAATGCACTACGACGACTGCTACAGCACGGTGCAGTGCGACCAGGTCCGCGCCGTGGTGGACCGCAGCTTCACCGAGGCGTTTGGCCGGTTGGGCGAAACCGTGAACGACGAGACGGTGCAGCAGTTTGAGGACAGCTTGGACCGCTACTTCTATAAAATCTGGCGCTGAGCCACCGCTGCTGCTACCGCCGGTGTCGTCGGCAGAACGAACGCTGGCTTCTACTGTATATTGTGTTAATAGTCGCACCTGGGGTGCTCTTGGATAGTCCATGATCTCTATGTCTATTTTCGTATCCTGGCGGTGCTTGTCTCTGGCCCTTCATTACTGGGCAGTCTCCTGAGACTATTCTTCCCCTGGAGTGTCTCTTTGTCCTCTGTCCCTGAAACTGGTTCGCAGAGCGTGCTCCACAAGGCGAGCGTCTGCTGAAAGTTCATCACCGTCACTAATCCCAGCGAGCTTGGGAAAACATATATGCGACAGTCATAGTCCAACATACGGTGCATCTCCTCTAGAATACGGCGGTACTGCGCGTCGGTGCGCGGCTGCTGCCACCCGTACTCAAAGTCGGTGAACTTGAACTTGGAGATACCAAGCCGATCGCAGAAGTATTTCACGACCACCTCCCATATTCCTTTGCCCACAATTGCCACGCTCTTACACCTCGTTTGCTTGAACTCGCCAAAGAGCCGCGGCACATTGGCGAGCTTTTCCTCGGCTGTGAGCTCTGCCGCCGTCGCCGTGCAGCGAAGCACCAAGTCGGTGAACCCAATCTTGTACCGCACAAGGTCCCAATCGTGCTCTGGTTTTGTCTTGCCGTATATGTGCTTCAAAAAGCCGTCCTCCTCACCCTCCATCGCCTCTTGGACTGTGATGCCTTGGTTGCGCACCACTTTTCCTAGCACATCGGAACCGTTGAACAACTTCCAGAACCGATTCAGATGATGCGCATAGTGGTGCTGCAGTCGTGAGGACTCCACACCAGGATTGAACCCTACGAATATCACCTCGAGATTATCGGTGAGCGACGGTGGCACATCTTGGAACCCCGTGTAGGAGCGGACTTTAGACTTTGATGTCTTCTTTGTCTTGGGTTTCGTAACTCGTGGGGGGCTGGTAGCGGGTTTAGGCTCCTTCGTCGCTGCATTGTCGTCACCGTAGCGGTACGAGCGTAGACGTTTGAGCAACTGATCTGTCATGTGGGTGAGCACCGAATATCAGTATGAATGCCTTTTTATGGGCTGAATCTCGACTCCTAAATCCAGCAGCGCGTATGCTACCCTCCTGATCGTATTTTGTAGCAGCAACTCGCCTCGTGCGTCGAAATCTGGGGTGCACTGGTGGTGCGTACTGCACACCCCCTGCGATGTGCAGGTTGCTGCTGTACCCCAGATTTTGGCTTGCAGTGTGAATGCACCCCTGTTGCAACAGCCAAAGGACACTGTCCTTAGTGTAAGTTGTCTGCGTAGCGTAGGGACAGGAGGTCGTATCACCGTACTGGATGGTCAAGTACGGCTAATCCATTGTATGCAGATCGGACTACATGCACAACTTTGTTTACATTTCCAGCTGCGCGATGAGCAGCCTGCTAGCACACTAGTCACGAGCTTCTGCATCACCGCACAGGACCAGCACGTCAGATAGGCGTGATGTCCTCAACTCCTGTGAACCTTGCCAACTACGATGATATCAACGATTTCTCCACTCCGCTCACGCGCGCCGAGCGCCCTGCACTGATCCTCAAGGCGCTGGGCGGCCCGCTGGGAGAGCCGCCAGTGCTACGCAATCGTGAGAAGCGCGGTGTGGCCTTCCTGCCAACACGTGAGGTATTACTGTACACGTATGGCCTGGAAGAATCTGAGAACACGCCGGTTGTACCACCTTCTCCAGCGGCGGAGAAGTCTCCGGCGGTAACGTCACCTCAGCACGAGGGCTTCTGGTGGCACGTGGTGAGCGACCCCAGAATCCCGTACACATTGCTGATGTATCTTCAGCTCTTGTTCAATTTGATGCTCATCTCAATTGTGCTCTACCTTGTGCTCATGTTCTTCAACACCATCCGCGCCGACGTAAACCACAAAATCGACATTTACACAAGCGATGCTCTCCAGGAGATCAGCATGTGCCTGCGGGAATACTACCGCAATAAATGCGATGGAGAGAATGGGCGCCGCGTGCCTGCGTTGGAGCAGACGTGTACAATGTGGTCCAAGTGCATGAACCGCGATCCGCAGCTCATTGGCCGCTCAAAGGTCACGGCCGAAACGTTCGCCGACATTGTCAATGGCTTTTTGCGCCCCATCAGCTGGAAGAGCCTAGTGTTTCTCAATGTGCTGATATTTGGAAGCTTGTTCCTCACCAATGCCGCTTTTGGCAACTACAGACAGAACTGGAATGAGCGCCAGGAGAAGAAGTACGAGGAGCGCATCGCCGAGCTCGAGCGCGCACTCGCGGCGGCACAGAAGCCAGACGAAGACACCATAGGCGACAGCTCGTTCATGACTGCTATCGAGAGCCTGCGCAAGCCCTACCACACGCCATTCCGCGAGCTGCCGCTCCGTCACAAGTGAAACGTGCCCTTACAATTGCAGTTATCGGCAACAGCCAACGCCTCCTACCTTCGGCTACTACCATCGCAAAACGCCTGATGCTACCTTTGCAGCCGACACAAATATTTTATCTGCCATTACGTCACACACCAGATCCACTTTGACAGCGGATAATATGGTGCGATGCGCCCGTGTGCAGCACTAAGCGCGCAAGCGGTCCCGCATTGGGAACTACCCGTCGAAGCGCCCTCACGTGCGGCGCAATGAGTCACTTTCGCAAGGCACACGGTAGAGGTCCCGTGAAAAATATCCTTACACCAGGTGGACCCCAGAGAATTTAAAGTCCTCCACGTATCCATTCCATCAACACCCGCAATGGTTCAGAAGGTACTTTTGCTCGGATCCGGCTTCGTCGCGAAGCCCACTGTTGACATTCTCGCCCAGAGCGCGGATGTAGAGGTCACTGTCGCCTGCCGCACCCTCGCCAAGGCCCAGGAGCTCGCCGGCTCTGTCGCCAAGGCTGTGTCCTTGGACGTCCAGGACGAGGCCGCGTTGGACGCCCAGGTGGCCCAGCACGACTTGGTCATCTCGTTGATCCCGTACATCTACCACGTGCTTGTGGTGAAGGCGGCGATCAAGAACAAGAAGCACGTTGTCACCACCTCCTACATCAACCCGCAATTGCGTGAGTTGGAGCAGCAGATTGTCGACGCCGGTATCACCGTGATGAACGAGATTGGTCTTGACCCCGGTATTGACCACTTGTACGCCGTGAAGACCTTCGACGAGGTGCATGCCAAGGGCGGTAAGATCAAGTCCTTCTTGTCTTACTGCGGCGGCTTGCCCGCTCCTGAGGCCTCGGACAATCCGTTGGGCTACAAGTTCTCGTGGTCCTCGCGCGGTGTGTTGTTGGCGTTGCGCAACTCGGCCTCGTACTGGAAGGACGGCGAGGTGGTCAACATCAAGTCGGAGGACTTGATGGCCTCCGCCAAGCCCTACTTCATCTACCCTGGCTTCGCCTTCGTTGCCTACCCCAACAGAGACTCCACCACCTACAAGGAGCTCTACAAGATCCCCGAGGCGGAGACTGTCGTCAGAGGTACCTTGCGTTACCAGGGCTTCCCTGAGTTCATCAAGGTGCTCGTCGACATTGGCTTCCTCAGCGATGCCTCGTCCAGCGCCTTCCAGTCCCAGGTGTCCTGGAAGGAGGCTACTGCTTCTGCCATCGGTGCCAAGTCCTCCTCTGAGGCTGACTTGGTCGCCAGAATTGATGCTTTGACAAAGTTCAAGGACGACGAAGACAGACAGAGAATCTTGTCCGGTCTCAAGTGGTTGGGCTTGTTCTCAGACAAGAAGATCACCCCTAGAGGTAACCCCTTGGACACCTTGTGCGCCACCTTGGAGGAGTTGATGCAGTACGAAGAGGGCGAGAGAGACTTGGTCTGCTTGCAGCACAAGTTTGGTATTGAGTGGGCCGATGGCACCACCGAGACCAGAACATCCACCTTGGTCGATTACGGTGACCCCAAGGGCTACTCTTCCATGGCCAAGTTGGTTGGTGTTCCTTGCGCCGTCGCTACCCAGCAGATCTTGGATGGCACTTTGTCCAAGAGAGGTTTGTTGGCCCCCATGTCTGCCGACATCAACGAGCCTATTATGAAGACTTTGAAGGACAAGTACGGTATCTACTTGGTTGAGAAGTCTGTCAACTAAGTTAAATATACATTCAACATTTGTTTGCTGTATAAATTAAAGTGCATTATTAATCATCATATTCGTCACTGTCGGAGTCATCGTCATACTCCAACCTCATTTCATACAACTCTTGGACCAAGTCTTCCTCGGTTTTCGCGAGCCGCCTAATGAGCTTCTCGTCCTTTCTGAGCGCAGCGTGCGCACCATTGGTGACCGCGAAGCGGGTGGAAAACTTCCCCGGGTTAAGCACATTGGGGAAAGTATCAACAGAAGCAATGCTATTGATCTTGTTGTTTGTGTAGTATGTGGCAGTCGTGGTCTCTTGCCTCTCAAAACTGTCTGGAACCACCAACGATTCCGCGTAGACATGTGGTCCACCATTGAAAGCGTAGTTGTAGCTCTCTGGTTCGGACAACGATGGGGGATCTGTGTATGCCGAGATGTCCACGTTGAGCGAGTTGAACATGGTGTCCATCGACAGTTCCTGCGTGATGCTGATCTCATTGACTATGTTGCGCTTGGAAACACCGCGAAGGAGCTCGTTCTGAAACTGGGCCATGGGAATGGCATCATTGTTGCGGTTGTTGAGCTCCCACACCGAATTCACGATCACAGACTCGATGGCCGATGTATGATACAAGCTTGTTGGGTTGTAGCCTTCTGAGGCGAATGCAGGCGGCGCGCTTGGTTGGTAGAGTGGGAGAACCATCGATGAGAGCTGCACCAACTCAACAAAATTCTGGATTCTTTCCACCTTTGCGCGGCCCGTCTTGGGACTTTGTGGGCTCAGGAGAACCCACGTCCAAAGGCAGCTTTTGGACGGGCCACTATTAAAGTACTCGTCCCTGAGAGATGTTGCAAGCAGCGCCGAAAAGCCGCCAAATCCACTGTCCACATCAGTCATCAAATTGACGCCCTGCACGGCATCAGACTCTTCAAGAAGCAGCCGAAAGTTGTCGATAGCGTCGTCCTCGATGAGGCTGAAGTCACTGGCTCCATACTCGGCGCGGTCGAATGCATGCCCAAGGTTCTTCTGGACCACCGCACCGTCCGCGTAAGCCCAATTGGGAAGCTCAGTGAGAGCCAGCGGCCGGTAAATAAGCTTGTTGTAGTCCAGCCAGAACCTCACAGAGCCTGCGCTCAAAGTGCCGGCACTGGGGGCACCGTTGTCGAGGCCCGTCTGATACTCGCTCTTGTCCATCCTGGGGGCGGTATTCACCACCACCGCGCCTGCAGCCGGCTCTGCCGGGACCGTCTCGTGGTATTCGTACCGGCCCAATGCACCAAAGCCTCCACGGGCGTCAAAGAGAAGCGCTCGAGGGTAATAATTGTTGCGGCCGGCTACCCGCTTCACTGCCATGAAAACGTCGTTGTGGTACTCCACCACGTCATCGCGCCGATATGGAATGTGCGCCTCCTGGTTGTTGTACAAGTGCGCGAGCACGGCGCCCGCACGCTGCGCCACTCCGAGCGAAACCACCTCCATAAAGAAGAGAAGCAGCCACACCAGAGACACCGATGCTATGAAAAATATCCTTACACCACATCGCGAACGTTGACGTGTCGAAGCTTATCAGCTTCTTTCGCACAGAACAAGCCGAGCGTTGTATCCAAGCTTGGCCCGGCAATCTGGATTGATAGAGCTCCTGTGGCGCCAGCTGTGTCGGCAGTTTCTTAGCGATTGGATTTCGAGCAGCTCCCAGCGGCTACGTTCGTTTTGTTTCCAGCCGATTCCCATTTGTCTGCGCAGTGAGGCTCAAAAGCGGTTTCTGACTTCATTTGAGCTTCTGAATTCCTCGACATGAAGTTCTTCCTTGTCTTTGCTCTCTTATTCTGCTTCGTTGCTTGCACACGCGACTTCTACCAGGTGCTCGAGATTCTGCGGGACGCTGAGGAACGCGATATCAAGTCGGCGTACCGGCGCTTGAGCAAGAAGTACCACCCCGACAAGAACCCTGACGCTGATGCGCACGAGAAGTTCCTCGAAGTTGGTCGCGCCTACGAGGTGTTGATTGACCCGCAGAAGAAGGCCAACTACGACCAGTACGGCGACCCCGACGGACCGCAGGGCGGCGGCGCCGATTTTGGCGACATCTTCAACCAGTTCTTTGGCGGCGGCATGCGCCAGCGCGGTCCCCAGGGCAAGCGCAAGGGCGACAACACCCAGGTCAACTTACACGTGCTGTTGCAGGACTTCTACCGGGGCCGCGAGCTTGACTTCAAGGTGGAGATGAAGAACATATGCTCCCACTGTGAAGGTACGGGCTCCGAGGACCAGGAACGCGAGACCTGTGGCCGCTGTCACGGCCTGGGTATGATCTCCGTGACCCAACAACTAGGCATCGGCATCATCCAGACATTCAACACCCACTGCGACCAGTGTCAAGGTAAGGGAACCGTGGTCAAGAACTTGTGCCACGAGTGTCAAGGCGCTGGTGTGGCTCCCAAGGTGCGTGAGTACGAAATCTACATCACACCGGGCCTCGAACGCGGCGGCCACCACATCTTGGCAGGCGAGGGCGATGAAAACCCCGAGTGGATTCCCGGAGACCTCATTTGCATCATCCAGGAGGACTTGACCCAATCCTGGGGCTATAGGCGTGTCAAGAATAACTTGTACCGAACCGAGATTCTCACGCTAAAGGAGGCCACCGAAGGCGACTGGAAGCGCTCCATCCCGTTCTTTGACGAAATCGAGAGTGAAATCGTCATTCAGCGGGCTGAGGGCACTCCGGTGCTTCTGGGTGAGGTCGAGGTTGTTAAGGGCAAGGGTATGCCTTTCAAGAATGAGGATGACAAGCACGGTGATTTGTTCATTGAGTATGTCGTGTTGGTGCCGCAGGCGCGCAGAACCAACGACGACGAACTCTAATATCGGAGTTCCACCGTTGTGAAAGCGGCCATGCATCCATGTTTACAGCCGGCGTCGCAAGTCCTTCTTAAGTGCTAGCATCCAGGGACATGCTTCAGACACGCTACCAGCCTTCTTGGCCCATATATAGAGTACACCAACATGTCCGCAATGTATTGTAGCCTCGGTAACCCACAGACACAACGGAAATAGCACTATTATCGTGACTCCTCTATGTACACACAAAGCAAGCTAGCCGAGTTCGAGACATTGGAGATTTTGCCGGCACGCGGTGGTAGGCGGAGCATAGAATTTTATCGAGGCGAAGTAGCCTTATCGCAGTTAGCAATGCTCCTTCTGAGTTCCGTGCGATAGCCATGATTGCTCAGACAAAAGACTTCCCACGTTTCTACGACTCTAGGTGGGCATCTGGGGACCCGCAGTGCCACGTCCCAAGAACTCTATTGTCTTCTCTCCGCTCCGAGTGCCTTGTTAGGGGACGTGTTGGAGAGCTAAAACCTTGGCTCTTCTCGATGCTTGCGAAAAGGAAGCTATTAGCGCTCCGCCGTGCGCGTTTTACGTCAAGTGAAATAGCAAGCACGTTGGGCAAGCGAACCATCGATCAACTCTCCTCCGTCTCGCTTTCATTCTTAAGGAATCTTTCCCGAAGCGTAGGACTTCGGTACGGACTACATAATACGAGCGGAGTATTGTTCCGTGCAAGTCTATAGATCGTAACAATGTGCGAGTTTGAACCCTGGCCTGCATGAACCCCACAGCTAATGAGCCCTGACAGAGGCAGTGGCTATATCGGCCAAGGCAGGCGGTCTCAGTGTTCTTAACAGCACAGGCGCGCAATTGTGGCCACGGACTCGGAGGTCTAATTTTTTTCGAGTACTCTTTTCTCATCCCAAGACTCACCATCATAACCCGCCCATCTCTATCTCCACCGTCTCACCACATACCACACCTAATAATTCCTCGGTCAGCTCCTATTCCGTTAGCAAGCTTCTCGCGTGCCCCATCAGCAAAAATGTCCCACTACGAGACCATCTCAACTCCACAGGCGGCGCTCGCATTCAACAATGCCCTGCTTCAACTCTTCCACCGCCCACCGTCTGCGGGAGAGCTTGCCGACTCGGAGGTGAGCTCCTTCTCCGAGTCTTCAACCAGTACGATATTCGAAACCATCACCGTGGGCGAGCTCAAGAGCCTTGTCCCTGGCATATTCGCAAATGGCCAGTCACTTGCGGACTTCTTCGGTGAGGAGTTGTTCTTTGCTCAGCTGCTCAGTAATCTTATTGCTAACGCGTTGGGGACTGGCCTGGCATATCTGAGCTCCGCTCCTCTCTATCCTCTTGGCGCCCACAGGTTCGTACAACTCGACTCATCCACCCAGGCTAGCTTGGTCACACATCTCGAAAACATGCGGTCTGCTCTTGAAAGTATAAAGAACTCGGTGATAGTGGGTAATAGCGAATTGCTAGACGAGTACGCCGGTATCGTGGCTAACTTGAGACTCACTATATTTTCGAACGTTACCATGGCTAAGAACGCCAACAACGCCAAGGCTATGGCTGAGGCGCTCTGGCATATCAAACAAGCATTCCAGACGTATGTGCAGCAGCTTGGTGCTCGTCTTAGTAGTGCAGCAGCATCATTGGACGATAGCCTTTTTGACTACAACAACCTTGCGCAGCAAGCGCTGCAAAGTCCCCACGGCGCCCCATCAGGCAAATTGAGACAGCGGTTCGAGACATTGGTCACCAGTATATATTGGGACAGGCATTCGGGGTTCTCCGATGAGTGTCTCAAGTTTAGCTGTTTGCTCTCAGAAGTACAATCAGCGTTCAAGGAATTCGTGGCAGAATATCATAGAGTCAGTCGTGATAATAACAGTGACACTTTCGACTATATCATGTTGCTGTATGATGATCACTTAAGGTCTTTGGGTTTATAGGCAGGTCCTAATAAACGGATGTTACTGGTTCTTCTTGGTCTGGTTGACCCTTGGTAACCGTAGGAGAGTCCGAGCAATCAACAAGACTCCAATGGCCAATGCGATGAAGGTGACACCATTCACCCGATCGAAGTTGCTACTTCCCACGGGTAAAGAGATAATGTGCGCAAGGTCCTGCGTTCTCAAGTGGTAGAAAACGGTGTTATTAGTGAAGAAGTTCTCGTAATTCGATCCTAAGCCCGAGTAGAGGAAAGGATTTGTAGCAAGAAGCCTCTCATCCTTGACATCGCACCCATAAAATATCTTTGGGTTGTTGAGCGCAACATTTCTGTATCCAGACTCACTGGGTACCTTGTACCGGAGGTGGAGGTTCATTTCAATCTGTGGGTCGAGGTTCTGAATTTCGATCAATACCTCATTCCCCCACTCACCAATCTTGTAATCGGGAAGCTCTAGGTCCGTGTTCCCAATGTTGGCCACTAGCTCAAGCTTGTTCGGCGACAAATTGTACTTGTCAATAAAGATTGCCTTGTCGAAGGTGAGATAGTAGAACAACTTGCACTCCTGGACATCAGAGTCTTCGGGGGCGGCCAAATCAGGTGATAAATTGGTCACAAGCACAGGATGGAGTCCATTGTCCCGCACGGAACTCGTAGCCTTCGCATCGAGAAACCGATGTCTCGGCTTAATGTGGAAGAGCGTCTTGTGCAAGTTGTTCTCTTCGCCGAGTATGGCCCGTAAGCCCGAGAGAACCATGTCGTCTTTGCCGCCCACGGTTTTGTCAATAACAAAGAGTCCTACTTCAGTGTAGACGTCAGCTGATTGCTTGATGGTGCGGTTGCTCGTACCATCCAAGAGTGTGATCTGGAGCTGCTTGTCGCTGAAGTAGAGATCAATTGTGTCAGCTTCGGCTAATTGCGAGTCAATGCCGGACAAGAACTGCGCCAATTTGCTTTCTGTATAGTCCTGGCTATGGAATGCGAAAGAATTGATACCGTGCACCCAGTTTTTGGAGGCGATCTCCACCCCGAACACATTGGCGACGAAGGCCCGAATCTCTGCCAAAAATGCCTCTTTCACCGTACCCTTTACTGCACGCACATAGACATTTAATCCCAGCTCGTACGAGTACCCTATCACCGGATCGAGTGTACGATGGCGTGCTGCGGTGATTCTCATTTCCGCCACATGTTCGAGATTGTACGGTTTAATTGTGAGTCGATCCTGCCTCGTGTACAGGCCGTTGGAACTCAACGTGATACTGTTTGCATCCACGTGCTCGATTAGTCCATCATTGGAATCATTGTGATTTAAAATGGTGATTCTGTGCCGCATGACGATAAGGAATACTGCCGTCGCCCGTGCCAATGACATGAGTCCTGTACACAGATGCAATTGAACCATGTCAAAGTTCTTGTTCCGTATACTACGTTATTGGTAGGTTACTTTATATTATATTATGCAGCGATAACGAGACTAAGTAGTCTTCCAGATCTTTGAGGCGTAGTGCTTGCAGAAGGCCAACGGGTCTTTGATTTTGCCATCCTTGGGGATGTCAATCTCTGATGCAAACGACTTCTGAGGGAGCACTAGTATGTCTGACACCAATTTGGGCACCTCTATCTTGTGGAAATCCTTCCAGGTGATCGACTGATAGATTGAGGACTTGATATAGTCGTTGAAGTACTTCATCACCACATCGGTCCAGGCGCCATTGCCAGTCCAGCGGGAGATTTGGAGCTGCTTCTCGTTGGGATTGCCAGTGAGCTGCAACGCCTCACTTCTCCTTTCAGTCTCCTCCACGATAGAGGCAATGATGTCCCGTAGTATCGGGTGGCCAGGCTTTGCTTGCAAGATGAACTGGCCAAACTCAAGGCGCCGGTGGAAATACTCTTTCCAGTTTGGGATTGAGGTGTCCACGTCGACAGCAACAATCATGCCGATCTCCAGCGGCGACACGTTCTCAGGAATCCAGTTCGGCACCGGCTGCAAAGGGTAAGTGTCGATGTCGGCGTATATGCCACCCTTTGCATATAATATCAAGTAGCGGAAGAAGTCCATCTTGAGGATCACCTCGGGTAACTTCTCATACGTTTGAACCACCTCCGGGATGGAGTGGTACAAATGCTTGATCATCACGTGGGCGGTGTCATCATTGAACAACTCGTGGACAAACCCCGGGTTCTTGATGGCCCACTGGGTTTCACCCACGCGGAACTTGTCGTTGAACCGCTCGTCGTTAAGACCGTGTTTCCATGTTTGCCAAATGTAAGCGGGGAATTTGATGCCCGCGTCGTAGGGGTAGAGATGGATGAGCTTGTCTCGCAACGACAGTCCCGCTGGGAACTGATTCTTTGAGATCTGGTCGAGCTGCTTAAGCAAGTGGCGGTTCTGCTGCTCGAGTGCTGCCAAGCGCTCGTCCTGCTTCGACACAAGCTGTTTCGTTATCTTGCTGAGCTTGTTGAGAAGCTCGTCCTGCTTGTGCTCATTCTCGGAGTGTATTAAGTTCGTGAGGCCAAGGAGATCGTTGTTCTTCTTAAGAGACCGCAGCGAAAACACGAGCCGGAGTGAAAGAAGCACAAAGATGCCAAGAACGACGGCTATGGACACGTTCCTCCTGCTGTGCTTAACCATGGCTGTGGCAGATGCTGGGATGTGAAGGTCACGTGAAGAGTAGAAATTAGTGGAGGAAAAGACACCGTAGTCCGCTGTCGGTGTTTCTGGTGACAGACTCGTAGCCAGGTTTCTATAAAAAAAAGCGAATCAGCTGAGACTCCGCGACCGGCAAAGCGTTGGTAGGGCGGTAGAAAAAACGCGTTTTTTACAGTTCAAAACACGGAACCAGAGTCCTTATAGACGTCTGATTGCAGATCGACTCGAAAATCGCAGTGCGAGCTCGTGTGGGGACGCAGAGGTAAATGGCCGTAAAGGAGACTTGAGGCTATATAAAGCGTTCCTGGAAATTTTTGTTGTGTGGGGCACGACTGGTAAACAGTGGTAAACAAAGGCTGTCAAACCTTCTTAGTTGCTTGTGCCGGCCAAGATGTGCTCGATGTGCTGAGTACCCTGAAATATCAAGGGCACTTGTGGGGAGCCAGTTTGGGTGCAATCCTGCAATGCCAGTTGGTCAGCCGTGCCCTACCCTGTTTTACCTGCACATTGGAGACGATAAGAGGTGCTTGTATGTAGGTATCATCATCGACGTAGTTCAGCGCTGACGGACCTTGGCAGCGTGCCCTCGGGCTGTCACGTACGACTGCTGAGCCACAGCAGCGTGGTCTTCAGCAGCGTGGACTCATATCGCGGGCATGAACGCAACTCCGATGCTGTCGCAGATTGTGCCTTGCAGATACGCGCTTATGTGCACTCGTCGACCCGTACCGCCGTACCACCTTCTAGAGGTCCCAGACGGTGGGCATGCTGCCTTCTTCCGGAGACCGGGGGCTGGGGCCAGTCTGAGCAGAATCTAGCCCTTCCCAAAACGGATGCGATGAGGTCCTGCATCTAGTGCTAGTTCCCCACAGCGTCGCTGTGCTCTTCTCTCCAGCAGTGCGATGCAATACAAGCTTTTTGGCGGCGCTATTGTCGTGGACCTTCCCGCTGGCCTTGTGGATGTGCTGACGATCCGTCCTGTGCCGGATAATCAGGAGGTGTTCATTATTCCTGGCGGCGACGCCGACCGCTTCTTGGTGGTGGATCTTCTCGAACTTGTGCCTGGCGATGTGCAGACGGCTCTCAACACGCACGTGGAAGACATGATGGACGTGCAGACCCAGGTGGCGTACGAGGAGATCGCTGCCAGCACATACGCGGGCAAGGTGGAGCGCCCCGGATGGACGAACGTGTTCGCTCTACGGCGCTTGGAGCGGGCGTCGTGTGACGTCATGATCAGCGTCAACGTGCCCGAGCCGGAGGCGGCGCATGTGGAGGAGGACCGCCGCACAGTGTGGGGGGGCGCGCGCAGCTTGAATGTGGTGCTGTGGGATTTGTTTGGTGTGGAGTAGCACGGCTGGAGCTGGATTGGGCCTGTGCCGGAGTACCGGACTCAAGATGAAGCACAATCCCGATTCAGAGAGATGCCGGCACACCATTGGCTTGCAGACTTGGCTTGCAGACTAGGCTTGCTGTCAACAGTCGCGCAGAGTCACCCGCTAAAAGGACATGGCTACGCTTATGATATATCGTGTGCATTATTCGTTTACAGCGGATGTCCGCTTATATGTATGGAGGGGACTGTGTGCGTCAGTCCCCGTGTCGTGAGGCTAGTTAGTCAATGGGTCAGTCAACCGGTGGAGTACTCCAGGCACCAGGGCTGACATCAAATATAATGTAATGAGAACCAACAGCAAGTTGAAGAGGTTGAAGAACACCGATTCTGCCGTCAGGAGCACCGGCATGGGAGTATTGTAGTAGTAGAAGTTGTAGGCCCGTTTCCAGTTCATTTTTAAGGTATGCTGTGTGTGTGTGTTTCCACCGTCGAATGCCGTTACAGCGGTAATGCTTCATCAAGCGGGCCTGAACTCGACATTATATATTGGCCGATGGAAGTGAACGGAAACTTCCGCAACCGATGTTCCCGTTCACTTCCATCGGGTATTCACGCATATATTTTGAGCTGTGCAACGGCATGCCTGCATGAGCTGCGATAATTGTTCTGCAACTACCTTGCATGCCGGCTTTTGACTCTCAGTCACCGGTAACCACAGGGTCCACTAAGATATGCTTTAGTCCGCCGTAATTGCCATAACATTCGCCGCCAGCGTGCGGAACTCTTGTGGTGCGCGGTGCGACCTGGACGCGAAGCACACTTCTTCCACGCTGGTCCGGCCCGGCATCGGCTTCCCGTGTTTGCCGATGCACTGCACAGAATTAGGTGGTCCCGATTTCTCCGTCGAAGCTTGCCGCATTTTCTTATGCGCAATTATGTACTGTACACCCTATCGATGGTCACGCCTAATTGGATGTGGAGGTGTCTCGCCCTTGGCATGTGTGGAGACTATGCAGCATGGTGCCCGTAATTTGCAATCAATTTGTCGACTGTGCCGCAGGAGTAGTTGTTGGCTGCGGCAAACTCCACAAGCTCGGCGAGCGCCGTCTTCCGCTCGGTCGGCAGCGTTGCATGTGTCACCCCATCAATGAGGTAGTGTGCCTCCTCATCGAGTCGCTGCTTGCGGCCCTGTGCACGTAGGTCTGTGACTCCCGGTGCCCGCTCATCGTAATCAGCGTCTTCAATGGCATCGCGGTGCTCAGCGGCAGGTTCCTTTCCAAGGTCGATACGATAGCTGCGCTCGTCGCCGTAGGTGCGATTATTCCCTGTGTTGGAAGCGCGAGTGCTACGTTCGTGTGTCTGAGTGGACGAGGCAGCGTTGGTGGGACCATTGGATGTGTTTTGTGCATCGAGGCTGGCAAACATAGCATCATAGTCCGTTTCCGGGCGCGAGTCGGGTGATTCTTGCTTCTTGTGCACCGCCAGCAGCCGCGGTGCTGCTTCCTGTAGCCCATCAAAAAGCGCTCCCCAGGCATCTTGCTCACGCCGCTGAAGTGGAAGTACAGAGGCTGCTGCAACAGGCCGCTTTTTATTTTTTGGAGCTTGTTTGAGTGCAGATAGTTGCAGCTTGGGTTGGGGGTGCTTTGCAGATGTGCATAATTTCCCGTTTGGGTCGCGCTGTGTGGCTATCTCCGTCGCGTGCTTGTCAGGAACAGTTGTGCTCAGCGCTTGACCTTTGTTGGCCTGCGACGAAGCCAATGGAGTGGCAACAGGCTGAGTTGCATCTAACTGAGACGTTTCGCGCGCGTCGACAGCTGCATCGCCTGTCTTTCTCCGCTTTTCGCGCACCATAGCGCTGATCCCATACTGCAAGCGAAGCCAGTGAAAATATCGGACGGCATACAGTGCCTGTCTGTATCTTCAAAGGGATGCACCGTCGGCCAGTATCTTATGATTCCGAGGCAAACCGCAATACTACCCTAGACTGTGGTTGAAGAATGAGCCCGTAAAGAGCTGATTTTTCAAGAAAGTGTTGGTGGCTCCAAAAGCTGTACCAGAGATCCTGTAAGTGCCGCGAAAGTATAAATTCCTCCCGATCGGCAAATTGCTGCAAAAAAAGAGCAGTATTCATTTATATGACTCATGTCGAGTGGACGAGCATAACACTGTCTCTTCTTGATTTCGCAAACCTCAAGTACTGTATCGACGTAAGCTAATCTTTCGAGCCATGTGTGCTCCTTCAAAAATAGTAGAGCGAGCGTACCGTCCAAAAAAAACGATATAAAAGGACCCCCACCCCAGCAATTACTCTCTCGCCTTTCACCACTGAGCTTCCCCTCCTGCCAACGTCCCACTGTAGTAGTCACCTACCAATCAACCACAGCCGCCTATTTGTGTCGCGCACGCACATATCAACACTGGCGTTTGGCGCGGCGTAGCTTTCGTCAGCTTGACCTGGAGCTGCGAGAACGCCGAATCGGAACAAGATGTCTCTCGAGAAGAAGATCCGCAACTTCCTCCAGGGTCCGCGTAAAGGTGAGACCTTCGAGCTCAAAAGTGGACTCGTGTCGCAGTACAAGCATGAACGCAAAGACGCGATCCAACGGGTGATCCAGGCCATGACGGTGGGCAAGGATGTGTCAGCTCTCTTCCCTGACGTGTTGAAGAATATCGCCACGTACGACTTGGAGCAGAAGAAGCTCGTCTACCTTTACCTCATGAACTATGCCAAGACTCATCCTGAGCTCTGCATTCTTGCCGTCAACACCTTTGTTCAGGACACCGAGGACCCCAACCCATTGATCCGGGCACTTGCAATCCGGACCATGGGCTGTATTCGTGTGAGCAAGATGGTGGACTATATGGAGATTCCTTTGCAGCGTACGCTCCGCGACGACAACCCGTACGTGCGCAAAACCGCTGCCATTTGCGTGGCCAAGCTTTACGACCTCAGCCCTGAGATGTGTGTGGAGTTTGGATTCTACGAGGAATTGCAGAAGTTGGTCCGCGACCCCAATCCCATGGTGGTGGCCAACGCATTGAACGCCTTGTATGAAATTCAGGACATGAGCCGCGATCCTCTGACGACCACTGTCCACGTGGACTATGAACTTGTCAAGAACTTGCTCATGTGTCTCAATGAGTGCACCGAGTGGGGCCGCATCACCCTCTTGGGCACGTTGGCGGAGTACGCCTCCGCGAGCGACGAAGAGGCCAATCACATCATCGAGCGCATCATCCCTCAGTTGCAGCACGTCAACCCGTCTATTGTGTTGAGCTCCATCAAAGCGATAATAGCGCAGTTGGATTCCCTTCGTGACCAACTGGCGGTGGCTCCCGTGTTGAAGAAGTTGTCGAGCCCGTTGGTATCGCTTGTTTCCACCTCCATCCCCGAGGCGTCGTACGTTGGTCTCAAGAACATTCGCATTGTGTTGGAAAAATACCCTCAGGTGTTGTCAAAAGAATTGCGGGTCTTTTTCATCAAGTACTCTGACCCCTTGTATCTCAAGTTAGAAAAGCTCGAGATTATGGTCCGCTTGGCTAGCGATGCCAATTCGGCGCTTTTGCTCAATGAGCTCAAGGAATACGCCATGGAGTTTGAGCCCTCTCTCGTGTCCAAATCTATCCGTTCTATCGGATCTGTGGCCATCAAATTGCCAAACATTTCGGTAAAAGCGATCAACTTGTTGATTTCCTTGATCGACCAGCGTGGAGGTGAGCTTGTGATTAACGACGCCATTAATGCATTGACCAACATCTTGAGGCGCTACCCGGGCAAAAATGATTTGATCACCCTTGTTATACCCGTTATATCCAACATCTTTAGCGAGGTGACCAATAACGATGCCTTGGGCAACTACATCTGGCTTTTGGGAGAGTACCCGAACTACTTTACAGGCTTGGCTAGCAACTTGAACACGTTGTTTGAGCAGTTTGACACCTTCGACAACCAGTTGAAATCGAGCTATTTGACAGCCATTGTGAAGATCAGTTTGAAAGACAGCGTCAAACAGGACTTTTCGTCGTTGTTGCAAAAGACATTGACTGAGCTCACTGAAAACTGCGAGAATGCCGACGTTCGCGACAAGGCTTTCATCTACTGGAGACTATTGTCCTCGTCGTCGGTGGAGGGCCAGAAAAAGATTGTGTTGAGCAAGTTGCCGCCGATCAACTCCACCATATCCACATTCAACCCCGTGTTGTTGCAGCAATTGGTGAGCGAGTTGTCGACATTGTCTTCTGTGTACCACAAGCCGGCGAGCACCTTCATCAGCAGCACGAGCGTGAGAAGATCGCGGAAGGAGAATCTCGAGGACTTGGCCAAACGGGCGAAGAAGGAGATTATCAGCAACTCCAAGAACGAGAACTTGCTTGACTTTGACGACGACGATGGCGACAGTGCGACCGCGAGCGGCGGCAGCAGCAACATCTTGGACGAGTTGAACGACTTGTTTTCGATCCCGCAGCCGCAGACAGGCGCGGCGGCGCCGGCGGCGGCAGCGTCCTCGGCCAGCGACGACATCATGGCACTCTTTGGAGGCGGCTCGGTGACGCAGGGCGTTGCAGACTTGAAGGTGGAGGACAAGAAGAGCACCAGCAACGACTTGTTGGACTTGTTTTAGCATAATCGCACATAGACAGGGATGGCGTAGGAGCAAAAAGGCATTGAGCGTGGATGACGTAGCAGCGGGAAACCATAGAGGTCGGCGCAACTGCAGGCTGCTTACGACGTACGGTGCCAGAGCTCCAACGTTGCACCATAGTCCTGCGAGACTACAACACACCACACGCGCTGTATATATCTTATTAGGACTCGCACCGGGCGAGACTACTGCTCCAGAAGGAGCTGTCGCACGATGGCGTCAACATCGGGCTCGTCCTGGGCCGTGGCCGGCGGCGGTGGCGCCGTCGGGTCTGCCACAAGCGCTCGCACCTTGCTGCGCACGGAGGCCACGGCGGCGTCAATGTCGGCCACTTGCAGCCGCTTGTGGTCGATCTGCTTGCGCAAAAGCATGATCAAGCTCTCCCGCAGCTGGTGCGGCCGGTAACTGTTCAAGATGTGGTTGATGTTGACCAAAAGAAGCTTGAGGGCCTCGATCTTGGGCGGGAAGTCGGCGGGGTTGACGGCCATGATGCCGACAATCTCGAGAAAGTTGAGGAGAAGCAGGTCCATGAGCTTGTGCAACTCGGCGATTTTGGCCGAGTTTACGGTGTCGGCGTCGCTGCTGTAGAGTTGCTGCCAGCCCATATCGCTGAGGTTGGGCAACTTGTCCTCGAACGCCCACACGTTGCCGTAGCCACGGTAGTGGGTGCCGTCAGGGGCCTGCGGGGGCTCGAGAAAGCGGAGCTCGCCGGCAGCATCCAGTCCCGCACGCCGCCGCGCCACGTTGGCGTCGGTGAAGTAGCGATAGAACACCGGCGGCGGCGGGTAGAGCAGGGAGATGAGATCGTCGCTCATAAAGACAGCCGCATTCTGCAGGCCGCCCACTACTGCCGTTATGGCCTGCGCACGACCGCAGGTCCCAGCGCGCCCGCACACCGGCCCTCTGTCTTTATCGCGTAATCACCACCACGGTTTGCCATGAGCGAGGATCTCATGGAAATCGACAGCGCGCGCGGCGCCGACGACCGCGCGTCGCCTGAAGGCAAGCAGAAGTTCGAGGTCAAGAAGTGGACCGCGGTGGCCTTCTGGCTGTGGGACATCATTGTTGAAACCTGTGCCATCTGCCGCAACCACCTCATGGAGCCGTGCATCGAGTGCCAGCCCAACACTTTGAACGACAGCAACGAGAACTGCATCGCCGCGTGGGGAGTGTGCAACCACGCGTTCCACATGCACTGCATCCAGCGGTGGTTGAAGCTGCGGCATGTGTGTCCGTTGGACAACCGAGATTGGACCTACCAGAAGTTTGGCAACTAGCCGCCGAAACGCACTAATGTATGAGCACGAAGCGCTGTAGCGAGCTGGACAAGAAGGGGCTGGAGCAGGCTGAGGAGCGGTTCGAGAACTGCGCTGAGAGGGCTGCGAGCAGATCACAGATCGGTTGATCGCAAGCAGGGATGACTAATAAAGGGGATATGGCCAGCAGAGGCAGATTGCTTGCTGGTGCAGAGCGCGCCATATACCCGTCCTCGACCTGAAGGCAACTGGCGGCCGGAAAGGCGGCCGGAAAGGCGGCCCAACTGCCGAGGCACGCCCTCTACTAGCTACACCCACGCCACGGAAATGTGTATTTAATGGCCCGTTTTGTCTGCCACCTCGTAGTACCGCTCGTTGCGCGGGAAGCTCCCGAGCACGTCCACGTCGCACTGGCGCCCCAAATCGGCGAGACTTGCGGCCACGCTGGGGTCGCTCTGCGCCCCAATGAGCTCCACGAAAAAGGCGTAGCGCCAGTTGCCGCGCTCGCCCGCCGGCCGCGAGCTGATGTTGATCATGTTGACGCCGTGCTGGCGGAACACATTCAAGGCGTCGCAGAGACTGCCCGGATCGTGGCTCACGGTGAACATGATGCTGGTAACGTGCTCCCCCGCGACAGTGGGCGGCTTGCGGCCCAACACGAGGAAGCGTGTGGTGTTGTGGGCATTGTCCTCCACCTGTGCCTCGAGCACGGGGAGATCGTAGAGCTTGGAGCTCATCTCCGAACTGAGACACGCCACGCCGGCCTCGGTGCTGGCGGCGCACATCTCCGCCGCGCGCAGCGTCAGGCTCACGTCCACCCGCCGGCATCCCGCCGGCAACCGTGCAAGGAAGCCCGACACCTGGCCCCACACCTGCGGATGGCTGTAGACAGTCGTGATGTCGTCGATAGAGGCTTCTCGCAGGAGAAGGTAGTGGTGTATGCTCACAAACTGCTCGCCCACAATCTGGAATTGCGGCCGCCTCTGCTTGTACCAGTCGCGAAGCAAGTCATACGTGAACACCACTTGGCCATTCGTGGAGTTCTCTAACGGTACCACTGCATACTCGACCTCGTTGCTGTCGACGGCCTCGAAACACTCGCCGATGCTGGCGTAGGGCACGAGATCGACGTCGGCGCCAAATTGCTGGAGAGCCGCCTGCTGTCAGTACGCTGGTCCTATTCTGATCTCACTGTACATACCTGGTGGGTATACGTGCCCAGCGGACCGAGGTAGGCCGCGTGGAGCACCATGGCATCGATGCGGGCCGGTTCCGGCTCATCGTCGCCCCACAAATAGACCGTCGCACGACCTTTTCGCTCGCTTTTCACTCGGCAGCCTGCTCAGGACGCCGGTACTGTGCCCACACGGGACCCGCCTCCAAAGCTTACTGCCGCGCCTCTACGTGTGGATCGTTGGTGGCTCTTTATTGCATCAGCCCGTAACAAATCCACAAAGTTTCCTTTCCAGGGGGTGGCTATGTATACCGAAGTTCTAGCTATTAGATTAGATGTCCTGCTCAATGGTGCCCTTCTCAGACACGTAGATACCGTCCAAGAACTTTCTGATATCCTTGTTGGTGACTCTGCACGACTGCTGGATGTCAGCAGCGTTCTGGGACACGGCCTCGACGGAGTTACCGCTCAACACCAACTCGTCCTTCTGGGTGGTGGACTGCTCGATGGTGACACCCTCGTGCACCTTGACCTTTCTCACCTTCTTCTCACCCAAAAAGTGTCTGATCTCGACAAACTTCTGGCCCTCCTCCTCAATGACGTTGACGTTGATGGGGAAATGCGCGTACACGTATCTCATCTTGTACTTGTAACCCTTGGTGACACCGGTGATCATGTTGGCAATCAAAGACTTCACGGTTCTCAAGGCAGCGACGTGCTTTCTGTCACCGTTGTGGACGGTGATCTTCACGGCTCTGTTGGAGACCTTTCTGAAGGTGACATCGATGTGCTTCAAGTCCTTGGACAACTCGCCTCTGGGGCCAACAACCTTGATGCTTCTGGCCTTGATGGCAACAGTAACGTTCTCAGGAATGTCCAAGATCTGGTCGGTCTGAATGTACTTCATGGTGATGTGGGAAGAAAAGACTGCGCAGACGCACAAGTCTCTATAGTCGCACCGAAAAATTTTTCAGTCGTGCAAGCACCACTGGAAGTTTTTTCGTTCGCGTGTGGAGAGTTACCCCGAGGAAGGGTTTATTTTGGAACGCCAAAGATGCAGGAAACGTCGAGCCGCGGCCTAATGTCCTCGCAGCTGCACTGGTACCTGAATTATCGGTCCAGCGGCAGATGCATAGTACCACGTCCATGAAATACACTTGAGCTGCATGTGTACTTTTCTTTTCGAAAAAAAAAAACTGCTACGCTTATCTATCTTGTCTAGTATTGTGTATATGTTAGCGATGCATGCTTGCACCAAATTTGCAGCAATTGGCTGCGCTTACTCCTGCTCGTCCAAGGTCTTGAACACGAGCGGCTTGGTGTCCTTGAAGTCGATACCAGCCTCCAACAATTTCACAAAGGCCTTGGAGAAGTCCTCAAAGAACTTGTCCTGGTCCTTGGCGTAGATCTCGACGTACTTGCGGAAGTTGGAGTCGGTCTTCATCACCATGTCAGCGGGCAACATCATCAACGAGTTGGTGGCGTCGTCCTCGTACTGCTTGGGCCCGTCCCACTTTCTCACGTGCCAGCCCTTGAGCAACTCAGTGTAAAAGTCGTTGGTGAACATGTTGAACGAGTGGACCCAGGGACCATCGTAGCCCGAGTAGTGGGCGTGGGTGCGGCCCAAGCAGTGGGCGCCGAGCAAAGCAACAATCTCCTGGTCATTGAAGCCAGCAATTCTGTCAAAGAGGTTACGCACGTACTTGGCGCCCTCGGGGCCCTCCTTGTCGGCGTCGGGCAAGTTACCATTGGCAGGAGTCTTGGTCCTCTCAACGTTGATTCTACCAGGTCTCCAGGGGATCTTGGGACCGCCGCACTCCTGCACAGCAACCACACCGGCCAAGGTGTAGCCATCACCTCTAGACAACCACGGGTACTTCTCAAAGAACTCGATCATAAAGTCACGGCCAACCTCAAGACCAGCATTGGCGCCGTCAGTGGATTCAGGAGAGTACACCATGGTACCACCGTAAGAACCGCCAGTCTTGGCCTTCTTGTCGTAGGTACCAGAAGAGTGCCACGCCAAACGAGTCAAAAGACCGTAACGGCCAGCACCATTGTCGGCGTCGTCCTGCTCGCGCACCTTGTTGGCAATGTCATTGTACACCTGCTGGTAGTCACTGAAGGAGTGGTCCGACTTGATGGCCACGTTGCCGCCAGCAGCGGAAGCGCCCCAGATAAGCGCCTTGGACACCTTGGGCTTTTTGTTGCCATTGAAGTTGTCATAGGCCACGGCACCGGCCACGGCCGCGCCAGCAATGGCGGCCAGGATCTTGAACGAACGCGCGAAAACGCGAGGGGCAGCGACAGTAGTCATTTCGTCTGTGGAACCACATGGGCAGCTCCCCGCTATTTATACTGCCGAGCCACTCACGGCTCGCTCAATGTCAGCTTACCCGGAACGACCTTGCAGCATGCATGCATTGTGCAGGTTGGTCCCTATCAGCGGGCATGCGGGGCAAGTGCGGGAACCGCCGCTGGCCGGCGCCGTGCACCCAGAGCCCTCTCTAGACACGACCACACCTTGGTATGCCACATGTCCCGCCATAGGTTCGACGGTTTGACAAGCAAAGTATATTTCGTCTTTGGATGAATCTGAGACAGTTCTTGACACGCAGTACCTGCAGGATACACTGCACCCCGCAGCGGCCTTACTCATCAAAGCGGCCAGATTCCGCTCCACTGTGGCGTCCAGAATACGCGTCGCACCAGCGGCGGAGATACCGGAAGCATACTGCCACAAAGCACATAGGCCAGCCAGATATGGCTTACCCTCAATGGTGACCGTGCTTCTTCCAGGCTCATCTTCATTACGTACACGGGGAAGGTGCGGGGCCGAGAAGTGGCACCACCACCAAGCTGACAAAGGAGAGGCTATCCTGCCCGATTCAGACCTGGCTGGAATTTTCCATTCAGTCCCCCCCACCAAAAGTAAGTCTATTCCATACCTTCGGTGGAGTGTTCCATGCAGGCGGCGTAAAATATGCCCAATTAGGAGTCGCCAATTACAATTCGCCCATTTAGGTAATCAGTTGCAGCCTTGATCTATACACTCGTCATCAGTACTCAATGTCCTGTTCCTCTAGGGTCTTGAATTCCCATGGCTTTTGCTCCTTGGGAAATTCAATGCCCAACTCTAGCAACTTCGAAAACGCCTTGGAGTAGTCCTCGAAAAACTTGTCCTGGTCTTCAGCGTAGGCCTTCACGTAGTCGATGAATCTCTTGTCTGTCTTCAACACCATATCGGTAGGCAACATCATCAATGAGTTGGTGTCATCGTCTTCGTACTGGTGAGGACCATCCCATTTCTTCTCGTGCCAATTTTGTAACAAAGTGGTGTAGAATTCGTTGGTGAACATGTTGAAGCTGTGCACCCATGGACCATCGAAACCTGAGCGGTGCGAGTGACACCTGCCCAAGCAATGGGCTCCAAGCAACGCCACCGTCTCCTTGTCAGTAAAACCCATCCGCTTGAAAACATTCAGGACGTATTCGCCGCTCTCTTTACTCGCGTCGGGCAAATTTCCATTCTCTGGTGCTTTGCTGCGATCCTCGTTCACACGGCCAGGTCTCCATGGAATCTTGGGACCACTGGCCTCCTGAACTGCCACGACACCAGCGAGTGTCCAGAGGTCGCCTCTGCTCAAGAACGGATATTTGTCAAAAAACTCGACTAAGAAGTCACGGCCAACCTCCAAACCAGCATTCTCTGGGTCTGTCGCCTCAGGCGAATAGATCATTGTGCCTGGAAATGACCCTCCTGTAGCTTTGTCCTTGTCGTAGGAGCCAGAAGTGTGCCACGCCAACCGAGTTAACAATCCATAGCGGCCCGCACCACCATCAACGTCCTCTTGTTCGTGGACCTTCGTGGCAATCTCGTTGTAAATCTCCTGCCACAACTTGAAGTCGCCGTCTTTGTAGGGTTTGGCTTTGTTCAATGTGGGTGGTGCTGCAGCCACTACGGGCGCTTTGGGAGAAGGCCCTCCGGAAAGTGGGCTCCGAACTCTGGAATCGTAAAAGTATGCAGCAGCAGCCCCTGCCAAAAAGGCACCGCCGCCCACCTTAAATGCTCTGCTCGTAAACATAGCTGTCCTTGCTGTTGCCATTTCTAGTGTGTAATCTACAAGATCTATGCTAAAACTCAATCGTATTTATACCAACCTTATCCCCGCAGTACCTTGGGCTCGAGCCAATAATAAGTCGAGTTAAACTAACCACACCACTGTGTCCAGGAGTGAGACATACAAGAACTCTAAGCTTGCTAACCCCAGGCTTGCTAGGCGAGCAACTATGGCCCCACAATATCCTGCATCGATCTAAGCACAGCGGTAACGGTGCTACCCTATATTCGTCTAATGATACACACGACTATTCGTAGTCGTCCTCCTCCTCAGCGCCTAGGCCCAAGCTGTCGAGGTAATCTTCAATAGCCACGGCGTCAGCATAGACCCACAGGCCCTCCTCGTTGTACGTTTTGGCGTTGGCACACATCAAGCGTAAATCTGCCACCATCGCCGATACGTTATCGTAGCCATCTTTTTGCAACTCCTTGCTGATCTTCAGAATTGCAGTTGGGCGCTCGACGATCTTGTAGTAGTCCGGATAGAGCTTGCGCGATGGAAGCTTCATGAAGATCTCACAGATTTTATGGCCGTCCTCGGCTGTCATTTCCAAAATGTGGTCGATGATTTTGGTGCCCTCACCAACGACCGCCTCATCAACGTCACCATTAACCCCATCGTCGAGACCGGGCGTGGCAGTGGCACTCACTGTTGCGGCACGACGGGGCCTTTTCTCGTCCCCGCCTTCGTCAAAACTATCGTCAGCATCGTCATCGTCTTCAACATCACCAAGAGCTCTCTTTCTCCGTTTTCTGGCCGCGCGTTCCTCTTTTCGCCTCATGGCATCCTCAACAGTATCGTTGTCGTCATCCATGGCCATCAACCACTGTTCTTCCGTCAAGCCGTCATCGTACTTAACCTTCTTTTTCTCTCGCATTCTGGCAAGCTCTTTGGTGTCCTTCTCGAAGTGATGTGAAATATCCTCCGTAAACACAGCCGGCAACTCACGTTCAGCAATAAGTCGACTGGGGTAGCCGCCGTCTCTGGAGATTTGCTTGTCTCTGAGTGCACGCTCGGTGTCTATATTGGCAAAGAGTTCCCTTTCTTCTTCGCTTCTAGCGAGGATGTCGTTCAACTCATCATCGTCCAACGAGTTGTTCTCCTCGTTGTCGTCCTTCAATGTCTCCGCTTCAAGAAGTTTTCTCAAATATTCTTCTTGCTCGGCAGCAGTGGACTTGTTGTCAAATTTACCTGCTTGGATGACCTTTCCGTCAATCTCCAACTTTTGATGTGCTCTCTCCAAAATGACTTCCTCCACCGAGTCGTTGGTGATCAATCTCAAAATCCTCACTTCATTCTTCTGGCCAATTCTATGTGCTCTATCTTGCGCCTGCAAATCTTGGTGAGGATTCCAATCAGTATCAAAGATAATTACTGTGTCTGCTGTTTGCAAGTTCAAACCCAAACCGCCGGCTCTGGTTGACAATAAGAAACAGAAGTACTCTGAGTTAGGGGCATTAAACAGTTTCAACATGTCTTGTCTGTCCTCCGCTTTGGTGCTACCATCCAATCTCAAGTACTTCATGTCCCTCCACCGCAAGAAGTCCTCCATGATATCCATCACCTGGGTCATTTGGAAGAACATCAACACACGGTGTCCTGTCGCTTTGAACTTTGGCAATACCCTATCCAACAATTCGAACTTACCACTGACTCTCCAAATCAAATCGTTTGTTAACTTTGACGAGTTTAGCACCGCTTCAACTTCCTCAAATACAAAAGGATGATTACAAATCTTCCTTAATTGCATGATTTTGTTGTTCAAGCCCTTAATACCGGACTTTGTGTTGCCGACATCAGATCCGACAAACAATGCATTGTGTTTCAACATCTGTTGGTACAAAATATACTGAAGACCAGACAAGTTGCATTTCAACACCTTCTCGACCTTGTCGGGCAAGTCTTTTTCCACATCCTTCTTTAATCTTCTCAACAAGAAGGGACGCAAGACCTTGTGCAATCTTCTGATAACCAATAAGCTTTCTTCTTCGGTCAACTCTATCTTTTCTTGGGAACCAGTATTGGCAAAAGGAGTATTAAACCATTCGTCAAAAGATTTGACCGAGTTAAAAATCTTGGGCAATACAAAGTTCAATAAGGCCCACAACTCAGGCAAGTTGTTTTGCAAAGGAGTACCCGTAAGAATCAAACGATTCTTTGTGTGGTAGTATGACCTCAAGGTGACAGAAAGCTTGGAGTTTGCATTTTTCATTCTGTGACCCTCATCGATAATCATGTGACTGTATTCGAAGCGCGCCAAAATGGGCCGCTCTCTGATGATGTACTCATAGGTGGTCAACAACACCTGGAAATTGCCAATTCTAACGTCATGCTGCAAAAGCTTTCTTTGTTGCTGCGAACCCTTGTACACAATGACATTAACGCTTGGTGCCCACTTTTCGAACTCCAAGGTCCAGTTCGTTATGGTGGACAACGGCACAATGACCAAGAACTTGTCCTCGCCCTTATTCTCTATCAAGTAGGATATCAACGAGATAGACTGAATCGTCTTACCCAAACCCATCTCATCGGCCAAAATACCGTTGAGCTTATTATTGTACAAAGAAACCATCCACTGTAAACCCTTCAACTGGTACTCCTTCAAGCTGCCACCAACCAAGATGGAAGGTTGTTCTTTGACATCCTCCTTTATTCTGTGCGCCACCTGATAGTAGTCGATCTTCTCGCGCAACTCCTCGACACTCTCTTCCTTGATAGCTGCATCTTCGGCGGGGCCCTCTGCCCCCAGTTCCAGCTGCTGCGCCCGCACCGCCTGTGCCAACGAGTCCAAGAAGGTGTTGGTTTGTTTCAACAAGTGCGTGATTCTGTGGTCCTTGGTCTCGTCCAACAACTTCATGTATGCCTCCTCGTCGTTGGCCTTCAACGCCTGCAAACGCTGTCTCGCGGTCTTCTCGAGTCTCTTTGATGTGTCCTTTTCGGTAGCCGTGTGGTACATGTTGACGAACCTGCCGGCGGTGGCACGCTTGTTGGCCCGCGCAAGACGCTGAGCGGAGATGTCCCCCAGGATGTTCAACATGTCCCTGATCTTGCGCACGTGGAGCATGTGCTTCTTGCGCTTGGCCTCCAAGCGCTGTTTCTCCTCGAGCTGGATCGCGAGCAAGTGGGGGTTGGGCTGCACCACCTTGTCGCGAGCGTACATCTCGCGCTTGGCGAGCATACTCAAGGGATGCTGCTCCAAGTGCTTCACCTTGATGTGGGCATTGTTGGCCTCGTGGACAAGGATGGTTTTGCGGAGGTGTTTCTGTTTGGCCAAGAGGCGCAACGCCTTCAACTCTATAAGGGCGCTCACCTTCAAGCTGTCGTAGTCGTCCTGCTCGTCGAGCAAGTTATCAAAGTCGTAGCTGCCGATGTTGACCGGCAACGTCTCCAACTCCTTGATGCGGGCGGTGATCTTGGCGGCGATGATCTGGTCGGTGTGGAAATTTCCCGGCGGGGCCATGAGCGGGTCGAGGGCGCCCACGTCGCGCGACGGAGCAATGCCTGCGGCTTCGGCCCGCTTGAGATAGCTCACTGTGTCGTCGAACGTGCTGGCATACACTTCCTCCACGATGTCGGCCACACTGGCGTCTCCCGCCAGCTCCTGCGGTCCGAGTGCCTGCTGGAGGCCGGCTGGGAGGTCAATGTCGCGCGAAAGGAGCTGGAGCGCGGCGATCTGCGTCTGCAAGAGCTCCGTATCCACGGCAGCGGCAGGGAACAGCACCTTGGTGAGCTCGTGCTCGAGCTGGCGCTCGCGAGCGACATAGTCGGCGTGGCTGACGGCCACGCGATGCAACACGTCCTCGATCATGAGGCGCTCCGGCGCGTAGATATCCTTGAATGAGTCGTGGTGGTGCGACGCGTAGTGTGGCCGGTTGTCCATCAAGCGAAGCAAGTTATCGTGCTTCTCTTTGGCCTCTTTGGAGAGCCGCTGGAGGTGCTGGTACTTGGTCAACAACGCATGGAGCTGGTCGCGCGTTGTTGGCACCAGGATCTTGTCGGCGACCCCTGTGCCCGCACCCGCACCGTTCTGGGCCGGCCGGGCGACGCCGTTCGCGTCCCGCACCGCGCCGTTAGCGCTGCCGTTATTCATGGTGTGCACTGTTTGGAGCGCTCGCTGCGCGCCGTTATGACTTTTTCGTTGGTGCGCGCACTACCACGTCCGGGGAGACGTTCATGGGCGTGGCAGCCGCCGGACGGCGTGAAAGGAAGGCAGCTGGCGGGAGTGTGTTGGCAGGCCGCTGAGCCGCTACACGACAGCGCTGGCAGCTGGGCGAGGCGGGCCACGGGCTTTTGTGGTGGGTGCACGACCTCACGTGACGGCGATTTTTCAGCGCTGGGCCGCCAGGAGTAACGCCATCAGCATGTTGTTCCAGCACATCGGTCTAGGCGCGCGGCGTGTGTTTGCCCGCAGCGTGCGGTGGAACTCGTCCGGCAGCGGTCCGTCCTTGAACTGGGTGCAGTACTTTAAGCTCAAGAAGGAGGTGGGCCGGCTCAACATGGTGACGTCGGCCATGACCGGGCTCGGCGCCGCCTTCGTGACGGTGGACTATCTTGGCGACACCGAGATCGACCCCGAGAAGTCTATCATGGGGTTCGATCCCGTGCTCGTGCTCGCGGGCGTGGTGTTGTTGGGCTTTGGTGCCGGGTACCTCGTGGGCCCCCTCTTGGGCCTGCCGTTGTTCAACCTCAAGAACCGCGCCGTGTTGAAGGCCTTCCGTGCCAAGGACAGGGAGTTCATGCACCGCATCCAGACCAAGCGCGTCGACCCGTCGCTGCACTCGTTCTCGAACCCGGTGCCGGACTACTACGGCGAGCGCATCTACTCGCTCAAGGCGTACAAGCAGTGGTTGCGCGACTGCAACGCCTTCCGCCGCAAGTCTCAGGAGTTTCTCTGAGCGGCGGCCTGTTTATAGTGACGCTACACGGCATCTGGACACCGTAGACGCCCCGGGACGGAAGTCCTGCTGGGGGTGGGTCCCGACCCCGGTCCTGCAGGGCGGCCGGCGATGGCTCCCTGCACACAGCTCGGACTCGGGCTGCAGCGCCGGTGGGCTAGTCCTCGGGCGCATACCAGCGGGCCCCCGGCGGGCGCTGCGATCCTCGCAGTCTGGCACCACCTCTGGCCGCGTGCTGCCGCGTGCTGCCACCGAATTGAGCTCGTTCGGCAGCCAGGGTCCATCCGCGGCCCCGGCGGCTCCCGGGGCTCACGTGCTTGCTGTCGGCGGCAAGCAATGACCCCGAACCCTAAACACACATTGCCTCGGGCGCCGCCTTCCAGCCCAGACCCACACACTCAGACGCACCGCGCCCACACCCCGTGCCGGCCCAGCACCGGCTGGAGTGGAAGCTGCGGAACCCGGTCCTGCATGTGCGTGGTGTCCCGGTGTTGTCGAACAAATTTAAGGAGCTCATTGGCTTTCCACTCTCCAGCGAGCCGCTCTTTTACCAGCATGCTCAGATTGAGAGCCTCGAAACAGATTCCGCGCCTCGCGCGCGCGCGCATCCCAATGGCGCTCCCATTGCGCCGCAGCCTTGCCAGTTCCGGCCAGGACCTGTTTTTGCTGAGCACCAACGCCAACTACGTTGACGAGATGTACGCTGCCTGGCGCCAGGACCCGTCGCTGGTGCACGTGCTGTGGAACGCCTACTTCCGCAACATGGAGCTGGGCAAGGTGTCGCCGCAGCAGTCGTTCCAGGCGCCGCCCACGCTCGTGCCGACGGTGGCTGGCGGTGCCGCCGGCTTTGTCCCCGGCCAGGGCGAGCCCATCCTGGAGGACGTGGTCACCCACTTGAAGGTGCAGCTCCTCGTGAGAGCGTACCAGGTGCGCGGCCACCAGAAGGCCCGCATCGACCCCCTCGGCATCTCCTACGGCGACAACAGCGATGTGCCCAAGGAACTCACCCTCGAGTACTACAACTTCACCAAGGAGGACCTCCAGAAGCAGATTACTCTCGGCCCCGGTATCTTGCCCCGCTTTGCTGAGCAGGGCAAGAAGCTGATGTCGTTGCAGGAGATTGTCGACAGCTGCGAGCGCCTCTACTGCCAGGCCTACGGTGTGGAGTACATCCACATCCCGTCCAAGGAGCAGTGTGACTGGCTCCGTGAGCGCATCGAGATCCCCCAGCCCTACAAGTTCAGCCCCGACCAGAAGCGCCAGATCCTCGACCGTCTTATCTGGTCCTGCTCCTTCGAGTCCTTCCTCGCTACCAAGTTTCCCAACGACAAGCGTTTCGGCCTCGAGGGTGCCGAGTCTGTCATGCCCGGCATGAAGGCCCTCATCGACACCTCCGTCGACTTTGGCGTTGAGGACATTGTCATTGGCATGCCCCACAGAGGTCGTCTCAACATGTTGTCCAACGTGGTGCGCAAGCCCAACGAGTCCATCTTCTCCGAGTTCACCGGCTCCAAGGAGTTCGACGAGGGCTCCGGTGACGTCAAGTACCACTTGGGTATGAACTACGTGCGCCCCACCACCTCCGGTAAGACCGTCAACCTTTCCGTCGTGGCCAACCCCTCCCACTTGGAGGCCGACGACGGTGTTGTGTTGGGTAAGACTAGAGCCATCCAACACTACAAGAACGATACTGGCGACTACAAGAAGGCCATGGCCCTCTTGTTGCACGGTGACGCTGCCTTCTCGGGGCAGGGTATCGTGTACGAGACCATGGGTTTTGCAAACTTGCCTGCCTACTCCACCGGTGGTACCATTCACATCATTGTAAACAACCAGATTGGCTTCACCACCGACCCCAGATTCGCCAGATCTACCTTGTACCCTTCGGACATTGCCAAGGCCATCAACGCCCCCATCTTCCACGTCAATGCCGATGACCCCGAGGCTGTCAACTTTATCTTCAACTTGGCCGCCGAGTGGAGAGCGACTTTCCACACCGATGTCATCATCGATGTCGTGGGTTACAGAAAGTACGGTCACAATGAGACCGACCAGCCCGCCTTCACCCAGCCCTTGATGTACAAGAGAATTGCGGAGAAGAAGTCGGTATTGGACTACTACGTTAACCAGTTGTTGGAGGAGAAGACCTTCACCAAGGAGGACATTGAGGAGCACAAAAAGTGGGTGTGGGACCAGTTGGAGGAGTCCTTCGCCAAGTCCAAGGACTACCAGCCCACATCTAGAGAGTGGTTGACCACGCCTTGGGAGGACTTTAAGTCGCCCAAGGAGTTGGCCACCGAGGTGTTGCCTCACTTGCCCACCTCCGTGGAAGAGGACACCTTGAAGAAGATTGGTGACGCCATCTCTGAAGCCCCCAAGGGTTTCGACTTGCACAGAAACTTGAAGAGAATCTTGGCCACGAGGAAAAAGACCGTCCAGACCGGCGAGGGCATTGACTGGGCCACCGGTGAGGCTTTGGCCTTTGGCTCCTTGGCCTTGGAGGGCTACCACGTCAGAGTGTCGGGCCAGGATGTCGAGAGAGGTACCTTCTCTCAGAGACACGCCGTGTTCCACGACCAGAGCTCTGAGGGTACCTGGACGCCGTTGAAGAACTTGTCAGACGACCAGGGTGCATTTGACATCTCTAACTCTTCCTTGTCTGAGTACGGTGTCATGGGTTTCGAGTATGGTTACTCCTTGACTTCCCCTGACGCTTTGGTCATGTGGGAGGCCCAGTTTGGTGACTTTGCCAACACGGCTCAGGTAATCATCGACCAGTTTGTGGCCGCTGCTGAGTCTAAGTGGAAACAGCGCTCGGGCTTGGTGTTGTCATTGCCCCACGGCTACGACGGTCAGGGTCCTGAGCATTCTTCCGGCAGATTGGAGAGATACTTGCAATTGGGTAACGAGGACCCCAGATTCTACCCCGCTCCCGAGAAGTTGGAGAGACAGCACCAGGACTGTAACATGCAGATTGCCTACCCTACCACACCTGCCAACTTGTTCCACTTGTTGAGAAGACAGATGCACAGACAGTTTAGAAAGCCGTTGATCTTGTTCTTCTCCAAGCAGTTGTTGCGTCACCCGTTGGCGAGATCCGACTTGGAGGAGTTCACCGGTGAGTCGCACTTCCAGTGGATCATTGATGACGTTGAGATTGGTAAGAGCATCTCGTCCAAGGACAATGTCAAGAGAATTGTGTTGCACTCGGGCCAGGTTTACACTGCATTGCACAAGAAGCGTGCTGCTATCGAGGACAAGAACACCGCCTTGGTGAAGGTTGAGCAGTTGCACCCCTTCCCGTGGGCGCAGTTGAAGGAGTTGGTGGACAGCTACCCCAACGTCGAGGACTTGGTGTGGTGTCAAGAGGAGCCCTTGAACATGGGTGGCTACGCTTACGCAGCCCCTAGAATTGCCACTGTGTTGAAGGAGACTGAACACCACAAGGACAAGACCTTGAGGTACGCCGGCAGAGACCCCTCTGCTTCGGTTGCCGCTGGTTCCAAGTCCATGCACCAGGCTGAGGAGGAGGCGTTCTTGAAGGATGTGTATCAAGCGTAAGTAAAAAGCCAGTATGACTGAACGTTATATTTATCAGAAAACATGTCGAACTATTAGTTGTAGCAGGTTCCAGCACGCGACCCTAGCGGCATGTGCTAGGCGCGCAATGTTTTGTGGGGTATGTTCCTGTATGTGAATTCTCATAGTACAGCGTTCGTAACAAATGCAATCTCTCTAACCTCGGAACCGCAGGGTCCTCTGGAATCTATCGAAATGCACGGCATCTGGTACAGGGACAAAGACACGGTGCGGATTGGCGGGGTATGTCGCTACCGGGTGCGCTACGCGCGACAGGACCCACATAAACTGGAGATATACTTTAGGTTGAAGAATATCGAAAAAGTCAGCATACGAGCGGTGCACTTCCTTAATGGCCCCTTCATTCTCTATGCTGACGTGGTGCCGCACAACTATAGTCATCTTCGCAAATTTGAGCCCGAAGATGTTGCGGACGAGAAGGAAGTGCGCTTCAATCATCAGATAAAGCCCGGCCAGACTTTCAACGTCAAGCTCAAGTTGAATGACAATTCCCGAATTGAGGATGACACTTTTGGCTGGACGATCACTGTTGTGAGTCAAATTGTGATTACACGTAACACGCAAGTGCTTTTTGACGTCATGGTCGGCGACGATGTGGAAGCCATGAGGCGACTCAACCACGGTCTGTTCCAGAGAACGCTAACGACACTCAGTGGAGGTGCGAACTTGCTTGCAGGTGGAACAAAGGAGGCAGAAGTGCCGCTAAATAAGTGTCTCAACCCGTCCTTAACGGTGGAGAAGGAGCTGGTACGCGACATTTGGAATGCGCCGCCGTCCAAGGGCTATGAAACACCGGTGCATCTCATCATCATCACGCACGGAATCTTCTCAAACTTAACCGCTGACATGCTCTACTTACGTGAGGCCTTGGTTACGAATGTTGACGAAAACGTCCTAGTTAAAGGGTACGAAGGAAACGCTGGCAAAACTGAGCGCGGAGTGAAGAAGCTTGGAATAAGGCAAGGCGACTATCTTATAGAGTTGCTCAAAAACCTCCGTAACGAAGGCATCAAAGTGAACAAGATTTCGTTTATTGGGCACTCTCTTGGTGGCTTGGTTCAGCTCTTTTCGATCAAACATATGCTTCTCAAAGAGGGTACAGATTTCTTTTCCAGGCAGGGAATTCAACCCACGCACTTGGTATTCATGGCCTCCCCGTTACTTGGTGTCTTGAGTGAGATGAGTTTCCTCATTTCTTGGTTTCTAGACTTGGGAACGTTGGGAAAGACTGGTCGAGACTTGACTCTACTGAAAAGGCTTCCCAGCTTCAAGTCACTCGGGGGACAGGAGAAGCACAACTTCAAGCCTTTGTTGGAAGTATTACCAGAGGAGCCACTAGAGAGTTTCTTAGGTGAGTTCAGTACATTAACCTTGTATGCCAATGCTATCAACGATGGGATAGTGCCTCTACGCACTAGCGCCTTGTTGTATTTGGATTGGCAAGCACTTGGAGACGTGAATGAATTGAAACACCACAGGCACGATGTTGATGCATCTGACGAGCAATCGAATGCCCTGGGATCACACGATGAGGCATTTGGAGAGATACCTGGTGAAGCAAGCAGTGATAAGGAGACTAGATCACTCAAAGACAAATACGCTGACTTCATTTCCTTGAATTTCAACGTTGGAGACCACGCAAAATTGAAGAAACGGCAACAGAAGTTCTTGCGGATAAGTGCCAAGAGTAGCAATACTCATGACGGATCTGAGCTAGCCAGCGATGATGGTGAGGATAACATGCACCGCGAGTCCGTGAAGAAAGAACTGGAAGAGAAAGATCCGGATGGGGAAATCAATACGAACATGCCTACACTTAATATTCCGCCCAAAGCTAGTGTGATTGAGAGTGCCATCAACTCCATCATTCAGCCGATTCCATCCTCCAAGTACATTTTTGATCCGGAAAACCGCAACCCAGTCATCTTTCATGATAAGTACTACAGATTTGAGAATCTCCCGAAGCCCGAGGAGAAGCCAAAAATATTCACCTACAACGAATGGAAGCTCTACAAGCAGGTAAAAATAGCCCGCAAATATCACTTGCCCAACTTGAGTTGGCGAAAAGTGCTCGTGAACCTTCCTCCTGATGCGCACAACAATATTACTGTACGCCGCCGCTTTGCCAATGGCTACGGCTGGGGCGTTGTCGACCACTTGTGTGCAGAAGTGTTTAAGAATGAGCTTCGGCTGAAGATGTGATGTCTATGTGCAGTGTCAAACGTGGTAGTCGTGCATGGGCTTATCAGATAAGAAGTTCCTGATAAGAGACAGTGTTTTGAAATGGCGTGGCACGGGGCTTTCATCGCGCGTGCCAGGGAGGATGAATGAGCTGCGAAAGAGGCAAAAAGGGGAAATTTAAAGGATAAGTTTTCGCACTTCTTTCTCCACCCTCATACATTTCCGCCATCTCACGAGCTCAATTGCAGCTAAAGAATCACTTTGAATCCCCATCTCCAGGTATCAGGCATATTTATGGAAATCATCAACCTCGTTGTTATTGGTGCTGGACTTATAGGACCTCGCCACGCTGAGCATATATATAAAAGGTACGACTGCCGTCTCTTTGGCATAGTTGATCATTCCAAGAAGGGCCCCGCTGTTGCCAAACGATTCAGCACTCTACTTTTCGAAACAGTCGATGACTTGATTTCGTACTGTGAAGTTAACAATGTCCCATACCCCGACGGAGCCATCGTTTGCACGCCAAACCATACCCATGCTGACATTGGTAGCAAGTTGGCGGCCAGAGGCGTTCATCTTCTAGTGGAGAAGCCACTTTGTCCGAGTATTGACGAATGTCACTTTTTGATCAAGCTGTGCGAGGCAGCAGGCGTGAAATTGCTTGTTGGACACCACCGCAGGTTTAATCCATACATCATAGCAGCGAAGCAGCATCTTCATAAAATTGGTGACATAGTGGCCGTTCAAGGAACGTGGACCTTACCAAAGCCGCAAGACTACTTTAACGAGAAGCCTTGGAGATCGTGCGTGGAAAAAGGGGGTGGTACCTTGCTCATCAACTTGGTCCATGACTTGGATCTCTTACAGTATCTCATGGGACCAATTGTGAAGGTTTATGCTGATCTCTTGCCTAAACAGAGAAACGCAAATACTTTGCCTGATGCTTCAGTGGTCGATGAGGGTGCGGCCCTAACTTTGAGGTTTGCAAGCGGTGCTTGTGGTACCTTCGTGTGTTCGGACAACGTCGTCTCCCCCTTCAACTTTGAAGCAGGCACAGGAGAGAATCCAACTATTCCATACCATGAAATCGCAGGCCTTTACCGTATATTCGGCAGCAGGGGTACATTTTCGTTGCCTGACATGAATCTTTACTACCAAGACCAGCCCACCTGGTTAGAGCCCATGAAGTGCGAGACTGTCGCCATGTTTCCCCACGAGGACGTGTCCATGGACATTGGACTACAGACACCTGCGTCGTCGTTTGAGGAGATGGGCATGTTTAAGAGAGAAAAGCCGCAGCCGTTTGATCTCCAGCTCGATCACTTTGTGAAGATGATTCGGGGGCTTGAGGAGCTGAAGTGCACAGGCGTGGATGCGATGAGAGCCTTGGTGGCAATTGATGCCGTCTTGCAATCAGTTCGGACGGGACTTCCGGTTGTTATTGGGCTGTGATTTGTGCTAAGGTATAGGCTCTACGTGCTTGCATTCTTGCGCTGAGCGGTCAACAGCACCAGCTATTTAGATTCAAGCAATACACATATTTAATTGATGCGCCATGTACTCTATTGTGTCTATTTACAGGCCTCTACTTGTTGAGCTCAGCAAGAAGCTTCTCCTCGTAGAAGTAATGCATGAACTTGACAGGCTCTTTTTGGCCTGGTCTGTCCACATGCAACACGGGTACGTCGTAGCAGTATGCATCGAACCACTTTGAGTTTTTGGGGTCCATGATGTCAATGGTGCTGAGGGTGATGTCCTTGTCCCTCAACTCTGGGTGTTGCAATGCCTGGTGCAACACACCTTTCGCATTCGTGCAAAGCATGCATGTTTCCTTCGTGAAGAAGGTCAACGCTGCCTTACTACGCAGCGCGCTAGTGAAGGCACGCGAGAAAGCCAACATCGACCAGGTGAAAAGAACGAACCAGCTTAGGAATGCAGTCCTGCACAATTTCAAAAAAAAATTGATTTCGCCCAGGATCGAACTGGGGACGTTCTGCGTGTTAAGCAGATGCCATAACCGACTAGACCACGAAACCAATTATTGGAAGTGAGGAGGGCGGGAACTTACAAACCACATAATGATAATTTATACGAACATGATGGTCATGAATGACGCCCCAGTGAGAATGTCCAGTGTGATCGGATTTATGCAGGAAACTGGGAATCATGCCATTTTGGCCGGGCTCTCGAATTCCTTGAAGACAGCAAGTCTACGCCGATTCGTAAAGTAATACCTCTCGGCCGACACAGACACTTTTCCGTTCAAAATAATTGGCGTCGGCCCCGGCGATAATTTTGTTGGCCGGCCCCCACGTCCCGGCCGGGGCATCGCCCGAAAGAAGAAACTTTGTGTCCGCGCGTGCCAAGCCTGCAGCCTGCCTGCAGCGTGCCACTAAGCTTGTATCTACACTGTGGTGCGGTTCTGCCGGCAGTACCCTCTTAAGAGCGCGAATTCTTAGGGTAGTCTACACAGAGAGTAGCGTATTCGGAGCACGTAACAACCCAAGTACAGTGGTTGCTAACTCCCGTGACCTCCTTGTGGACACGGGCACAAAGCTGGCTTTTGTCGTGCAAGCCCACCAGGCTTGGAGCACCCCCGCAAAATCCACGCTGGCGCATTGTCATGTACGTTATGTGCCGGGTATTGTCAGTATGCAGTGCAGAGCCAAGGTCCGACTTCCGGCGTTTAGGAAGTGTGGGGGGGATATAAGACATGGCTGTTGCCCCAGATTGCGATTGACACCACGGGTCAGGTTTTCTCGCAAGGTCGAAAAATGTCTGGAAACCAGGAAGTGGAGGCGCCGCGCGCCTACGATGACAGTATCAGCTCCCAAGGCAAGGAGGACCACCCCATTGGCCATGTGGAGGTTACTGGTGACATGAATGAGTACGTCATCATCGGCAACAGACGCTACGCTCGCCATGAGTTGATGAACGCCTTTGGTGGTACCTTGAACCCCGGTTTGGCGCCTTTCCCGGAAAACAAGTTTGGTAACCCGTCCCCGCTTGGCTTGAGTGCCTTTGCCTTCACCACCTTCCTTTTGTCCTTGTGCAATGCCCAGGCCATGGGCATCACCATCTCCAATGTGGCGGTCGGTGCTGCGGTCTTCTATGGCGGTGCCATTCAGTTGTGTGCGGGTTTGTGGGAGTTGGTTATCGGTAACACCTTTGGTGGCACCGCTTTGACATCTTATGGTAGCTTCTGGCTCGCCTTCGCGTCTATCAACATTGAGGCGTTTGGCATTGCCTCCGCCTACAAGGATGAACCGGAGCAATTTGAAAATGCCCTTGGGTTTTTCCTTATCGGCTGGGCCATCTTCACCTTTATCCTCACCATCCTCACGTTAAAGTCCACGTTGATGTTTTTCCTCTTGTTCTTCTTCTTGACCATCACATTCATCTTGTTAGCTGGCGGTGCTTTCTCTGGAAAGGTCGGTGTCACCCGCGCAGGAGGTGTGTTTGGTGTGATTACCGCTCTCATTGCCTGGTACAATGCCTTTGCCGGTACTGCCAACAAGCAGAACTCCTACATCACCGCCCACGTGATCAACTTACCAGGTTCCAAGTAATCTGGATTATTTATTGCTGCGCCTGCGGCTCCTTAATGTGCTTGATGCACACCCTCTCTTTTGATAATGCGTCAAATGAATATCGTTCGGTACTATGTGATGTAGCAAGTCTTGCTTATGCGCATTGGTCTCGCATCGTACGCAGTGTTCGTAACACAGGGTGGGACCCCACTTTAAGAAGTTGGCTATAAAGGTTCGCGAACAATAAATAAATATGGCTCTAACTTTGTCTAGCGGCAAGTCCTTTATCACTCAAACGCAATCTTTGTTATGCAATCCTGGGCCATCCTCATCAGCAAATAATTGCACAAAAACATGTGGCCAGGCCATTGAACTGCGATAACATACAATATAAAAAATAACACCAGTGGAGCCTTGTTTCTGTCACCCATAATGCTGACTGGGCGATTAAGCCTCCATTATACCATCCTTAAACGTAACGATAAAAAAAAAAAGAAGAAAGGAAGATGTTATAATGACTCCGACGCGATTCGAACGCGTGCATCTTACGATAACAGAACTTGAGTCTGCCGCCTTAGACCACTCGGCCACAGAGCCCTTTCTTATTGGATACTTCTCTACAGAGACTCAAACGTCGCAGCTGAGATCCGATCGTTCTAATCACACGTCCTCGCACTTTTTTGCTTCTAATGTTGACGTGCCAAATAGCGGTTTTGTATATAATTCCAATGGTTTTATGCACACCCCATTAATAAGCTTGAGCTGCTGGCAACTTCTCTGGGGCAATGCGGTTCCTCCTGGCCATCGTGTCGCTATTGCTCACGGCAGGCTCCCTTGCCGAGCTCGCACGTGTGAATGACAAGAACTTCAAGGATGCCGTGGTGGAGAGCGGCCAGTGGACGTTGGTGGATTTTTACGCCGACTGGTGCCGGCACTGCAAGAACTTAATGCCCACGATCGAAGGATTGGCGGACTTGTATGAACCAGTGGAGAATATCAGCATTGTGAAGATCAATGGCGATGCTGACGGACGCAAGATGCTGCGCAAGTACAAGCTCGAGGGGTACCCGACATTGCTTCTTTTTGACGGTCGCGGCGGTGAGCCTGTGGAGTACGACGGTGGTAGGGATGCAGAGTCGATCAGCAACTTCATACAAGCCCACTCCGGAGTTCGGCTCCAGGCCGCTGCTGAAGAGGAGGTGACGGAGGTGACGGAGCCGGCGCCGCAGCTCAAGACCATAGACAAGGTGCACGATGGCAACTTTGAGCAAGAGGTGTTGAACTCGGACAAAAAGTCAGTGGTTGTGTTCACCGCATCGTGGTGCCTGTACTGCAAAGCGTTGTACCCTGTGATCGAGGAGCTCAATAAGATCTTTCTCTACGACGATGTCGTGCAGTTTAAGATCGTGCAGTTAGACGATGATAGTCTGTCTGAGGCTATTGAACTGCAGTTCAAGATTGAGGTCTTACCCACGGTGTTGTTCTTTGATCCCGCAAAGATTGATGAGGACGGCGTCCGCCGGCCTGAGCTATTTGAAGACCCACCCGAATTGGGTGCATTGCGCCACTTCATCAATGAGCGCACAGGCTTGCACCGCAAGAATAATGGTCGTCTTAAGGAAACCGCTGGGCGCATTGAGGACGTGGATGAGGCGATCAAACACGAGCTTTCCAGCTCTGATGACTACGTATCTGCGGGTGCCAAGCTCCTTTCCAAGCTCGCTCAAGTAGAGGGCTCCTCCAACTACTCCAGTGAACTCAGCATGGTGCCGTACTACCGCAAGTTGCTTGAGAAGCTCCAACTGTCGGAAACATCATTCTTCAAGAGGGAGTTTGAGAGATTGCTGACCCTCGCTGACGACACCAAGAACATTCATCTGCTCAGCCTTGACCATATCGATAAGCGCATGAATGTTTTGAGAAACTTTCAGGTAACAAAGAAGTTCCGTACTCTGTGGATTTAAAAATGATACAAAATAAGAGAAGAAGTATTTGTAGTTGTGTATTTAACTCCAGATATAAGTATTGTTACCACGAAATGGGGTCGAACTTCTGCACGATTCTAACCTTCTCGGGCCACACTTTGCCATCGTTCAAGATGCATTCCTCTATAATTGGCCGGACGTTCTGGGGATTGCAGCGAGCCAACCAGATCAGCTTACCCAGGCTCTTCAAGTAAATCATCACATTGGCCGAGAACTTGTGTCCACCAAGATGGTTGACGAAGGATACGCACACCCCGCCAGGGCGGTGGTCGCCGTGGTCGCGATGAAGTCCAAGGTCCCGGAACTCGTGGTCAAACTCCTTCTTCATGATTGGAGCAGTAATGCCACAACGTTTGTCACGCGTCTTGTGCGAACACAAGAAAATGTGGGCGCGGTTGGTGTCGACGGCAACAGTTATGTCATGGGGATACAGCAGCTTTGGCACCACGGTGGGGTCCGAAATCAGTCGCTTGTTAGCCTCCTGCAAATCATGCACTATGGTTGTCAATACATCGACGGTATCCACAGTCACATTGCGTGCCCACACAAAGTAAGGAAGAATAAGAACATCACCCGCCTTCTCGTCGGCGTAGGCCGCGCTGGATTGCATCCCGGGTACCGAGAGCGAGCTCGCAGACACTTTAGGGACGATGCCTTTCAACAGCCGCGACCACAGGTTGACTGCGTGGCTCAATGTGCCCAGTTTGGCAAGCGCGTCATGTGGCCAGTCAGCTTTTCCCGTTGGAACAATAAAGTGGATATCGTACGGCTTGGTGGTGCCCCAAAGCGGTGCACCGTCGTCGTCCGCACTCTTCATCAGCGAAGGGAAACGGGCTGTGCAAGAGGCACAATCCTTGTCGCAATCCAGGATCTCGAACCCCCTTGCGGTAATCTGGTCCTGGGCAGGCTTGCCAAAGATCTTCTGCACGTAATTCATTGGGACTGTCAGTTGAAAGTTTCACGTAGGACCAAATGGCACCCTTCCACTAGCTGACTCTCCGGGATACAGAACAGTGGAATACCAATAAGCTGGGCGATCTGCGACTGTTCAAGCAGCAGGGGCGGAGCGAGTTATTTCAAATGGGAGATGAAATAGATAAGCGCAAGTAGAACCGGCGGCGACAAATGAGCTCTAGACGTCCAGCTTCTAGATTTGTAAGAATGCAGCAACGGAGCAGCTGTCTCAGCGCCAAGTGCTCGAAGAAGAACTCGACAATCGCAGTCGTTGCAACTGCCGGCTCCAGTTGTTGCAGAGATGAGTGCGTGTACAAACCGTCCCGAGACGGACCGCGCTCCGGTGGCGGGGCCGCGCTTTGTTTCCGTTCTATGTCCGCGATTCGGTGGCGTGCGGCGCAGCGCGCACAGAAGCTTCGGTGCGCGCCGGAAGCAAACAGCTTCCGACGTCGTGAAACCATTCGTGAAGCGGGTTCGGCACGTCGGACGTGATAGCCTCTAGTTTTCATTGGTGCAATGGATGCAGTGTTCGGTGCAGTCTGTGGAAGCGCTTATCGCTGGTTATTTTCGCGACGTTCTATGCTGGCTACCAAGAGCTGCTTTCCCGCGATGCTTATCTATACATCACACTTCATATGTCGCGACCCAATGATGGGTTGACCGTGTTCACAAGAGAAGACGTCGCATTTTGCAGCCAAAGGTGTTGGGACGTGTTGGTCACGTGACTCGGCCTATCTTGTAGAGTTCTGAATATCTTCTTCGAGACGACGTGCAGTTATAGCGACAGTTGTGATGTAGTAGTTCTTCGCTTCACTCTTTATTGCTGTGAGTCAAATTTCTGCCGCATTGGAAGGAACGTTCCCCGGGTTATCTGAGGAGCCCTGCACCAGGGTCTACTTGACAACAGCCACACGAGTCAAAGCGGCCAGCTGATTACCGTCACGTGATGAGCTCCTTTACCCCGGACTAAGAGCGTAAGAGCTACCCGTTGCCCGAAACAGCCGAAGTCCAAGTTGCGCGCACACTGTGCTCCAGGGTTGTGCCCGGATGGACCCATTATGTAGAGTACTTGGGTACCGAGGATCCACAAAGAGTCCTGTATGTATCCACAGGGCATCACGCCGGAGTACGAGCGGCTTTTCCTGAGGTGTCTATTGTTCTACTTCCAACCAGCATAAAACCTACTTCTCAGTTTGGTCTCCAGGGAGCACCGCTTGTTCCGCCGTCACAGCCTAAACCGGTGGTTCGAGATTATTGCGTGCAGTCCAACGGCCAAGAGATAGGGCAGCAATACGTAGAAGCAACGGGCGTCTCTCTTTGCTACACCTTCTTTAGACAAACGAGTCACCCTGATTGTTCTGCGCGTATCTCTGACTAGACAAGCGCCCAAGACGTCTGCTCGTCAGTGTACATCCTAACACCGATACTTGAAATTTCGACAGGGGAGAAGCGCGCACCACAAGCACCGATACGCTGTTTACCACGAGTGAACGCAGGGAAAAGCGCCGTTCCAGAAGTAAGCGTTAGCGGCATCCCTTTCAGCAGGCGCTCTTGTTTGCATCTCTGCTTTTGATACATCTTTGTGCCTTCCAGAGACCGTTAGGAGTTCCCAAGCATTGCGGCCCAGCACATCTTTGCGGCCTTCCAGCACCCCAAAACAGTTTGAGCTGGCCGGCTCGCACCACATAGCACATCAGCATTAGTATATGGTTGTTACACGTGCAAGCAGCATGATGTCTACTCAAGTGATGCGCGAAGAGCCGGTAATGATGACCACCATCGACGAGAAGCCGATCGAAAACCCTTCGACGCCCACACTGTACAAGGCACTGCGGCTGGACATTCTGGATATCACGGACGATACACTGCCATCGCTGGTCGAAGAGGATGACCACACTGTGCACATTGTGCAGCTGACATCAACGCTCACGAAGGACGACGTGCCATGGACCCAAAAGTACCGACTCGAGAGCGAGCAGGTGGCGCCCCAAGATGACAGCAAACCTAGCGAACCCACCGACCACTTCCACGAGATTGACCCTTTGCATGTACCGGATAGCAACACGGCAACCACCAGTCAGCGGCAATCACTGAAGATCATGAATGATCTCTTGCATGAGGATATTCATCTCAGCAAGGACTCGCGACGGCACACATCCCCGCCCCCGGTGGATGCTAGCATGCTCCTGCTATCATCGGGTCATAATTTCCCGCCACCTGTTGGGAGGAGCACCTTCCCAGCGTATCCTATGAAGGTTGAGCGGATGGCACGATCCAACTCGGAGTACATGCGCAAGCCCAGCGCTGCTGAGTCCACTAACTCGGAGATCCAGCGCATGCGCAACTCCATTCTCATGAAACGAAGCCTCAAGAAGCAACGCCGTCGCGAGTGGACTGAAGATGATATGGTGCTCGTGGGCAACAAGATTTCTGAGGGACACGTCAACTTTGTCATGGCATACAATATGTTGACTGGTATCCGGGTTGCGGTATCTAGGTGCTCAGGCGTGATGAAAAAGTTGAACGACGACGACTTCCGCACAACGAAAAAGCTTTCATTCAACATGGACGGTAGCGAGTTGACCCCGTCCTCTAAGTATGATTTCAAGTTCAAGGATTACTGCCCGGAGGTATTCCGTGAATTGCGGTCTCTCTTTGGACTTGACCCTGCTGACTACTTGGTGTCCATTACGGGCAAATACATCCTCTCGGAGTTGGGTTCGCCTGGTAAAAGTGGCTCTTTCTTTTACTTTTCTCGAGACTATCGTTTCATTATCAAAACTATCCACCACTCGGAACATAAGCAGTTGAGAAGAATCTTAAAGGACTACTTCAATCATGTCAAGGAAAATCCAAACACTCTTATTTCCCAGTTCTACGGCTTGCATCGTGTGAAAATGCCGTTGAGTAAAGGTCATCGCAAGGTGCATTTCATCGTGATGAACAATTTGTTCCCGCCTCATAGGGATATTCACAGAAAATATGACTTGAAAGGGTCGACCTGGGGACGGATGAGCGAGGTCCCCAGCGAAGCGCAACTTGCGGCATGCACAATGAAAGATTTGAATTGGCTCGAGCGGAAGGACACTATCAAGTTTGGACCGCAAAAGAGGCAAGTTTTCATGAAGCAACTTGAAAACGATGTTGACTTTCTAATCAAAATGAACGTGATGGACTACTCTCTTTTATTGGGTATCCATGATGTCAAAAAGGGCAACACTACGATGACAGCTAAAAAGCTACTGGTATTCGATCCCAAGTCCTCCAACAAAAAAGATCTAGTAACCACAAACCCACGAGATATAGATCGTTCTGCTGATCTTCCTTCTGACGTGTATCCAGGGCGGTCTAAATACATATTTTACGGTCATGACGGTGGCATTCGCGCCACCGACGAGAATGACGAACCTGCGTCAGAGATATACTATCTCGGTATCATTGATTGCCTCACAAACTACTCACTCAAAAAGCGACTAGAAACGTTCTGGCGGTCATTGAATCACACAAGAAGTACCATATCTGCCGTGCCGGCACGAGAGTATGGCAAGCGGTTCCTTGCATTTATTAAAACTGGAACGACGGAGAGCAAAAAAAAGCAAGCATAGATGGTTGAGATTGCATTTCAGAGGTTGAGGTATACCCTCGAGCGGCGAGCTCGCTGTTGAGTGAAAACTAGCGAGGCGTTGTGTATAGAGAAATATAAGGTGTATGTGATAATGTGCAGTAGACAAAAAAAACAAATGCTCCAGGAGGGGTTTGAACCCACGACCGTCGCGTTCCTCACACGACCGTGACTTTTAGGTATAACCTTGTAAGTCGTACACGGCTATAAGCACGAAGCGCTAACCTCTGCGCCACTGGAGCATCTGCTATCATCGTAAGGTTTGCGATACGGCTATAAAGATGGAATCTTTTATGCTCTGCGTTTTCTTTTCCTTTTTCCTTTTTGCAGTAGTTGTGAAGTACGTTAGCCCCATCTGCTACCTTGGAACACCGTGCGGATGCCCTACACGCGATCTGGATGCGTGTACTTCGTAGTTCGTTTTGTGATATTTCAGGGTTCTTCGCCTTATGTCGCGATCGAATTATAACGCGAGAACCACAGCATGATCCGCACGTTTGTCCGCCGCATTGCCATCACGCAGCCGCGTGTGGTGGTACTGGAACGAGTTTCAGAGGCGGTTGGGGGACCCAGCGGGGCGCAACTTATTCCGGCGGCGCCCACAGATGAACCGCAATTCGAGCCGATGGGTGCACCTCCAACGTTACTCTCCGTGCACACTCCGCCACTGGTACCCCTCTATGTGCGCCGCGGTGCACTTGTACTGGTCTACGGGACGCGCAGTGTGCGCCTGGCGCTCGAACTCTCGTTGTGGCGGCTCCTTGGTGGCGCTGCGGTGTATCAGCGACTTGTGGGCACAGCGCCGTTTCTGGCTCTCATCTCTGCGTCGCACCGCCGGTTGTGGCAAGATCGTGGCCAGAAAGGTTTTGCGCATGTGAGGCTTGACGGCTCCACTGACTGGGCGCTCCTCAGCAACTGCTTGCAGACATATGCGGGTGCAACACTTGGTGTCACCTCTCATCGCCTTCCCAACCGCGTTCTGCGCAAGCTCGCCACTGCAGTCGGCCTTCCACGTGCTTCCAAGGTGGGGCTCGCCCGCTGGAATCACTGGAGATACACGCTCTTGAGCGGGAGGGGCCATGCGGCTATCGCCGGTACGGGCTCTGTCTACAACATTTTGTTGGACGAAGGTGACAGTGTGCTATTGAACCGCGAAAACTTGCTTGCCGTGTCAGTAAATGGTCCACATGACCTCCATAACTGTGTGTCCCGCTACCAGTTCCCGGTGGAAGCCAACACTGACGAGTCGACGAAGCAAGGTACAGAGGTGCAAACTCCAGTTCTGCAGACCAGGCCTCCTACTACAGCAACCTCCTTTACGGCCTTCTGGTACCGTTTCAGAGCTTGGACGCGCACATTTTGGTCTTATATCGGGTACTCTCGCAGTGTATCCTACAACTTTCTTGTCGGCAGCCAGGACTTTGTCCGCGTGACTGGTCCTCGTACCGTGCTCATCCAGTCGAACACCGCTGCTCGCATCCCTGAATTCCCCGCAGAATCCTTCAAGGCCGGTGCCCGCCAAGTTAGATCCGCCGCCAAGACGTCGGCCGACTATCTTAATTACGTCATAGTCGACAAGGGTAGTTCCCGTATCGAAAGCACGCCGGACTTCAGTGAGTCGGTCAAGAAGATCGAAAAGAAATAGACATCATCCCGTGGAAATTACTCAACAATAAGGTGTACCTGAAAGAATACATCGATCGCCACAACATGTAGATGTCACTATTCAAGCTCTACTCGTTTCGATGTCATCGTAGACAGTATATTTAGACATTGATTTGCTAAATTACATGCTTCTATCTTTGATCGAAATATTAATACTTCATAGGAATCTCAACAATAATCACAATATTTCTGACTTTCTCGTTTGACCCTGGTCATGTTTATCCTCGATGATCTGATCTGCGGCCAGATGGGGGAAGCCATCATTGATAGAGTGTTTGGCATTTCTCCACATGTCTATCTGGCTTGGACTCGGCAATGCAAACTTCGCTCTGGAGTCCATCAAAACGGATGGAGGTATGATTGGGGGAATTTTAATACTGTTAGAATCTTGGTGCGTATTTATGATGATTGTGTCCACTGAGGGTAGCTGAAATCGAACTTGCTGTCCCTCAGGGAATGCTGAACCACTGCTAATGTTAGGTGGTGAATGATGGCTATATGTTATTTGAGAATGTGACGGATATTGGTAATACTGACGTTGAGGCATGGGATTGTCATTCGTCTTGGAGGATGACGTTGCATATTCAGAATGCCGGTCAGACAGCCCCGATAACTTATCTCGTTCAGCGAACATGACAACGCTATTGCCGGAGCTCAGGTCTGTAGTATATTGACCAATAGTACTTGCGCGGCTGAATATCTTCGAACTAGTACCAGAACTGAAGTTATCAGACGATTTCACCGTTGGCGTTCGCGATGAGTCCCCACTCGTGAGCAGACTCAGTGTACGAGAACCCTTGCCTGACAGATTAGAAGCAAACGCCAGGTCCAGTGATTCAAACCCGGTTCGACTTTCATCGGAGGAACTCATGGAAAAGCCTGAATTCTTCATATCCACATTTCGACTTGTAGGCTCAGGAGTTTCAACGAAAGATGAACCATCCGTATCCACGTTATCATCTAAGTCATTGTCAACAAGTCCGTCCGCCCCAAATGAAGTGCTTGGCTGAATTTCACGCATGTATGGTGAATTTCGCATAGATAGACTGCTGCTAACATTTAAGTCGTTCATCTTTTTCTTCATTACCTTGAGGCGTTCGTGAGGAAGAAATGACATTTCCGTTGCTCCGCCGCTTTTCACACCCGTCACTGAATAAGACTCGGCACTTCCGTGAAGCGCATTGACTTCCGTCCGAACTGAGGCAGGAAGCATTGATTTGCTCTTCGGCATGCCAGGAGTTGAGTTTACCTTGTTGTCCTTCACGGTAGCCTTTTCAGGTGCTTTAGAAGAATATTTGGAAATAACCTTCGTTAAGGCCGTGAAAAGATCACTCCAATTGAAGACTTTGAGGTCTTTCTCGATATTTCTTGGTCTTGGATCTTCCATCAGCATTAGTAGATTGAAAATTCGTTGATATTGCTTATTAGACCTGGAAATAGTGTACGGATGGAGGGATTGGAGATTTCGTCTAATGCGATTTTTCTCTTCTATGGTAAAGTTTTCCTGAATGAGATATTCCAATATGACAATGATATCTACCGAAGTGACGATGTGCGCATCCTTCTCTTTCCAAAAGATGCATGATATGATGGCAGCTTCGTTAGTGAAGTCTTCCTTCTCGATTGCTTCGAACCGAACAAGGTACTCTGAGGGCGAAAGTCTTTCGAACTCAAATTTCACAAGTCGTCTCTGATTTTTCTCCTCCTCCAATGACCAATTCAGGGTCATTGATTCGATATCTTTCTCAAAAAGAAGTTTGACCGGGTTGTTGACCACACTAATGTTGTTCCGAATATATTCAGGATCTAACGTTGACCGTCGAACCAAGGGGGGCTCGTTTGGCAACATGGTAAGCACCCACGTCTAGTGACTAATAGGAGAAGCCCACTAGATATTAGTGCTTGAGATCAGGACGCAATTGTAATTCGTTGCATGCGCCTCAGCTCAATGGAAGATAGCCATTTCAGCAGGGCCAATGTGTCGCGCAGTTGTAACTGGCTGAGCTAACTTGGTGCAACCCTAAGAGGTGAGATAGGGTCGGTGTTTGTTTAAAGAGCAAATAGCTTCTGTGGCTCGATTCTGACAAGCACTCTTGAATCACAGTAACAAACCCGGAGAGAGTCACTTCTCGCAACCTCTCAAATCCGAACTATGACAATATTTATCCTGTGGATATAGGTAGATTAGATCTGCTGATGTTATGTATCTCACACGGAGTATTCAGCGAAGGATGAGTTTTGGTGGCGTACTAAAGACAAATGCTGCATCGACGCCGCAAACTTATACTTGCTTTACTAACTATGCATGACATTTTTCGCTCATAGGCGTCACTGCATGATGCATAAATGCAGGTCGTGGCTCATGAAACAGGAGCGCTTACGACACACAGTGTTCGCAATGCAGACAGTTCCTGTATCCGTCTTGCACACTGACGACAATATGAGCGCTCATGCGGTCTCAGATTTACGTGCAGGATATGACGTAAGACTAGTGCATATTAGACCCGTGCACCCGTATATTGGTAGAGCAACCATGTCTCGGTTGATGGCCACAGGACCCTCCGTGGCGGGATTTGGCCGCAAGTGTAGTGCGCATAGGTAGCAGTACGTCCGTAATAGCAATAACCTTGTCTCAAAAATCGTTTAGCAAAGGATACATGTCGTGTGTTACCTATAATGACATAAGACATTTTTTTGACGCAACCCAGGAAATAATGTCGAAATGGACTCGGGTCTTCCAAAAAGGGTTTAAGGGGTGCAACAGTTGCCATCCCTCGTTGAAAGTTACCAGGGTCTTGACGTGGATCGCGTTAGGTTGTGCTCGTGAATGTATCCACATGGGATTAACAGTGCGAAGCAGTGCTCCTGATGTCAGCGTCTGTAGCTCGAGGACATGAGGTTAGCGGGCATATGCTTATTACCGGATGAGTGGGCTCAGCTTATACGCGAGAGGAGCGTGGATGCTCGATAATAGTCTTCGTAAAATGACGCAATTATGAAAGGATCAGCGCTACTCTTCCATGTTCGTCCCATGCAGCCTGTGTGATGCAATTTTAAGGTTCGAAGTATAATACTGCAACGGCTCGTCGTGATATACGCCGGCTAACGTAATCGTAGTCAGTATGTGAAAATATCCACAACGATGTTGACTATAGAGACGAGAACTTCAACGGCAACAAGCACAACCACTATAAATTCGAGATTCTCTTCGTGTGAGTGACCGAGTTGCTCCTTGAGCATTTGTAACAAGTCCGAAATCACCTCAAGGCGTTGATTCAAGAGTTCGACGCGCAGGTTGATGTCCAAATACCCTCTTGTGGCCTGGTAGATGGGTTCGAGATGGGGCTCTGCCCACATGAGCTCCGGTGAATCTAGTACGGAGCCGTGAAGATTGATATTTATGCGGAGGATGAAGAGTTCGCCGATTGACTTCATGATCTCATCGCGGCTCATTTCAACCTTACCCGTGTGTGCAATTTGCTGCGGAATATCCTGGGTGTCCTCAATCGTGTTGTCCACCAACTCTTCAAATAAGGATATCTTGACAGATTGGGCTAGGGCGTGGGATATGGAGAGCTTGAGCATGTAGTTGCTGTCGTCTCGAAGTGTGATGAAATCGTTGTAGATCCGCGGCTGGTACAGCTGAGTAATGTAATAGTTGAATTCCTCAACTTGCACGTCTTCAGGTGCTAACTTTTCTGACTCAAACTTTGCGAGGTCCTCGAGAAATGCCGCTTCTTCCTTGGCGGTGTAGCCCCAGAGAATGGCGACACCATACTCAAACACGAATATTTCGTTACGCTTGCCCATGTCGATTTCGCCACCTTCGTCAGCAAGCCGTATGGTGCGGTGCGTACTGTCGTCGGAAGAGCCGTCGTTGCGCCAATCCTTGTACGTGAAGGGAGTGTAGAGACACTCATCAAAAAGCTTGGGCAGCGTATTGTGAATCCGCTTCCGATCCTTGAGCCATCGCAACAACTCCTTCATCCGATACAGCCCGCACGTGCAATAAGCTGTTACTCGCGGCAAGAGGTCCCTATGCAGCTTGTTGAGGGTCTCGGCGTCTTTGCGTGCCGGTTTGTCCTTAATTCGCGTCACTTGTGAGTACACTCCCGTATCATCTCCCGCACCCTCATCTATCGTTGGCCCCTCCGGTAGGAGTTTGAGCCTCTGCAGCGTTCGACTCGTGCGCTGGAGCCCGATCTTGGGCAGCTGGGCGATTTTACTCGTCTTGTTGGCGGGGACCGTACCATGGGCGGTCTTGGTCTTAGGTGGCTCAGGTAAGCGTACAGGGTTCTCGGACACTTTGTTCAGTAGTAGAGGCGTACTGTCACTCTCGCTCATGGCTTTTATAAAGTGCTTTGTCGATGCAACAGCCCCACGAGGCTGGCACCCCAAATACGCAGTGATTACGTAATACAGGATATCACGTGATATGATATTCTATTGCTGGAAACCGGCAATCTCCCCATTAGGTAACAGCACTTGTTACAAGCGAGTGAGTGTGTTTGTGATGGTCTCCAGTGCAGCCAATGCCTAGCGGATCTAGCTATGCCAGCATCACTGGATATTGGTGTAAGGATGTGAAGTGCTCATCGCATTGAAAAGTTCCTGCAGCACGGCTGCTAGTCTTTAGACCACCATCTATGCGCCAGAAAACGACGGAATCGCTGCGTCGCTTCGCATATGCGCTGTTTCGGGAGCGTGTAGATGCGGTACGCATTGAGCCGTCCTTGCGCACTACAAAGCGGGTCTATGATGAGGCCGAAGAGTCTCATTTCATCACCACCTTGACACACTGGAGGGAAATCAACCTCAGTGAAAACTTCACCACATTTACCGATAAGGTGGAATCACTTACCCACTCACTTCCTCAGGTCATATACCACCAGAAAGCTATATGGGACGCGTTGTGCGAACACACAGCGAGGGCCGATCCCCACTCGCTTGAAGCTCTCTTAGAGCTCATTGCACAGTTTATACATGACTTGGGCTCAGACTTTCTCACCTTCTATCCACAATTTCTAGAGTTGATGAAGACGCTTGCCACAGGATTCACTCCAAATGACGCGCAAAACAAGCGCAATACTCTGAACGCCTTAGAGTGGACTTTCAACTCTCTCGCATTTGCCTTCAAGTACCTTTCGAGGTCACTTGTTGAAGACCTTGTACCGTCAATAGCCAGCTTACTCCCGCTTCTTCAGCTCACCAAGAAGACATACATTTCTCGTTTTTGCGCTGAAGCATTATCATATCTTTTCCGCAAGCTGAAGGCAGAGTCACTTTCTCTGGCAATTCAATTTCTCTTTCATACTGATCTGATGTCATCCGATTCATATTGCTCATCTTTGGTTACTCTTTTCAGTGAGGCTGTTGTTTCAGCAAATGGATCGGTCCACTCCAAAACACCAGCAGTTTTAGCTGCCATATTACAAGATGTTTTGCTGCCATCAGAACATCAGCCAGAGGTTACATCAGTGGTTTCTGAATTCAACCTTGTTGTCTTGAGGCACGCAACCCAAGATGCGGCCGCTAAGATCTACTCGATTGAATTGGAGTTCATAAATTCGAAGCTAAACCTGAATCCATCTACTAACGACTTGATGGCAACTGCGCTGCTTCTTGTGTCATTGACATTCGCTGACTCAGGCAAAAAGGTACCCTCGTGGAGCTCTATTTTGAAAACAGGTGAACTTTTTCTTCAACATGTGGAAAAATGTGATACCCGCGACCCTAATTTCGAAGCACTCCTGTGCATCACTTCATACCTACTTGTCATCACCATACGGAATGCCGATTTGAAGGATTTGTCCAAGCAATATATGGCTCTATACAAATTCTCAATGTCCCTTGGTAAGGGTAATTACTTCTTACCTGTCGTCGAGGGAGCATTACAGCAAGCACCTACAAAACTCTTGCAATTGGGAATTCAGTCTCAAATTCAAGAATTCATAAACAAGGCAGTGACCCCTCATCACTTGAAGCAGATAACGCTATTTCATTCTAGGATACTAGATTCATCGATTCTGCATTTCAGTGATTTGAGTCTCCCACAGAACTTGCGCACCAAACTTATCAATTCGCTCAGAAAAGATGCGGAAGCAAAGGGCCAGGTTCATGATATGATGTGGAAACTACTCCTCCTTAAGGATTTTCATGGTATGAAAGGAAATGGAAAGTCCGTCTTCCAAGTTTTGAAATGCTTAATTGGTCAAGTTGTATTCGGTGGAACTGCCTTAGCGCAATCAATAGGAGCCGCGATTGAATGCTTGTGCATAGTGTCTGACGAGTTGAGCCAAGGGGAATTAGAAGAAATCCTACAAATGGCAGTTGCAAGCTGTAAGGCATTGGAACCCTCTGCATTTCTCTTCAATGCACTTGTCAGCTTCATTAACAAATCTCGCGATAGAATCTTCCAAATGATTGAGCTCAAACTAGATGATATGTACATCTTGGCGACGAATTACTTGGATAACCCATCACATGAGGTTCGGTTAAGCAGCCTCAAGTTGTTGATTACTCTCGAAGGAGTGAGCGGTCGTGACGACTTAGACTTTTTCAACACCATGAGACTCATTGAGCAGATCCCGCTTGACTTGACGAATGGTAGGGATATCTCGATGCGCATGAAGGCGTTGGTTTCGTCTTTCAGTGGTGAAATGAACGAGCCTCTCAAGACCGAAGCATTAACAAGGTTCAATTTTGGGTTATTGTCAAATAGATTCCAACCCAGCTGGGATGCCGCATTAGATGCTCTCGCTGCCACTTCTAGCACTTGTTCCAGCATCATTTGGAAGCTTGCATATCAAAACATAACAGCGAAGAATGACCATGAGGGGCGAACATCGTCCAAGTCAAGTATTTCAAGGCAATTCACCCTGAGATGGCAGGTACGTGAGACGAGGTTGAAAGAGAACACGCGAGTCTTTATGGAATACCTGGTATATGTTTACGATGATGAACTGCTTCTCTTCCTGGCTCTAGGGAACGAAAGAAAAGAAGAGTTCTCCGTCCAGGACTTCATGAGAACTCAGTCTCTCAAAGTGCTCGATCGGATGCCCTCTATAGCAGAAGCCAATGCTAAACATTTGGTTCCTTTGATTTTGAACTCCGACGATGATGACACGGATTTTGACACAGCCGAGTGGAATTTGAATGACAGAAATGCGCTTCTCGCGGTGTTTACTAAATTCAAAAATTTGAAATCTGCACCGCAAGCTGACTTACTTTTCCAGCGGTTGCTTCAATTGCTCTGCAGCAAAAGAATACAGATGCAAAAGTTAGCACTCGATGTGATCTTGAACTGGAGGATTGCAACGATCAATCGATACAGGGACAATCTCAAAAACTTATTGGATGATACGATTTTTAAGGACGAGCTCACCAAATTCATTTCCCATGATGCTGACTCCGTCATTGAGACCCAAGATCTCGAGACTTTAATGCCCGTTGTTTTACGAATCCTATTTGGAAGAGCACAAGGAGCTGTAAAGAGCAACAGTAAAGCTGGTAAACGTTTTTCGGTATTGTCTGTGCTCCCTAGACTCGATGAGAGGTATGTGACGGAGTTTTTGAGATTGGGATCGTCACAAATTGATTCTGAAATTTTCTTTGAATCGAAAAATTTGGAACCGGCAAGTTTGGCGACATCAAAAAGGATGTTAGGATATCTCAATATGTTGTCTGAATCATACTCCATTTTGGGGTACAAATTCCCTGGATCGCTTGCTTCTACTGTGAAGCCGTTACTCTTTTGTTTGAGTAGTGCCCAAATAACCTTGGACGAAATGGTTGAAAAAGACGAAACGCATATTGAAAAGACGTTGAAATCGATTCGACAGATAGGTATGAAATGTCTCAATGAATTGTTTACACTCCTCGGGGGTCGTTTTGAGTGGAAAACCTACTTTGATATCATTTATGGAAATATCGTGAAGCCCAGGTTGGCCAAATTTGCAGACGAGAATTTGCAGCAGCCCTCGTCATTGTTACAAATGATCACATCGTGGATTGAAGTTCCAATCATCAGTGATTTTCTTTATGTTGACAACTTCGCCCCGGCTTCTGCCATCGTCTCCCTTTTGATGAGCGGGAATGCCAAGGAAGAGGTTGTAAGTGTTGTATTGAAATTTTGCGTAAGTGCTTTGAATAAGACTCAAGATGTGGGTGACGATCACTTCCATTTAATCGCTCTTCTCGTTGAAAATCTTTTGACGACATTACCAGATATAATTAAGGCATCAACTACAAAGGAAGTCACAACATTGGCGGTCTCCCTTATTCTACTTATGGTTGACGGTCAATACATCGATGAGGACAAAACAAGACTCGCATTGATCATGGCTCTCACTGAGATCATGGATAAGCCTACTCACTTAGTGGACTCCAAAGTAAGAGCTAACGCTTTACTTTCGATTTCGTCTCTCGTGGACGATTTTGAAGATCTGTTTGGTCACCTTGAATCCTTGTATCGCGTCCTGGCGAAGGCCCTCAAGGTATTTGATGATCGCTCAGTCCGCTCTACGCTCTCGACCGTGTTTCTTGCTTTTGGAGGAAAGTATTCAGATTTTGAAATTGTTGGGAATTTAGTGGATGGGCTTAATTCATTTTCATCGACAAAGCTTAATGAACCTGACTTCTCTAGAAGACTTGAAACTTTCAAAAGAATCAATGAAAGTCTTTACATTGATTTATCCCCAATTCAATGGTTACCGCTTCTCTATTCTGCATTATATTTCATTAACGACGAAAATGAATTAGCAATTAGGAGCAACGCCTCCTATTTATTGAATCGTTTTGTTGACTGCTGTTCTAATCAAAATACTCAACTTGAGGCTGACCCCTATCTATTCTTGTTGAAAGATGTAATCTTACCGAATGTGCGGGTCGGATTGCGACACAAAACAGAGGTTGTCCAGACTGAATACATAGCTGTTTTGTCCCATATTGTGGACAATTCAAGGTACTATCAGGACCTTGATGACATGAAATTTCTTTCATATAATGCTGATGAAGAGGCGCACTTTTTCAAAAATATTAATCACATTCAAGTCCACCGTCGGCAAAGAGCAGTTAAAAGGTTAGCAGAAGCGAGAAGCCATTTCACAGAGAATAGTATTGCACATTACCTTTTGCCAATTATCGAGAGATATGCTACCTCAGATGAAGAAAGACTTAGGAATGTCGCCAATGAAGCTGTCGAAACTATCGGGTTGTTGGCGCGTTGCGTGAACTGGTCTCAGTTCAAAGCGTTAATGAGAAGATATATCTCTAATATGAGAAGCAGCAGACCAGAGAGGTTGAAAGAGAATGTCACTTTAGTCTGTACAATGGCCAGAGCCCTCTCCTCATGTTTGAAATCCAGAGACGAAGGTGAAGTGAATGACGTAATCAAGAATCTCCCGAATTCCCAATCTGAAATCGATCTTTATATCTTGAGTGACCTCAAACCTGCTCTTCTCAAGGTATTGAATGTCAGAAATGATGACACTATCGTATCTCGAGTTCCACTCGCAGAAGCGTTGGCTAGTACAGTTGCTCGCGTTTCTGAGAATATGATAGATTCAGAGCTTCCAGGAACATTAACATCAACATGTCAAGTAATGAGATCAAGATCAGAAGAATTGCGAGAAGCCACAAGAAAAACTTTATGCAACATCGCAAGAATTTTGGGGGCAGGCTATCTAAAATTTCTCTTGCAAGAATTGAAAACTGCTCTTTCAAGAGGCTCTCAGATCCACGTGCTAAGTTACACAATGCATTCTCTTCTATTGGCGGTATCTGAGCAGTTAGAGCATGGTGAATTGGACGAGAGTGTGACCTTGGTTGCTGATATTATAATGGAGGACACATTTGGAGCTGCAGGACAAGAAAAAGATGCTGATGGTTACACTAGCAAAATGAAAGAAGTGAAGTATAAAAAGAGTTTTGACTCCGCAGAAATTTTAAGTGGCAATGTGTCCTTGAATTGCTTCGTGCATATTCTTCGTCCCGTGAAATTACTCTTACGAGAAAGAGTCGGACTTAGAGTTCAGAACAAATTGGATGAGCTACTCAGAAGGTATGCTGTGGGGTTGAACAGTAACCTCGAAGCATCATCTCAAAAAATTCTACTGTTAAGTTACGAGATAATTCACCTGGCTCTGGACCTCTTTGAAGTCGAAAAGGCTGGCCTGGCAACTTCAGCGAAGGACGGCCATTTTCTAGTTAATCTTAAAGCAAGACCCAAGAAGGCGCAGGATGAGTATTCCCAGTATACTCAAACGTTGCAAAAATTTGCGATCGAAGTTTTGAGAGTGTCAATCTCACGGAATGAAGCACTTATGACAGCAGGAAATTTGAAAGCATTTATTCCTTTGCTCGAAGAAGGAGTTCAGTCTGGTAATGAAGGAATAGCAGCCTCTTCTTTAAGAGTGTTGAATATGGTGGTTCGCATGTCGTTTGACGACAAGACAAACAATCTTTTCAAGTCTTGTGCTCGCAGAGCTCTAGTGATTATAAGAGACTCCCCCACAACGAACTCTGAACTCTGCCAAGCCTGCCTTCGGTATTTGGCAACCATTATACGACACAAGCCTGAAATACCTCTTAAGGAAACTGCCGTTAGCTATATTTTGACAAGAATACTACCCGATTTGGAAGAGCCGAATAGACAAGGATTGGCCTTCAATTTCCTTCGTGCAGTTGTTTCGCAACATATCATGATTCCGGAGGTTTATGATGTTATGGAAAAAGTGGCGGAGATACTTGTTGTCAACCATGCTCGCGAAATTAGAGATATGGCTAGAAGTGTATACTTTCAGTTTTTGATGGAATACGACCAGGGAAGAAGAAAGCTCGAAAAGCAATTCAAATTCTTGGTAAACAATATGAGCTACGCTACTTCCTCAGGAAGGCAATCGGTAATGGAGCTCATTTACTTGATTAGCATGAGATCTGGGACGGATTTATTGGAAAAACTAGCACTGTCATTTTTCGTTGCTCTTTCCCATGTTGCAGTTAACGATGACGACGCGAAGTGCAGGGAGATGGCCGTTTCAACGATAGCAAAAATCTTTACCAGACTCGGCTATGATGGTTTAGGTGAAATTGGAAAATATTTGCATGCATGGCTTAGTCAAGGAGACCACGGGTTGTTGTTGAGATGTGGTTTCACGATCTACAAAATCTTCGTTCGGGAGTTTCAGCTTGGAAAAGACCCCGACTTGGATCGTCTTGCCTTGATTAAGATATCGGACGTCATCGAGTCAGCGTCAAATGTTGGCGACGCTGAGGGAGATTGGCAGTTGGTTTATACCGCGTTAACAGTGTTCACTGAGTTTTGTTCTCAACAGAAGCAAAACATACTCAAAGCTGAATTTCAGTCCCTCTGGGAAAAGATTACAAACTGCTTGCTCTATCCTCACTCGTGGGTTAGACTAATAGCGAGCAGACTCCATGGAATATTGCTCAACAATTTGAGTGACCTTGAATGGGACGTTTCTGACTATTATCTTCAGACGATTGCCTATAGGCTCCTTCGACAACTAGGCGCTCCCAACATTTCAGAAGAGCTTGGAAGTCAGGCAGTCAAAAATTTGGTACGCATTGCTTTGAAATGGGAAAAGGAACAAACTGCTTTCATTTCAAATGATAAAGAGACTAAGTACACTTATGCACAAGATTTTCTTGTGGCACGTATGTGTCAAATGTTACGACTGGATGAAATCACGGAAGACACATTCACTACAAAGAAGTCATGCATACAGTTTGCAGCAATGTACTTACAAGTTGTCTCTCTTGATAGGGCCTCACTTGTGGCAGAGGACATTATACTCGCACTTTATAATATTCTTGAGTTTGACTATAAGGCTCTCGAGAACTTTTCCGAGCTTCGCGATATAGCATCAGAATGCATGGAGCTCGTCGAAACGAAGTTGGGCGTCACTGATTTCACACAAGCTTATGCGAACGTGAAATCTCAAGTCATCGCAAGGCGACATGAAAGAAAAGCGAAGAGAGCGCAGTTGGCTTTGAGCGCTCCAGATGTGGCCGCTAAGCGGAAAATGAGGAAACATGAAAGATCGAGAGAGAAGAGGCGCCATGAAAAAGATGCCAATGGCTTTTATCGTGCCAAGAAGAAGCGCATCCAGTAGTAATGATACATGACATAGTTATATCGTAGATGGTACTCACTGCTCCTAGTCGTCCTTTTTTCTCCATTTTCAAATCAAACGTCATTGACCTTCTTCCTTAATCGTCGGTATATTCTTTGTATTCAATTCGTCTTGAGACTGTGTATGCATAGCTTCAGGTGCCAGATTGTTGATAGTTTCTGGATTAAACGATGTTTCACGAGTCTCGATCACGGACGACGGTTCTTTTGAGGGCGATTCTGAGGGCTCGCTTTTCTGTTTTTTATGGGAGTCAGTTTCAGACTCATAAAGGTCAAAGTCACTCTTCTGCCTATTATAGTCATCCATTTCATGTTTATACCTCGCCTTGTCGTCCTCATACATTTTATAGAACGGTTGTTTGTCCACTTCCGAAAGGTTTTTCCACGCGTCAGTTAGAGCCCTCGCCAAGTCCAGTGTGCAACCAATTGTTTCCTCCAAATGGAGTCTGATCTTGTCCTTCTGCAGTTCACAGAATAATAAGTACGCATTTGTGGGTCTTTTTGGTAAGTTGGGGTCGCGAATGCGTTCCTTCCGAGGAAGATGGTTTCCGACGACACCGGGCGATTGTACAGCCTTCTGAAGTTTTCTCTTTCTCGTATCGCCAACATCCTTGTACGTCGACTTGCTGACTCTATTGAGGGCCTCATCCATCAACCTTGGTGAGGGAGGGGGAGAAATATTCTCCAGCTCTTGAAAATTTGGTAACAGAATTGCTCTATCCTCTAGGCGTTCTAGAAGGATGCTATACTCAAGCCTTTGTCTGCGGATCGCCATACGCGTACGCGCTAATGCCAAAGTCGCTATTTCATTGCTTTCCTCTATTTCCGAGATGCGTTTGTCTAATTCGATGCATTTTTGCTTGAATCGTGATTCTTAGGTTAGTACGGAACCCAGTCAGGAGCTCTCTGAGCGATCAACATACCTTCACTCTCGGGAGCTGAATCCTTTGTAGAAGTGGTCTTTGATGCCAGACTCTTCATCATTGCTTTATTACCTCGTCTGAAAACGCTATCTATGAGAAATATCACTCTTGGTACAATTTTCAAGCTCCTTTCGATAACTTTTGTGATGTCTACACGACCTACATATGAGAAGTTCAAAATTTTAAATAAAACATATATCATTACCTATGTCATCAGTCGAGCACATCAACGTAAAACTTGGTACAGGTGAGCAACCAGTATAAATTTCAAATCATTCAGTGAAAAGCGTTCCCACTAAAGCTCCGCTCAATATTCACTATTGACCGATAATACTTCGAAATCAGATCCAACGTCCTCCGCTTCATCCTCAATACTTATGATATCATAGTCGTCCTCGGGTTGTGGGCTTTCTGCATCTGCAGCATTATCTTCGTCAATGTACATCTGGGCATCGGAGTACACTGAAGCAGTTGGATCTTTGTAACCAGCTTCGTGAGGAAGCAAGGGAAGCTTCATAGAATGCGAAGAGCTCGACGCAAGAGAACGGATTTTTTTGCAGTCACTGCTAGTGATAGACTCAGTGTCTGACTTGACCATCACTTCATTTTCCAAGTCCAAGACTTTAACCTCTTCAATACCGTCGATAAAATGAAGTTTACCTTTCAAATTCTTCATCGTCATTTCGCAGGATGCTTTAGACGTTCCAATAGACATCTCCAATCTGAATGGATGCTTAAGATGAGCACTGCTCATGGCTATGTTGAACCTTGCGGACCTATCAGGGGCAATTCCATGGCTTTTGTGGACCTCAACCTCACACACAGTTACTCTGAGACAATTAACGATCTCAAACTTAAGGTTGGAGCAGTCAATTTGTGTCTTTGATCGGTTGTGCACAACAATTTGTGACATATGATTAGACTTCGGCAAAAGCTCCACCTCAATACTTGGTGGCACGTGTCGTTTAGACGGGGACGTTTGGGTTTCCTCACAGCAGTCTGCATCCGTAACAATCTCCAATAGAGTATCATCATCAGCATACATACCTTCCAAGATTATTCCACTTGGAACCCGAATTTTCACTGTGGAACCAATAAGCTGCAAATAATCGATATAAGAGGTTTTGAAAGTGTAAGACCACCCTTGTTGTTGATTGTATTTGAAAACGCCTTCCAATACGGTCCTGTCTTGCTTCTTAAACTGAAAAGTAAAGTTCTGGAGTGGGAATCCAAGCTTAGGGGTGGGGTGCAATCTCAAATGATAAAGCATTGAAGTTGGTCCACATCTTGATTGACTGGTACTAAGGCGGATGCCATCCTCATCGTCAAGCTTGCGGTTGGTAATGGCGGATTCATCCACAATATCAGGAACTACTTGCACCTCCGGACCGTCATACGCCCGTTCCAAGGGCTCGCTGCTCTTATCAATCAAACTTTGCAAAATGGCAAACTTTGAATCTTCGTCGGCAGAGTCTCCAAGATGGGTAAGAAGACTCTTGTATCTCTCTGCGTGAGTGATCAATTCAGTAAGACTGGCAACAAGACCAGACTTCAGATTTGTGGCTAAGAGAGACTCTAACTTGAGCGCCATTTCCTTATCAACTTCATCTAAGGGAATATCAAGAAGAATCTCGTTGCGGTTTGTTGATGGAGGAGTTGCAAGGGGTGCTTCGCGATGGAACGGAGTTGCAGTCACGATTTTCGCCATCGTGTGGTCAGGAGAATGGGGCCCAACAGCCACCTTCTTGGATTCACACTGACCACACAAATCGAAATTATCACAGTCAAGACACTTGTAACGAACACCGCGAATTGGTACAAATTCAGTGGGTGAACAAAGGTCACAAGAAGCAGTTGTGTGCACAATATCTTCAGCTGAAAACGTTTGTGACACAGGGACATTACCTTGAGGTGCTGACGGTTCATGTGTGGCATCGGGATACTCCGGTGGGAAAACATCAGGAAACAAGTGTCTAAGTTCTCCTAACGCCGCATTCCTCGCTATTTCTTTCACACGAAGATGTTCCATGATCTTAGAGATGATGTCACCAATGTTTTCATAATCAAATACGGAAGACACTCCAACATTCTCAACGTGCATCTTCACGTGGCTCTTAACTCGCAAAGATCTTTGAAGAGCTTTAAAATCCAGCGGAGATTCCAAAGCAACGTATGTCTTTTCTTTCTTCAGCTTTCTAGACAATTTCGTTCTTGAAACATCGTTGGAAATCTTGATGCCACCCTCATTTCTCAAGAGATTGATCATTGCCTCCTTATCTGTAACCCGCTTTATATTTGCCGCCTCCACGACAAAGTATACGTCCCGCTCACCACGAGATGTGACGGTCACTGTAATCTCTTTCATTGCTGGATACTTGAGTTTAGACGCCAACTCCGTCACGACGAAGATGGCTCTTGATAAAAAGATCAGAATCCGAACTTGCCTTCGATTCAGCTGATACGTGCGCAAAGTAAAATGTGGAGCAAGCCCCTGACCTGCATGTCGTCCTGCATGGCTCGCTATTATAATAATACGACGGTGGCCACTTGACCAGTTACGGTGGGAGGCAACTACGCTTGGTGGCAAATAAGTTTATTTGATGTAGTAAATATTAACTGAAGCGTACAGTAACTGGTTCCTCGCTGACGTGTCCTTTTCATAGGGCTAGGTGGATTAATTCAGGAAGGATTTTTCGTTTATGAGTGTGTCATGCGCCGCTCATTTAAGTTCATTTCGGTTACCTCATGCCATGCGGTTGGGCTTTTCTTTTCGACCTAGATCATATCGTAGACTTCATCTACCCAGGTTCAGTGTCACCTTCTGCGCTGCGACTCACCCTCGGGCACTCAGGTTGTCAGGATACTCGGGTGTTAGGGTACTGTTGCAGCAAATACATTCAGATCGTTCGAAGGAACCCCGGCTTTTTTAACCATAATCTTTGTTTTGGGTGCCTAGTATTCTATAGCTGGGACCTCATCTAGTGCCTTGGACTGTCCGTAGACCGTCGAAACTTATAGAAATTACACATTCCATTTAAGGGTAATAGCTTGCCACGGAATTAAAATTGATGTAAAATGCTGCAAAATATTATTGATATAAAAAGTAGTAAAATTAGTCAAGCCATTTTTGAACTACGACAGAATACCCATCAGCCCTAGCCGCTGAGGCACCCAGTAATGACGCTAAGTATGACTTTGAGAGACGCATTCCTACCCGACTTCTAAAACTCCGTACAATTTAAGTAGGTGCAAGGATGTTATGAAATTTACAGGTGGCCTCGCAAGTTGAGTCAAATATCTCCACTGCAATGCCAGGCTACGAGTATCCCACAGCTGTAGTGTTCGACTTAGACTATACGTTGTGGCCCTGTTGGTGTGACACACACATATATCCTCCCGTTAAGAATGTCTCTCCCACCACAATAAAGGACTCTGGTGGCTACGAACTTTCATTGTACCCCGATGTTGCATCCATCATCATGGAGCTCCGAGCGAACAACGTGAAAATAGTTTCTGCAAGCAGAACACCAACTCCTGAAGTGGCTCAAGAAATGCTCAAGAAGTTACATGTGGGAGATGAACCATTGTGGAACCTATTAGACTCCAAGCAGTGGGGTACTGGATCTAAAACCAGGCACATATCTAGGGCCGCTAGAGAGTTGGGTCTCGAATCTGAGTTAGAGAGGGGGCTCTTCATTCTCTATGATGATGAGTACCGAAACAAAGATGTCAGAAAAATCGGTTGTGAATTTGCCCATATAGTTGATACTGATACAGGACTTACGAGACAACTCTTCGAGAAAGCTTTGATAAAGTGGACGAAATATAGAAACTTATAGACTTTTGACGGGATACTTATTACAGGAGTAGTTGGATTATAGGAGCATCTCCTATGAACATTATTATCATATATTAGATTTCGTTACTTCAGCGCCTCATAAGTAGATTCCGTATGAAGAGAAGAATCCTTAACAAAAAATCAGTCAATGTGATATCCAGAATTAATTTAACGCTAACGAGGTACCTCTTGAATTGACTCAAAAATGGAAGAAACGTCACCATGAGAAGCGTTCGGCGAAGCATTACTTTCTTTCTGTAGTTAGTACGTGTTGCACAAAACATATGCTGGCACTTGATACTCAAGTGGCCCCTTTGGTTTAATACTTACTTCTTGGAGCCAGCTATTTGTGTTGTTGTGAGACCACTCTTGCACATCAACTAAGCTTTCATCTGCCATTGAACTTTTGGACTCTTCGAGTTCCAGTGAGCTTATACTCCTCTCCTGAGACTCGTGTTGAATATCTTCATTATCGTCGTGACCGCCTCCAGCAACATTTCTCCTCGTAATGTAGTCATACAATTGAGTCTTCAAGTGGGGGAAGCTTTGGAGCACTATAAGTAAGGATCCCGCGAGTACAGCTCCAGATACTGACGCAAGCTTGAGTTTGCTGGGGCCCTTTGCCTGTAATCTGAGTGCCATTATTGAATTCCGTTGAACTCCAAATGGCCTTCTAGGGAGGGGACTAGCGCAAATGACTTCCGAGGTGGGGGCGCACAGAATCACAAGATGTCCTGTATGATAGCATACTTTTTACAACGGAAGCGACTCAATGCATGTATGGTAACGGTTGGCACTTTCTACAACGCTGGATGACAATGTAATTACCCTTAATATACAATTATATAATACACAAAGAAATAAACCAAGAACTTACAACTCCTGAGAGTCCTTCTCGCCCTTGCCAGACTTCTTAGGCAACAAGTTCTGGTGAATGTTAGGCAAGACACCACCCTGTGCAATGGTAACGTGACCCAACAACTTGTTCAATTCCTCGTCATTTCTAATAGCCAACTGCAAGTGTCTGGGGATAATTCTGGACTTCTTGTTGTCTCTGGCAGCATTACCAGCCAACTCCAAAATTTCAGCACTCAAGTACTCCAAGACAGAGGTCAAGTAAACGGGAGCACCAGAGCCAACTCTCTGGGCGTAGTTACCCTTTCTCAACAATCTGTGGACTCTACCAACGGGGAAGGTCAAACCCGCCTTAGCAGATCTAGAAGTAGATGCCTTCTCAGTAGAACCAGCCTTTCCTTTGCCACCGGACATTTCGTTTGTTTGTGAATGTGTTTAATTGAAACAGGAAGAAGGGAAAAATCCAAACTTATATGGAGCGCCGGGAATGAACTGGTTTATATAATCCCCTCAAGTGGCAGTTCAAACAAGAACCACTTTACCCCTGGTCGTGTTTGTGTTGCGAAGGCAATCTTCCTCGCGCTTCATAAAATCATTCTGATAATTACTGCAATCGATGGGTATATTACAGACCAGATGTACTACAGCGTATATTTGAGCACATGGTAGTATATTTTAGAATACTCGCGTGATTCGTGAGCGCGCAAATAATGTCCTGCGTAACTTACACGAAAACAAATAAACAAATACGCAGTCTGCTCTTAGAGTCACGTCTTTATGTAAACACGGGTGGCTGATTCACAGCTATATAAGTAGTTTGCACTTTCCACCCCGGGTTTGTGACTTTTCTCTTTCTCGTGATCACCTAACTTTCCCACACTAGTAATAAAAATGGCACCCAAGGCTGAGAAGAAACCCGCCTCCAAGGCTCCCGCTGAGAAGAAGCCGGCCGCTAAGAAGACCGCTTCCACTGACTCTAAGAAGAGAACCAAGACCAGAAAGGAGACTTACTCTTCTTACATTTACAAGGTTTTGAAGCAGACTCACCCCGACACAGGTATCTCCCAGAAGGCCATGTCCATTATGAACTCTTTCGTTAATGACATTTTCGAGAGAATTGCTTCCGAGGCTTCCAAATTGGCTGCTTACAACAAGAAGTCTACCATCTCTGCTAGAGAGATCCAGACTGCCGTTAGATTGATCTTGCCTGGGGAGTTGGCCAAGCACGCTGTGTCCGAGGGTACCAGAGCTGTCACCAAGTACTCCTCTGCCAACTAAGTTTAATTTTCCCGTGTATTATTTAGGTTGTATTGGAATATGTATATTAGCAAATAAACTGATCACTGATCCGTCAGTGTCAACCATTAACTGCCGTAGTCCCTCTTGGGAGATTTTATAGTAGGCCAGTGCAGTCGTGTTTTCATCGCTCAACTACTTATACACAGACGTACTACCTGGAGGAACGCGCGGAAGATTTCTTGTTGGTACACCTGGAACTACAAAACACTCATACAGTTATACACAGGGCTCGCTGAAGAACAAAGCTATCTCCACTATTTGCGAGGGGAGGGTAACTTTCGATTTTTGATGGTGAAATGAGGCTACCGTGGGCAATTATTTCTCAATGACCTTACCTTGACGAAAGCGATTCGCTGCAAACTTTGGAATAGTCACATGACTCAAGCGGTTGACGTCACTATAAAATACAGACGGGTATCTCTTTTTGGGTGAGTTGGTACAACTGTTGCAAAACGAACCTCAAAAGGTGAGAGTCTTCATAGAATTATGGTATATTCAGCAAAGACTCTCTTAGCTCTGGTGGCTACTAGCATAAGTATATGGTGAGCGTTTGCTATGGTAGTGTCGTAGTCCCTTGCACTAGCAGCGAGCATGACGTCCACAAGCACTAAAAGGTATTGTCGGAGAGTGGGGATGATGTGCAGTTGGAACGGCTAACATACTCAACTAGTGATGTGAAATGGCCATATGCAATCTACGACATGGCGGGAAGAGTTCCGAACTTCTTCTTGAGTCCAGATACCACGGTAGACTTAATTTGTGCTTGTTGAAGTGAGTATTACCAATCCTGCGAATCGACCGACAGCATCTTGGAAAGATCAAGAATTAAAGTTACTTTCCTGTCTCACGCAGTTGTCATAAGATGAATATTCAGCACTAAATACATATAAGAAATATGCAAAATATATTTATTCCATATGAGATAATAATCAAATAAATCAAATAAATAAAAAATCAAAAGAATTCAAAATATAAATATAAATATATAAATATTTTAATATAAAATTAAACAATGTTTTATCATTCTCTCAAAATAAATATAATAAATAAAATAAATCCAAGAATAGAATTATGATTGTTTCTCCTTACAGTGAGATTTCGATCTACATATTGGCTAATACTAATGCTAATTCAACGTTTTTTAATATGTATTTACTAATGGATATTGTATTTATTTACAGAAGTTAAAATGCCGTTTCAACAGTAGGGGACCTTTGGTCCTTCGTTTTGAGTCCGAGGTACGTGAAGAGCCTATCCCACTGACCATTTTTATGGAGCATGGCCAATATGAGGACCACAGGAAGTTGCCATACTGAACACCAGAAGAGTTTTTTAGCATGTAGGGAGGCGAGATTCAATCCCTCAGGAGTCGGCTGTGGCAGAAGTGAGTAGTTGATTTTTTGTTGTCTCCAAAACTTAAAAGCCAAGGCAGTTAGCCAACCATTCATAATTGCAGAGTCGAAAGGGAAGACCCAATCAGTTACCCCAAAATATGATAAGCCAAAACACAAGGGAAACATAAGTATCGCGTACCTCAACGCAACTCGCGCATTAAGCATAGGATTTTCAGCTGCTGCCATCACATATCCAGCTTTCTTATATTGATCAGCAATATTGTGCGATAAGGCGTTAAAATGAGGGAACTGCCAGGCATACAACAAGAGTGCAAGGCACCACGCTGCAGGGTGACTTAACGACAGAGAAGCAGCCCATCCCATGAGCGGGGGAATAGCGCCCACAAGAGCCCCAACCCATGTATTGATGATTGATCTTCGTTTCAATGAGGTATAAATCCATGCATACAAGACAATGTTCGCGAATCCTAAGGCTGCCACTGTTGGATTGACCCCAAAATATAACATAGTACAGCCAACAAATGCGATACAACCTGCAAAGATGTATGCTTGATTCGGCGTCAAGAGTCCGCGAACGATGGGCCTATTGACTGTCCTCTGCATATGTCTGTCAAATTCAGGTTCCCTCCCCATGTTTATAGCGTTTGCTGCACCAGAGCAAAGGGCAGTGCCAGCAGTAAGTAACATCAACTCGTGTAAGCTCACTGTGTTGGGTGAGATAGCATATGAGCAGATAGAACTGAGGGTTACTAAGACAGTCAAATTCGGTTTCGTTAACTTGAGATATGTCTTTGCCAATGACTGCGTGTTCGCTTTGGAAACCTGTTTCTCTTCCGATATTCTGACAGCGGACGATTTTGGGGTCACCTTGAAAGGAACGTGTGACATCTGGGATGAAGAGACATCAGAACTCTGACAATTCAAAACCTTGATTGTTACATTACCAAGTAGGGAATCATCTTTCAGTTTCTCATGATAAGACTTAGACTTCGATGAAAGTTGTCGTGCCCTCTTGATTTTAACATCCCACAAATACTGATTTCCTATGAAGTTTTGCTGGTTAAACAACTTTTTTGTAGTATTTTTGAAGAAGAAATTGAAGTTACGGGCATCGTTGAGCCCAGATATCAATATCTTTCTAGACATCTGCCCCCATTGACTAATTGACTGTGTTTGCCCCGAATGGTAAGTAACACTGCGGTAAGTGATGAGAAATATTTTGAAACACACACGACCATTTAGCATTATGCTCTGATCGTACCCTGCACCCGAGACAAAGGAACGCCGCCTCTTTCAGTTATTGAATTGCATGAGTGCAGCAAGAGGTGACAGTACCATGAGAACCTCGAAATTTTTGACCAAGAACCACAACTAGACTCTTCTACGGGAATGCTTCTAATTTCCAAGTTTATATCACACTAATCTAGACTATGATCTCTTCAGGTGTCTCAGATTCCTCCTCTTTGCCAGAATTCTTTTCATTCAACTTCTTGTTCTCTAGCTTGTTCTCAATCAAGTCATGGAATGCAATAATAGCTCTGACCAAGGTGCTGATATAAACCATCATCAATTCGTCATTGGTTTTGATAGTAAACGCGGTTGACAATGGGTTTGATGTCTGGGAGGGATTTTGAGCATCAGTAGCACCTAACAAGTGTGAGCTATTCAAATTGGGTAGAAGGTTGAAGACATTCTGTAACTTACCCAAAATAGTGTGATTAATAGGCAATTTCTTCGAGTAAACTTTGTCTAAGTAATTGGCGATTTCTCTCAACTTTTGGTGTAACCCTAGCAAGGATTGATAGCTTTCAGTAACCTTTAATGATAGATTACCAGCAGCCTGATCCCTAATATCTCTCAATAAATGTTCTACCCCAATTTCCTCAGCTTCCTCAGCCTCTATCAAAGAAGGTACGTGAACAAATGTTTTCTCAGCAGCTGAACCATCGTTTTTGATGTCATCAACTGCAAAATAAGCATCTGTAGGGATGCCAACTTCTCTTGGTTCCACATCAACAATCAAAAGGAGAGGATTATTGGTATACTTTTTGAAGACGTCGTTGATTTTCAAATCGGATGGTCGTAACTTGGGGCCCGAGTGATACCATCCTATCAACTTTTCCTTGGCATTGATTTTCTTGAACATTTCACCCATTGACTCTATGAAATTGTGGTCCAAAAACCAAACGGATGGGTTCTTTTCATCCTCTTCAAATGGAATAGCGAAAGAATTAGTGACTTTGATGATTTCCAGTCCGGTCTCACCCAACACCACACCGACAACCCTTTTCTTTGAATCCTTAGAAACTCTATTGAAATGGTCCACCACGGATAGTAAAACCAAAGGAGAGACTGTAACGGACTTGTTCAAAAATGTAACTTCATTGGATTCCACCATTGTAGCCTCTTGATAAAGATGACAAAAAAGATCTCCACAAGCCCAGTGTCAATAAGTATTCTATGACACTTCAGAGCGATCAAGTGAGGTGAAGCAGCACTGAACTATAATGTAAGCAGTTCTGGGCTGAATAAGCACTTGCGAGCTCCCTACACGTCGTTGCCATCGAAGGTCGTGTACGCCCAACAAAATATCTGGGTATGTGGTACGCTGCTTTTAGATGTAAGTAATAAGACTGCAACATTAGTCCGCACGAAGTCAGGGCAGCAAGGGTACCCGAGACTTTAGAAGCCAGCATCCAGATTGGTCCTCTCCGGAAATACACATGCCGGCGGCTTTACGTACTTTACAACATTTGTGAGATCAAGAAGTTCTGAGGCACATCAGCAAATTTCGCTTGATAGTATCAAAGAAGTGCGAAGGTGGCTCAAACACTACAAACATGTTTGGCCAGATTGTCATTGGTCCGCCAGGCTCGGGAAAGTCAACATACTGCCATGGCATGTACCAATTCATGAATGCCATAGGGCGCAAGCTGTGTGTTATTAATCTTGATCCAGCTAACGATAGAGTGCCATATCCTTGCATCTTAGACATTCGAGACTTCATTAAACTAGAAGACGTTATGGAACAGTATAACTTGGGTCCTAATGGTGGCCTAATGTATGCCTTGGAGAACCTTGATGAAGAGGGAATAGAGACACTAATGAATTTGGTGTCAAAACTTGTGGACGAAAGGAACTATTTGATCTTCGATTGCCCGGGCCAAGTTGAGTTATTCACTCACCATAACTCACTATTCAAAATTTTCAAACACCTCACCAAGTCGCAAGGTCTACGTCTTTGCGTTGTATCCTTAGTGGATTCTATCTATTTAACCAGCCCCTCTCAGTATGTATCCATATTATTGCTTAGTTTGAGATCTATGCTTCAGCTCGACCTACCGCACGTCAATGTCATCTCGAAAATTGATACCTTAAAGAACTATGGCGAACTTCCCTTTCGATTAGACTACTACACGGAGGTCCAAAACCTTCATTACCTAACACCTCATTTGGAGAAAGAATCGAATTCTGTGTTAGGTAAGAATTACGTCAGGCTAACTGAGCTTATCGGGGAACTTGTCGAAGACTTCAATCTCGTCTCATTTGAGGTTCTTGCGATTGAGAACAAGCAATCTGTTATCAACTTGTTGAGTGTAATTGATAAAGCTAATGGCTACAGTTTTGGAACTAGTGAAATCGGAGGTGATTCTGTGTGGAGCGAGGCAACACGCCAAGGTGGACTTTCTGACGTCCAGCAAAGCGATATTCATGAAAGATGGATCGAGTTTAAGGACGAATATGATGCTCTGGAACAAAGAAAGGAAGAAGAGTTTCGAGAGGGAATCAAAAATGAACTGCAAGGCCCGCAAACTGAAGACGAAGAGTGGGAAGAGGCATTACGTGAATGGGAATCAACTCGCGGAAGTGGTGCTATCAAACGCTCATTATGACCTCCATTATCTTTGAAAAACCGCTAGCCTCTATTTCTAATGTATATAGTTATCCATCTGATCACAGAAAGTAGTTTTGCGCTAGTGCAGAATCAACTCTTTGGCGGTGGAAGTGTCCTCCTCGCCCTCGTAGCTCTCTAAATAGGCTTGCAACCCCTTCTTGTGCTCAGTCACTTTGCGATCTAACTCAAGGATCATCCGCTTGGCTTCGTCTACCATTCTCAGATGTTTTTTCAACTCGTATTCATCACCGTTGTTATTCTTCATAAGCTCAAGAAGCTCTTCCTGCTCGTGTAAGTCCTGTTTATATAGGTCGTGTTCTTTCGCCAAACGCTTGTAAGCATTTACTTTGATCTGTAGTTGTGTGGGAGCCATTCTTGTTGTCGTCACGCAAGACTCGAACTACATATTCAATGTTATATGCAGAACATTCCTTCGATGGGATTGGGTTCTTTAAAGCTTCTTTGCAGGAGTCATCAATCACTCGAATGCATTGGACTATGATAGAGAATTGGAGTCTGCTGTAAAATGGAACACTTAAACATATACACAGACCAAATCAAAAGGTCCTTAGAAGAGTTGCAACTCAAGAGGAATCTATTGATTGAACAGAAAGATACCTATGAAGATTTGAAGCGAGCTATCCCAGCTCGGTTCAATGCTGAGGGAGAAAAAGTCATGATCATGCTTGGCGATGGGTACTTTGCTAGTTTTTCGAGAGACGCTGCGGTCCATTTTCTCGGAAGGCGCATTGCGAGTATTTCTGTGCTGGTTCAACAATTGAGCCGACAGATTCAAGATACGAACAATGCATTGTTGCAAATGGAAAGTCTTCTGATACTAAGCGAGGAAGATAAGCCGCAATTCAATGAGGAAGGCTTGCCTTTCATGGAAATCACCGAAGAGCTAGACGATGACGACAACATAGTTTCAGCGAAAATTAGCAGGAAAGCAGGGGAGGCTCCACTCGAAGGTGCAGATGCGGGTAAAAGAGAGAATAATAAAATAGCTTCGTCTACAGGACTGAAGCCGCAAACTGAAGATGAAGAGGCTGACAGCGAGCTAGTCACGTTGATGGAGGATATGGGCATCACTAAAGTGCCTGCCATCAGAGAGAATAAACTCAGCTCAACCATAGCTGCCCCTGAAGTAGCGCAATCGCGGCGTGCAGTCGACGTTGGAACCATTCATACGGCGGAAATAGCTCATAATGGAAGGGCGGTGCCGTCTAAGGACAAAATCACAAGGACGCAAAGGCAGGAGATAATATCAAACATAATAAAGGAGAACCACATGGAGTTTGATGATTCCTTAAACACAACGGCATCGAACAATAGTTTCAGCACTAGTACTCCTCAAGGTGTGAGCCGAGCTATTGACAAAGATGATTTGCTTGAACTCGAAATACTAGCAGATGACTTCGACGATGAACCACTTGCAGACCTTGACGAGGATAAAGACTGGGATTTTGAGTTTGATGATGAGGAAGAGGATACCGTCGGAGCCAGAAACTTGAACGATGAGAACGTTGGAACCGAACTTGACGACAACAACTCGGGCGACAATGAAGACGACAACGACGATAGCTTTGCTGATGCAATGCTTTACGGCCACACAAGTCCTAAATATTTTGACATCGGTGACCATCTGACGAGTCTCAATGAAATGCTTTGGAAGAGGGTCGTGGATAATAGGAAGAAGCAGCTCCCCGAGCCTGCTCCGGCACCCACACTCAAGTCAAGCTTGAAGAGGGGCAGTCCGTCAGAAAAGAAATCAGTCTCCTTCAATTCTGAGCTAGATATAAAAGAAATAGATAGGATCAATCCTAACTTTGTTGTGGAATCTAAGAAGGTGTCCAGATTCAAGCAAATGAGAACAGAGTCATCTGCAAAGGCGCCTTCTAGCAATAGTACAACAGGTTTATTCACTACAAGTGAACAACCTCTCACCAGCGGCGCCTCGGGTGAAGGAGACATTTCTCAGTTGAGCCACATACAAGAATCGCATGTTATGCATGACAGAGAAAGTGATGAATTAGAGCAATTGGTGATCTCTGATATTGTCGAACGTCCTAATGGTTCTCCTCAGAAAAATTCAAGCAAGAAGGCAAGTTCTAATATTTCACGGTTTAAAATGGCAAAACAGAATACGAAAGCTACGAAGATTGAAACTGAATCACTCGGGTCCGCAAAGCGTATCAGACTGAATATTGAACCAGCTTCGGGAGGTCTTGCCGATCGAGCAAATGAAATACTGCAGACGTTCACTGCTAATGAGGACTCTATTGATGAAGAATTAGAGCGTCTCGCTAAGGAATACAATGAGCGGAAGTATGATGATATAGTTGATGATCAGCCGATAATTGAGAATCTAAAGGATATCGAGAAGGTTAACCGTATCATACAGTCTATGGATAATGATGTGGTGGATCAACAATTTGCTATCCGAGAACACAATCACAACAACGTGATGAATTCAGACATCGATCCTGAGAGCAATGAAGTGGGCCCTGAGATTGAGAGTGATGATGACATGCTAGCACAGAATGTCATCGAAAACGACTTTGAAGATATCGATGAAGAAGTGGTCGATGATCATTTCAGCCAAAAAATATTAGAAGCGGAGATTAGGAGTGGATATCAGGAGCTCAAGCAAAAACTACACGGTTCAGTAATCAAACCCGCGATGAAGGAACTAAATGAGCTCGTTCCCATAAACGAGGACGGTCTGGTGAAAAAGGTGAGCAAGTTCAAGCAACTGCGCCTGAAACTGCTGTAAGTCGTTTCCTTAGACGCCTACCATAGTCGTAATACTGGTCACGTGATGGAGCATGAGATGCCGCGATGTAGTTCTACTTTGACGTATCACTTGTAAGAATGATGGGGATACGGTACAATAAACAGAAAGTTGGGGTCAATGCCTTCAGTATGACGGAGGTCCGGCAAATTACAGCAGACGCATGATTATATCCACTATGCAAAGACGCTGGAGCTGTGCGTGCACCTCCGCGTTTCGCTTAGCCCTCCTACTGGCCTAGGTGCATATTGGCCGATATGCCGAAAAGACCAAAGTCCGAGCATCCGGACAATACCCGGTCAGTGTAGAGGACCCAAATGCTTGTTACATTAACAACAGTAATATTACAATCCTCAAAATATGCTACTCTTCAGAGAAGAAAGGAAGAAAATCTGGCGCTCTGACGCTGCAAGAGCTCCATGCAGGGGGCCACTTCACTCTCCTCATCTCTTTACCCCTCTTCCCCTCATTCGTAGGCGAATGCACCAACACTTCCTTCGGCATCCAGACACCGTATCGTATTGTGTTGAACGCGCAAGCGTTGGGAACGAGTGTAACCTGCAGGTTTATCTCTTCAACGTTCTGGGCGATTTTTTGGGCCAACGCTGGCGCGCTATCGGAGTATCGCATGCAGGCTGTTCGTTTAGAAGCATTTCCTCCTCTTTGCAACTACGATATGGCGAAGTTATTGATGGGTTTTGAAAATGCTGATGTAGGTACATTACTGTAGTTATGCAATCGTGAAGCAGTTGGTATATTTTGAGCAAAGCCGCTCGCGTAACATCGGCATGGCCCGACCGGGAAGTCCGCAGCATTAACGCCGGCCATACAGTACCATGACCGGTTCATATCCGGGGTTGCCAGTAAAGGAGAGTTGAGGTTCTTGGTAATGATATCGTTCAGGCGACAACCATAGTATTGGTCAATTGCTACTACAATATCGAAACAGCCACCCACAGGCTATACGATTCCATCATTTTTTTTGCAGCCTTTCCCCTCCTCTGCATGCGAGGGGTGTCTTTTGTTGGAGTCTTTATGTGCAGGTTCGATGTATTGGAAAACTATTTAAAGCGAGGGTCCCGGTGAGAGACGGCACAATAATAAAGTGACTGGAGGCTAAGGCTTTATCGACGCACATATTTCAATCGACAGCGTTGCTACTGCTTTGCACTGAAAGGCGTAAGTGCAAGAATCCTCCTCACTCAATTCGACATCTTCTATCTTACCTGAATTTGACACACTACAACAGACGCATAATTCGGAATGAGTGCCCTCCTCAAACAGAGAGTGAGATACGCCCCTTATCTTAAAAAGCTCCGCACTGGTGAGCAGTGTGTGGAGCTTTTCGAACATGGCCAGTACTTGGGCTGGTCCGGTTTCACTGGTGTTGGTGCGCCGAAAGTAATTCCTTCGGCATTGGTTGACCATGTTGAAAAGAACAACTTGCAGGGCAAGCTTGCCTTCAATTTGTTTGTTGGCGCAAGTGCCGGACCTGAAGAGTCCAGATGGGCTGAGAACAATATGATTTTGAGAAGATCGCCTCATCAAGTCGGTAAGCCCATTGCTGCTGCGATCAACGATGGAAGAACCCAGTTCTTCGACAAGCATTTGTCCATGTTTCCTCAGGACTTGACGTATGGTTACTACACCAAGAACAAGGCTAATGGTACTAATTTGGATTATACCATTATTGAAGCTACCGCTATCACCGAGGACGGATCTATTGTTCCCGGTCCCGCAGTAGGAGCTTCTCCGGAAATGATCTCTGTATCTGACAACATTATTATTGAGGTTAATACTCACACCCCTTCTTTTGAGGGCCTTCATGATATTGACATGCCGATCAACCCTCCTAATAGGCCACCTTTACCCCATACATCAGTCGATTTCAAGACCGGCTTGCATGCCATTCCAGTGGATCCCTCAAAGGTTATTGCAATTGTTGAGTCCACCAGCGGTGATAAGGTTCCTCCTAATGCTCCTTCTGACGTCATGTCGCAGAATATTGCAGCACACTTGATTGAATTTCTCGAGCACGAAGTGAAGATGGGGCGATTGCCTGCGAACTTGCATCCTTTGCAGTCCGGCATCGGCAACATTGCAAATGCTGTCGTCGAGGGCCTTGCAGAGTCCAATTTTAAGAATTTGACTGTGTGGACAGAGGTGTTGCAAGATTCGTTTTTGGACTTCTTTGCCAGTGGTTCGTTGGACTATGCAACTGCCACATCCATCAGGCTCACTGAGGCTGGCTTCGAAAGATTTTATGAGAACTGGGATGCTTTCTCGAAGAAATTGTGCTTGAGGTCTCAAGTGACGTCTAATTCACCCGAGATTATCAGAAGATTAGGAGTTATCGCCATGAACACTCCAGTCGAAGTTGACATTTATGCTCAGGCCAACTCTACCAACGTCATGGGCTCTAGGATGTTGAATGGTCTCGGTGGATCTGGTGACTTTTTGAGAAATGCCAAATTGTCTGTGATGCACACACCCTCTGCTAGACCTTCAAAGACAGACCCAACCGGTGTCTCATGTATCGTTCCTATGGCTACCCACGTGGATCAAACTGAGCATGATTTAGATGTGATAGTTACCGAGCAGGGCTTGGCTGATTTGAGAGGGTTGTCGCCGAAGGAGAGAGCTATGGAGATCATCAACAACTGCGCTCATCCTGATTACAAGGATCAATTGACGGAATACTACGATCGTGCTTGTTTCTATAATAAGAAGTCGAAGTGTTTGCATGAGCCTCAAATCTTGAAGGATGCGTTCAAGATGCATATCAACATGCAAGAGAATGGTACCATGAAGCTCAAGTCATGGGATCAAAAATTTTAGTTTATAGAGATAGAACGTGAGAGGTGAGCCATAATAATGATAATAATTCTTCTACATCTACTGACAGGGTGGGCGGGTCCGGTTGCGTAGCTGATGTAGGTTCATGATCGACATCATCTCTTAAGTCCTCTTTCGAATGACAAAGAAAATCACACTAAAGGAATATCCTTGTAAAGAACTTGTGAGCTTCATAAGCTAAGAAAGACTTGCAGGTTTTGCAAATTGCCCCGGTAAAAAATCTTAATAGGACAAGCCTGGATGGTCAAACTGGTATTGCTCCTCCTACGAATACTGTAATTTACATGGCACTAAGATAGTAATGAAGCTTCCGTGTCTACAAGTGGAGGGTGTCTTATACATTTATTGTACTTTGAAGTGGCTATATTTTGATGTGGTTTGGACTTCCTACAATGTCAGCAGCCACCCATTGCGGTTGACTCTACGTTCCTGAATGTATTTGCAAAATTATATAAAGATTATTTTATTCTATTACCCCAAAATTTCAAGCAGATCGGGGTACGACGTCCGTCATTAATATGAAAAGCATACCCCAGATGTAGAATGCACTCTTCAAGGCAGCTCTTGGGCGTTTGAGATAGAACTGTCGGTTGCAAAAATAGTCGCGCTTACCTGTACACATATAATAAAATTACACCATGTAAAATAAGAATAGTTATCCATAAACCGTAATCAAAAACCCCCATTTAAGGCAACAATACCGTTCGAAAGGTTGTCGAATGCTGCAAGGCTAATAAGAATAGGAATGCACCACGTACGTTCTCGTATTCTCTACCCTAGGAAAAGTCGTTCCCCAACCAGAGAATCTAATCGAAAATTCTTCTTAGTACTTATGGTTGATTTCAAGCTTACAATAACTTTAGTGCAATGCATGTACTTTGGCCGGGATTGAGAGCTGCAAGACACGTTCCTCGTAGGGTTCGGATATCGCAAACCTGTGTCCGTGCCCCGTTCAGAGCTTTTCACAGCGGCACCCGTGCACTCATTGACTTCAATCCTTATGACGTCCTTGGGGTGAATAAGTCGGCAGCGCCCGCCGAAATCAAAAAAGCATATTACCAGCTTGTCAAGAAATACCATCCAGACGTCAATAAGGAGAAGGATGCGGAGAAGCGCTTCCACAAGATCCAAGAGCTGTACGAGTTACTCTCCGATAAAGAGAAGCGCTCTCAATATGATCAGTTCGGATCTGCTGCATTTGACCAGAATGGCAATTCGAATCCCTATGGTGGTAATCCATTTAGCGGTGGCAATCCATTTGGAGGTGCACAGGGATTTGGTGGTATGGGCTTCGATTTTGAAGATTTGTTCAAGCAGGCATTTGCGGGTGGTTCTCGCGGAGGTAGCGGGGGCGGTGCACAATTCGTCACAGAACATGTCGGTGACAATATAGAGGTACTTAAAACGATCTCGTTCAAAGAGAGTATTTTTGGCAAGAAAGTGGACGTGAACTATAAGGCTGTTGACACTTGCAATTCATGCCATGGCTCGGGCCTTAAGACAGGAAAAAAGAAGGCTACATGCCCTACGTGCCACGGAACGGGACAAAGCACTCACATAATGGGAGGTTTTCATATGTCCCTGACATGCCAAACGTGCCATGGCACTGGCGTTACGATCAACAGAGCGGATCAATGTGGAACATGTCATGGTCAAGGTGTGCAAGAGGTTGCCAAATCAACTACAATCGATTTGCCTTGTGGTATTGCGGATGGTACCAGATTACGTGTTCCAGGAATGGGCGATGCTCCCTTCGTTACCAAAGACCCTTACAATCTGACTCGCAACGGTGACTTGATTATTCGGGTTAACGTTGCGAAGGATCCGGTGTTTTCCCGGGTAAACAACAAGATTGTAATAAGGCAGGATATTTTGATGACGACTGCTGCGCTTGGAGGAGAAGTTGTTGTTCCAACTGTGGATGGCCAAAAGATCAAACTCAAGGTTAGTCCTGGCGTTCAAAATGGCCGCGTCCTTACTATTCCTGAGAAAGGAGCCCCTAGAAACCGCAACATGAATAACAGAGACGATATGGAAGTTGTTTTGAATGTGAAGACGTTGGTTCCACAGACGCCCATGCAAACTGCTCTTCTAGAAGCATTAGCAGATAGCATCAATGACACAAGTGCCAAGCGCACGGATTCCGAGTGGAAGCTCGATCTTGAGAAGGAAGAAGGCGGTTCTGAGGAGGCTGACAAGGAGGACTCAAAGTTGAAGAAGGTCCGTCGCTTTTTGAGTAAGTTCTTCGACCATCATAAGGATAAACAATGATGTACATAGTGTAAATAACGTTTAATGAGCTGTATATAGTGACCCGGGCCCCACTTTGAGAAGGGATCCATACTATACAATTGTCACATAAGTTGTAACCGGTAGGTCAAAAGCTCCGTAGAATAACGAACTGGCACCCCCGTTATGATATCCGCCTTAAAGGACGTATTCTTGCACTTTAAGCATTGTGTACCCCGACGCGTCAGGAATAATTTCTTTCTGTACTGCATACAATACACATGTATCAGGCAAGATGATATGTATTTTTATGCAAGACTAGATCGACACTGCGATTGAAGAGAAATCGAAAATCCTTTTAGTGACTTTCGACTATGTTGACTTTATATATAAGCATATGATCCCTGAAGACAGCTCGTTCAGATGTGCTTTTTTTATATAACTGTTTAAGAAGTAGAACTACAAGAAGTATAATCCTACCTTTCGGGCCTGCGCAGAGTACATTTTAGACCAAGACACGGTCTGACCGCGTTTCATGTTTGGGGCCAAGGTACTGTGAATAACAACCCACTGCCAGTGAAGCGCCATCGTTCAAACTCCTGACGCGACTCACTTCGCTTGAATTCGTTCTCTCCATTCATTTTCTTCACTCGCTTCATTCATTGCTGGCGCATTTACGCTCTGCCACCAGGACGCGATAACCATTGATATTTATCCTAAATTAAACATATCATACAAGTACACTGTTTTTCTGTCCAGATCTCTAAAATAATCTCCGGCTTGGTAAGCGGGTTGTTCTGAAAAGAAGGTACCACCACAATCGATCTATTCGCAACGCTCAATTAATGTCGGTACAACTCATTCCATTGTGTCACCATGAAGGAGCTACCGGAACTTCCAATAGTTTCTGAAAACGGCAACTTTGAGGAAATTAACGTCAATTACGAGCCTAAAGCAACACAAAAAATGGTACAATGCTCCACGTCAACGAGTGGCACGGGCTTAACAAAGAATAAGTTCGCATCTCCCCACACTACTACTCTGGCATTTGTGGTTGAAGTCAACAAAACTCCGGCATATCTCACTCCCTCACAGAGACTTAAGCTAAGAAAGAGTCAAATCAGTGAAAGCATCTCAAAGTTGTCGAACCACAATTTGTTTGATCACGAAGACGAGGAAATTGACGAACTGCATCCCATTTTCAACGTACCTATCTCTCAATCACCACTGTCTCTAAACCAGAGAGACAAATATGCATTTAATGAGCGCAAATTGTCTGTGGCTACTTACTCTACGAGGTCATCTTCGATAATGTCTGTCACTAGCTTTTCCGGCTCTGAATGGTCCACATCATTTGAAGCGGACGATCTTACGCAATCTACATCGAATCCTAGTATTGATGAATTATCCAAAGAGGCTTGTACGTTTCCGTTACCTTTTAAGCAAAGTGAACAAATGCAAATAATACTGGAGAGCACAAAGTTGAGAAAAACTCTAAAAGCATTTGGAAGAATCACGCTATCAATTCCACCAACCCTGGCACTTCCATCTTTACCATATAATCCAGCAATTCTCAGTAGCGATTCAGATATCAGGATTCCACCAATATGCACGAGACAAACTAATCAAAAGCTCAGTTCAACTCCCAGTTCTTCATTTGGCGAGAACGTCTCAGCTACCAGTATGCCAGGAGAGATGGCAGGCTCATCTTACCTCACGTTCACCCGGCCTACATGGCTCCCTCCAAAATCAAAATACGAAAAGTTAAAACACCATAAAGAGTCTCGTGAGCTTATTGCTCGAGCTATAACCAAGGAGTCACATGAATCAGCTACAAGACTTGAGACTTTAGAGCGCATCGAAAAGCTCAAAAGGAAGGACCTACCCAGGTGGGAAGATTTGATCGGCGCCAGTCGAATGGACTACGCTGATGTTATTCGAACATCGAAAGTGAAAGAAATGTACTATAGAGGTGTCAGTCCGATGGCACGAGCAGCAATTTGGTCCCGTCAGTTGGGCAACCATTTCGGTATGACGGAAGATGACTGTGAAAGGAGTTTCCAATATTTTGAAGCCATAATGGAAATCGCGGGTTCTACATCCAACTCAGTGCAAACCGGAAAAGAGCCAAAGTCGCAGTGGAAAACGTTTCTGGAGGGTGAAATCCCAGATCTAACTCAATTGAAGGTGTTTCATGCAAAGATGGATCAGGACATTCTCGAAACGTATCCTGATGTTAATTTTTTCCAGCATCCAACAGTCGCGGCACTGCTCAAATCAATTATTGGGGCGTTTGTGATAATCCAGAGTGAGAGTCTTCATGGCTACCAGGTAGAAAAGGGATGTCCGATAGAATATGAGCTTTATTTCACTGGTCTAAGCAACTTAGTCGCGCTTCTTTTCTTTCATTTTAGAGATAAACATCGGGTACTTACATTCATGTGCAGCTTATACTGCTCCAGTGACAACTTGAGCAATTTGTTGCATCGGAGATTGAACATCGCTTCCTCTACGTCTACGAATTCCCTTGAGGGGTTCATGCAAATGCATTCTCTGTCATTGAGAGCGAATGCAGAGAGATTGTCAATACATTTCGAGCTGGTGAATTTGAAAGTTGATGACTATGCACCTTGTTCTGTTTTGCCCTTGTTTGCAAATCTTTTCAATTTTGACCTCTCTTGCCACATTTTGGACATATACATGTTCGAAGGGGACAGATTTGCGCAGAGATGCTTGACCGCTTTGTTGAAGAGAAGCTCGCACAAACTCTTCGGAACAAGAGAGCAAATTCTCGCTTTTTTTGACAAAGCGGCCCAACAAACACTTGAGCCTGTGGAGAAGAGATCGACTCATTTTCAGTGTCTAGATGTTGGATACCATTACGACTTTATAGAGCTTATCCGAGGGTTGGAGTAATCAAATAAATTAATTCTACACCTTTTGAATGGCTTATTAACAACGAACTTGATTTGAGGTAGATTAAAATCCGCTGGTATGCAATATAATATAATACAGCTGGGACCCGCTAAGCCTTCGAGTCATTGATAGCCTTCAATAAATCCTCACCATCTTTCTTAGTCTTCACCTTCAAGACAAACACATCAAGGTTTTTTGTCTCAGGGTTAATTGTTGGAACCCGTATTAGAGATCCGTCTCCGAGAGTGTCATATGTAAGATCCTTGCTGATCGAGGCATTGAGCAAAACTCTAAAGCCACCATCGGCTCTGACCAATATCCTTGCTTTCTGTGTTCCCTTGTCTTTCAAAACTTTGAGTTCGCCCAATCCCTTTGTTACGTACGGCAGCGCCTCATTGGACTTGTCGAAGAGCATTAACTTTGCTCGCTTGGTGTAAACGACCTCTTCGTTCTCTTCTCCAGTTTGATCTTGAACCTTGTCATCGCTCATCTTGACAACAGGCTTGAACTCAGCGTTCGATTCCTCCTCCACCTCCTTGTCATTCTGCTCGTCGGTCTGCAGAGTAGAGGTGAGTGATTGACTCTGGAATCCAGCACTGCCAGAAGACCCAAACAGAAAAGGTTTTGACTTCGAACCGTCTGCACCACTGACAGCAAAATTATTACTATTTTGCCCAAATGTAAACGGCAGCGCAGTTGTATTGTCACTTTTTGATGCACCAAAGCTGAAAGAAAACGCCGGCTTTTGATCTTGTGTTTCATTTTCTTCTTTAGCCGGAGGATTAAAAGAGAACACTGGCTTTATGGATTGTCCATTGCCGTTTTCCACCAGCTCGGTACCTTTCTCGGATGTGAACGATTTCCCGTTGCCAAAGCTCGTTGAAGGTCTCGCACCACCGTCTGAACCTGCGGCTGTGAATGATGACAGGCTTGATCCAGCAACATCTGGTTTGTTAATCTGCTGGAACGATGTCAGTTGAGTTGCAGTAGATCCAAAGGAAAAAGTTGGTTTGTCCGCGTTCAACTCAGCTTTGGCTCCAAAAGAGAACGAAGGTTTTCCTGCTCCATTGAAAGAAAAACCAGTACCTGCGTCCAGCTGCTTAGCGGCTTCCCCAGACGGTATAGGAGAAATAGCAGTATTGTTACTAGATCCAAAAGAAAAAGCCGGTTTCGCGCTCCCAAAGTCTTTTTTTGGATCTGAGGAGCCTGTGGTTGTGGCTATATTTTGACCATCCACTTCCGACAGGCCAAAGGAAAAGAGGGGTTTGTCACTACTTTTCGTATCGGACGTTGCAAATGAAAATGAAGGTGTAGGAACTTTGGCCTCAGAGGTCTCAGCAGTGGTTGAGACAGCACCATCTTTTGTTGCAGACGCACCAAATGAGAACACTGGTTTCTCACCGCTTTTCGCACCAGCACCACCAAACGTAAATGACGGTTTTTCGATAGAGGGATTTGTGGAGGAGCCGAAACTAAATGGACTTTCTGACTCGCTTTCTTTTTGGACTGCGGGGGTGGTGCCTGACTGACCAGTAGACTTTGCTGGAATTGCCGTAGTCGAACTCAGATCCTTCTTGTCAGCAGACAGACCAAAGGAAAAGGGTTGATTATTGCCAGAGGTCGAGGAAGTTCCGAAACTGAAAGCGGGTTTAACGTTCTCGTCTTTCTCAACTTCTGCAGTCAGTGGATTAACCGCAGAATTTCCAAAATTGAACGGTGAGGTATCTGTCTGCTTGAATTTGAAAACACCGTCCTGCTTGAGTGGCTTGTTGAAAGTGAAAGTAGGTCCTTTGATCTCAACCTCAGACTCGGAATCAGAATCATCCTTCTGCTTTTGAGCCTTTGGTTTGAAGCTGAAGGGAGAGACGTTCTTTTTGTTAGAATTGGAAAAAGTAAAAACAGGTCCCTTTATTTCGGTTTGAGCCTCCTCGTCGCTCTCAGAAGATGATGAATCAACGTCGATCGGTTGCGGTGCTAGTTTTGGAGCAGATTTCGCGGCGGCAGCAACCTTTGATACTGGAGCGACCGGCACAGCAGTAGCAGTAGCTGGCACAGTATTTCCCGAGTCTTGAATCTGCTGGTAATACTCGATGTATTTTTTGGCCGCCGCAGAGAAGTCGGCCACAGAGTTCGGAACATTATGGCTCGCAGTAATGGTTTCGACAAATCTAATGTTCAATGCTCTGAGCTTTTCATTCTTATCTTCGGGACTTTCGGTGTTCGTGGGTGGAAGCTTTGCAGGCGTTTTCACTGCTGATTCGTTAACCGTCGCAGCTGAGGTACCAAACAGAAAACTGGGTTTATTTGCTGGTGTCCGTCCTGCCGCTGCGAAGCGACCGCGAGGTTGCTTGATCTTGCGCTTACTCATAATATCTTCCGAGGCACGCGCAAAAGTAGTTGGACCACCGTCCGATGCTTCGTCGTCGCTCACCCCATCGTGCTCTCGAGTGATCTGTGCACCAGCAACTCTTTTAGACATGGCCGTTCAACGTCCGAGTGGTATGAGAAGAGATGCAAAACGTCACAAACGCCGAGGCGCGGATTTCCAGCTGGGTATAGTGGATATGAAAACACGCGATCTGCGGTTGACACACGGTTGCACCCCTGGTTCTAAGCAATGCCGCGAGTTGAAAATTCAAGAGGGTAGCATTCATCACATGACTAAGCTTCATAATCACGTGGATACAGACAGTCACAAAGACCGCAAGCTGGCATGCGTATCGTAGTGCAGGGTAGGCAAATCTGTTCCCAGATACAGGAAGAAACATCCAGTCACGTGATATTCATACTCCAGTTCTGGGAGAACTGCACGACTTTGAGGCGATTTTTTCGCTGCTAAAAATTTTCGGTGCGCAGTCAGTTCGGGTCTTTTTTTCTTAGTGTTAAGAATCGAAAGCAGTATGTAGACGTTACAGCGTCGCAGAAGAATGAGATTAGTGCATCGAGAGAAGTCACGGAGCTCGCCAGAGGAGCCTCTACCGCTCTGCGTGTGTGTGGATGGGGCTGTGTTGGTATGAGGGAATGTTGGAAGCATCAGCCCGCGAACAGCGTGAGGCAGACGGACCCTTCTCAACTCCTTTCAATGAAACTTCCAGCCTTCCTGTCTCATCCGGGAGACCCGTTGAATCATGCCGCCAGACTCTCGATGCGTGCAGTTTTTATTCCGTTGTCATGAACACTACTAACAAATAGATGGCTCCTAAGATTCAGCAGACCAAGGCCGCCAAGGCCGCCGCCGCCATGGCCGGTGGTAAGAAGGGTAAGAAGAAGTGGAACAAGGGTAAGGTTAAGGACAAGGCCCAGCACGTTGTCATCTTGGACCAGGAGAAGTACGACAGAATCATGAAGGAGGTTCCCGGCTTCAAGTTTGTTTCCGTCTCCGTGTTGGTTGACAGATTGAAGATTGGTGGCTCCGTTGCTAGAGTTGCTTTGAGACAGTTGGAGAGAGAGGGCATCATCAAGGCCGTCTCCACCCACTCCAAGCAGGCTATCTACACCCGTGCTGCTTAAATACATAGTAACGATAGTATAATCCATCTCATTGTCGATATCGTGTAGTTTTGACCCGTGCTGACTCGGAATAGTCGTGCCAGTGCCTGGAAGTTTGACATCTACCGCACCGCCGCTCTCCTAGTTGCTGCTCTCGCTGGCACCACCTTTGTCGTACTTTGTTCTGGCTGCCCTTCAACGCTGCGATGTTTTCCGTGATACGACACTGTCCGTCTCGCTTCGCCCACGTGAGGACATTCTTTAGTGAACCGCAAGCGCACACGGTGACGCGCAAGATCAGTTGCACCCCAAAGGAAGCGTATGCGGTGGTGAGCAATGTGGGCGCTTACCATGAGTTTATACCCTTCTGTGAAGGATCCAGCGTCGATGCTTTCGACCCCGACACGCGGCAGCCGACACTTGCCACACTTACAGTGGGTTGGGAGCAGTTCAACGAAGAGTTTCAGTGCCAGCTTCGCTGCATTCCGGAAAAGCAAGTTATCGCTGAATCGTTATCAATCCTGTTGTTCCACTCGCTCTATACCGAGTGGAACATCATGCCGATAGAGTCCAAGTACTCTAGGAAGACATTTACCCAGGTAGAGATGAAGCTCCAGTACAGGTTTAAGAATCCCATGTATGGCACGGTGAGCTCAATGTTTCAAGATAAGATTTCGTCTATTATGATTAAGGCCTTTGAGCAGAGAATCAAATCTATATAATCTAGCTTTTTAATGGCCACGCATAGCATTCGGAAATTCAATTCCTAGCGTCGTTTCGATTAGTAGCGTTCCTTCCTTCCTCCCAGATTGTGCATTGCAAAGGGGCCTGTTCGTATCCACTCCTGCAATGCAACTCATGCAGTATGATATATGTGCTTAGTATGGCTCCTTAGGAATCAAGCCGTGGCTGCCAACCACGAACTCCTTCACAAAGTGGCTTGGGATGCGTGCGAGTGAAGCATCCGGTAATGTAAAGTCGATATCGTCCTTGCGGCGCCACAGGGCAGCCGATTTGGTGCTCGACAAGCTCGCTAAACTCAGCAGCAGCGAATCTGAGTACTTGACGTTCTTAAGATAGGAAAAATTGAGGGGCGACAACATGGTGGGCTTTACGAGCGGCTTGCTCAACCAGGCCTCATCATGGGTCAAGGGCTTGATGCAGCGGAGACAGTGGCGGTAAAACTTGCGCTCGCTTGGCGTCTTGTCGAGCGTCGGCCGCCACTTAGTTTCGTAATTTTCGGCGTTGCCGCAGTAGGTGTCAGGATACTCGTCTTCGACATCGGAGAGCAGAACGTCACGGAGGTCCTGGATATCATCCACGTCTTCGTGAGCAGAGTACTCGTCATCAAACAGAAAGTCAAAGGTGCTGGCATTGGAGCTAGAGCGGGACCGGCCCGCGTTGCGCCTTATGGCTGCAGTCACGTCATTCGATGCCGCGGACAAGGCATTCAACTGGTCGCTGTTGCGGCCAATCTTGAGCTTGAGCTTGGAGAAGATGGTAGCCGGGTCCAGCAGCGACCGCTTGCGAAGGGTCGTGTTGGTAAAGTCACTCACAAATGCCTCAGCGAGCGCATTGGTGGAGTGCCGGCGGCGGTGGCGGCGTGGCACCGTTCTGTAGCGGGGAAGATCACGGTCCTGGAGGTCCAATGAGATGTCTTTGCCAGCGGAGAGGGCGAGGTTCCAGTGGATGAGATCCCCTACAGACAGGAACTGGAGGAGAAGCTGCTCCGACTCGATGCGCACGCGCAACACGTTAGCGCGCTTCTTGTAGTCCGTGGCAAGGCCAATCTTGGCGTGCTGGAGCGAGTAGGTGCGCACGAGCTTGTGCTTCTTGGCCCCGGGCTCGTCGCGGAGGAGCCCAAGCTGATCACACACATTGTAGAACTGGAGGTCCTGCTTGGTGGTGAGGGTCGAGTTGAGCGCCCGAGGCGCCTGTGCCGGCAAATCGGCCCCCTGGAACGCAAGGAGATGGTTTTCGAGGTGCAACGGCACGGCGTAGAAGTTGAGCTGGGTCAGGTTGAGCTCGATGATGACATTGCGCCACAGCCTCAGCGTCGACGGCTCGTATGGCAGGAGCCACTCGACTTTGCGGGCCACCAAGCCGATCTTGTACACCAGCGGGGCGTACAGCGGAAGGGACTCACTCCCGCTGTCGTAGATGGGGAACTTGGGGCACCCGCCCGGGGCAAGCAGGTCGTATTGGGGCGGGCCCACGGGGCCGGGCTCGAGAAACAGGAGCATGTTGTCTGGGGGCTGCAGGCTCACGGGCGTGAGCGGCGAGCTGGTGCTCAGCACCGAGCTGGCAGAAGACATGGCGCTCGAACTGGTGGCAGGCGGCACGTTCGGAGGGGCCACTTGGCACGGGGATGATCTGTGGCTGCAAGCACGAAAGCAACGATCACACCACACTCAGCAACAGAGGGAGGTACACAGCAACAGATTCGGGCAGCAGATTAAGAACAGTCTTCGAACTCTCCCGGGTGCTGAACCAGGAAAAGATACCACCAAAGTATTTAATCTGCAGCAACTGGTTATCGCACCCTGTGAAATTTCCGCGGTAAAATATTGCTGTCGATTCGCGGGGCTTCGCCAGCCAGATCCGATGGCCCGATTCAAGCCGCGCGACCCCTATCCGCCCACGCCGGGCCGGGGCCGCGCGCGCACACCCCTACTGCAGAGCGACGGTACAGCCTCTATTCTGCATATACAAAGCACCCCACTATGCTCGCCGCACCAGGCAGGCATAACCGCCAGCGCGGGCGCAGTGCTGGAGAACCCAAGCCCCGAAGCTATGGCACCTTTTGCCCATTCTGCGTCTTCGCGGGCCTGTCAGGCAAGGTTGCGCTGCGAGGTCATCGCCGGAGCTGCCGTGTGCAGCCGCCAGGCCCGGGGCCTGCACACGGCGTCTCCGCGGCGGGATGCAAACAGCTGACCCGTCCCGGTGACAGGGTGTCTCACGTGCAGATATCCTGATTAGGCAGGGATGCCTGGAACCCAGTCGCTATCGCCGGCGAGCATGCTATTGACGGTGACAGCAACCCCGCAGAAGCGCTGGCGCACCTGCGCGCCCACGCGCTCCAACAAGAAGCGCCGCAATACCGCCCACTCGTCCCCGCGGCAGCTGCACTGCACCACAAACTCGGCCAGCTTACCGCCGCCGGCGAGATCGCGAAAGTAGTTGTAGTTGACAAGGTCACGGTAGTCGTGGTGGCGGAACATCTCGTGCAACAGCACCGCGTGCCGGAGGTGCTCCGCCGCCATCTCGCGCTGTACCAGCCGGCCCGCGACGAAAAAGTCACTGTCGAGCAGCACCTGCGATTGCTTGCGCGGCCCGTCCTGAGCGATGCGCACGGGCCGGAGCGGATTGCGCATCACCCGAAGCGCCTTGTTCACGAGGTCCACACTGTACTCCTCGGTGGTCTTGGAGATGATGGGGTTCAAGTAGAACTGCACCTGTCGGTTGGCCTCGATGAACGCCGCGAGCTGGGCGCTGTCGCCGGGCGGCATGAGCGACTTGCCGGCCTCCCAGGCGTACACCAGCTCCAAGTAGTCGGCCAAAGTGAGCCGCGACACCGGAAGCCTCTGGAGGCGCTGCACGAGCTGCGCATTGACTGTGCGCTGTAGGTCGGCCAACGCGCTGTCCTGAGAGGGAACAAAGCGGGCGTTGGTGTCGAGCTCAAAGTGGGACCACGCCGGGGTGTGGGCGCCGTCAAACGCGGCAACGAGCGCCTCCTTAAATGCAAGCGAGTCGTCTGCCACGTTGGCCAAGCTCACGTGGCGCACGGCGGCGGTGTCGGCGACAAGCTCCCGCAAAAACGCCCGGAGACAGCAGTGGGAGTCGAGGCCGGTGGCGGCGCACCCCACCGCAACCAGGAGTGATTCGAGGCGGTGCACACTGACCACGCCGGCGAGCAGCCGCCACTCGAGGGGCGCATTGTGGCGGTGCAAGTGGTTCACCGTCAAGCGGCGCACGCGCGGGAGCACGGCGTCGGCGGCGGCCATGGCTTGGAGAAGCACGAGCCCTTGCAACTGGCACGAGGTGACCGAGAGCTCGGCGAGGTGCTGCCACACCGCCGAGGGCGCGCGCACAATGCGGAGGGAGGCGGTGTCGATGGCGGTGACGTGGAGCTCGCGCGCGCCGGACGCATCGAGCCCCGTGAGGTCGAGCAGGCGCACCTGGAGCACCGCTGTGCCCGGCACCGCGCGGTACACCGCGAGGAGGTCGTCGCTGCCGACAAGAAGGTGCTGCAACGGGCAGTTGCCAAAGTACACCGCCTCGAGACGGGCAAACTGCGACGCCCACCGCCGGAGCTTGAAGAGAACAAACAGCACGTCGTCCACCACAAGACGACGCACAAGCCGCGCGAGACGCGGGTTTTCCATCAACAGCCGCTCAAAGAGCCGCCACGGCGCCGCAGCTGCGCCTAGGCCGTATCGCACCACGCTCCAGCCGCCCACGGGCCTGCTGGCACGCGCCGCGTGCGGGAGCAGGCTGACGCACACGCGCTCGTACATCGCCGGCCCGAGCACGTCGTGGAGCCGCCTGCACGTGCTCGCGAGCGCCGCGACATCGTGCTGGGCGAGCCCGCGCGCGACGCTGCGCACGACGTCGTCCAGCAAGCGGTCCATTCAGTGTGGTGCGCAACACAGCCGTTGGAGGAAGATCATGTGCCTGCATATACGCTGGCTGCGACAAGACAGCGTCGCGGCCTGGCAGCTTCTTTCCAGCATGAACTCCACCGAGGCGTTTCCGCCGCTTGCGGCGCTCGCTGCGCCCGACCGCTGGGCCGCGTGTCTTCCCTACGTGGTCTACCGCTACGTGCACGTGCCCGCGCTCCCGCTGGTGTTGATGACGGCGATTGCGGTCGCGGCGGTGGCCACCGGCCTGGCCGCCGCCGTGAGCGAGCCGGTCTGCGCCGTCGACACCGACCCGCGCGACGACGCGGGCGACCCGCTCGCGGACCCGTCCGACCGCGACGGCTCGCGCAAGTACGTGCTGCTGTTTGGCGAGCTCGAGAACATCAACATCCAGCACCTCTCGCTCCGCACCGCGCTCCTCCTCCCCGTGTTCTCCGCCGCCGCGCTCTGCGGGCTCTACTACGGGCTCCGCAGCATGGCGTACGAGACGTTGGCGCGCTGGCTCAACCGCTACTTTGTCGTGGCGGCGTTTGTGCCAACGTGCCTGGTGTACGGCTTCTGGCTCACCGCCGCCGCCCGCCGCGCAGGCTACTGGCTCGGCTGGGCTGGCAACGCGCGCGCGGTGTTCCCGCGCTATCGCATCACCGTGTCGGAGGACGACCCGCGCGACGGCTACGGCTACGGCGTCACCGAGAACATCACCCAGCGCACCATGTACCGCGCCAACGACAAGTACACCCGCCGCGTGTACCGCGACTTACGGGCCCACTTGCGCCACCGCGGCGTCCACATCACCCGCACCCGCCGCGTGCGCACCCGCCACCAGCTCGCCAACGTTGTGCTCGACCGCCGCCTCCCGTACGTGGCCGCGCTTGGCGCCGCCATCTCCTACGGCTTCTACCGCACCAACGCCATCCTCAGTGACGACAGCCCCCTCTCCGAAAACAACTGGGTCGTCTCCAACACCGTGGCCTTCAACCTTGCTGCCTTCACCATCAGCAAGTTGCGCTTGTCCTCGTTCCGCACCGCCGCCGTGCTCCTTTCCGCATTGTTTGTGTACGACATCTACTTTGTCTTTGGCACCAAGGTCATGATGACTGTTGCCACGGGCTTGGACCTCCCAATCAAGATCTTGGTGCCGCGCCCGCCTCTCGCCTTGACCCTAAACACCAACGTGGACATTTGGCTGCTCTTCCGCCAGCCAGACTTCCGCTACTGGGAGACCCCCATGTCCCTATTGGGCTTGGGCGACATTGTACTCCCGGGCACCATGATCGCCTTGTGCCGCCGCTACGACACCCACCGCTACTACTCCGCCAACCGCGTGCCCTTCCGCCACTTGCGGTCCATCCCGCACCCTTACTACACGACGGCAGTGGTCTCATATACCACTGCTTTGGTGATTACCTTTGTGGCTCTCCACCAGTTCAAAGTGGGCCAGCCGGCCTTGTTGTACATTGTCCCCTGCTTGCTCACTGGCGTGTTTTCTGTCGCCGCCTACAAGGGCGACTTCAAGGACATGTGGAACTACACCGAAGACATCGAGGAGTTCACCCTTGAGGAAGAAAAAGAGACAAAGACGGTGGGAGACGCCGGCTCCGATGGTGAAAGCGACGACCGCGAATACATCGAGCTGGGAGAGAGCGACTTTGCCGAGTATGACGACCAGCTTGAGGTTGTAACGGACGAAGACGAATTGGGTGACATCCTTGAAGATGCGAACCGTCCCGTCGTTTACCAGTTCTACAATCACTCCAGCGACGACGATGACGACGACACATTTGTGATCGGTGACGGCAGCGACAGCGATAGCGAAAGCAGCGACAGCGACAGCGACCACGAGCAACACCAGGAAACCAGCTACGACGACGCTGTGATTGCGGAGGAGGAGATTATAATCTTGACCCGCGACAGCGAGCGCGAGGTGAAGCCATGGTACAGCGACGACGAATAGGTGAACTCTTTTGAGGAGAAGTGTTGCTAAAAATGGCAATCCCCAGCCCATGAGGTGGCCCCAAGTGATATCCCAGGGCTCGTACTTGGCGCTTTGGTGTTCCTGTTTTTGGCATCGTTATCGAAGCTGGCGAGTCATCGTCATGCACATGGTAACTTTGCTAAACTCTAGAACGGTGCTGCGGTGTTTGCTTCGATAAGCTACACTGAAATGAAAAACAAAACATGGGGACCAACAACAATACCAACAATGCCGGGCTGGGCAGGCGGTGTGCATGAGACGTGTTCGTCAATCTGGTGTCATGTCAGTGCGCACAGCATCGCCAGCAGGGGCAGCATCGAATCTTGGCATGCGCCCATGCTGGGCATGCACCCATGCTGGGCGTGCATCGAGGCCGATGGCCCACTGGATCGGCGGTTGCGTAACGCGAGGTGAATTTTGCTACATTGGTGCACGGTTTACTCCGTTTTGATACCGCGACTGTGGCCAGAGATAGTGCGGTGTAAGGAAGTGACGATAACAAACAAAGCACGTAGACAGCGAAGAATGTCTGCGCGCAGGGTCTGTGCCTGATATGGGGCCGGCACAAGGAACGGCACAAGTGCGACGGGGCTGCAGCGATAGGCGGTCGGCGCAACCTGTGGGATACGCCGGGCGGCTAAGGGCGCGCGCGCTCAGATAGGCAAAGGGTATCGGCAAAAGCCAGACTGTGTGCAGGTCCGCTGCCGTGGAACACGCAAGCCTGATCCGGGGCCACAGTGCGCTGAATGCGAACTGTGGAGAAATTTGCGCTTCGATAAGTGCGAGCGGCTTATCTTCCCGCAAAGCGTATTTCTAGTCAACACAGGGGACGATTGTTGATGTGCTATTGGACCGCGTCTGAAACCGCAAGGTGATAAATAGCGCACCGCTGGCAACGTTGCTGTGTTTTCCCGCTATCACAGGCTCGAAGCTAGCCGTCTGCGCCGACCTAAAGCTACTTCGCATCGCGCTGCCATATTTCACGCTTGGGCTCGTGGCTCTGTTTATATACAGGCCACACACAGGGTTCCATATATATACGCTGAGCCAAACGGCACTGCCGATTTTTCACCAAGCGCTGACCGCTTTTTCACTCGGCTTCGTCGACGCTGCTCTCTGCGAGCACTTTTCCCTCCAGCTGGCGGTGGTATCCATCCCAGCAGCCCACCCTCCTGTCCCAGGCATGAAGCGCAGCCTCCAGCTGAGCAAGTCAGCAAAACGAGTCAAGCTCGAGTCGGAGATCTTTCTGAAGCTGCTCAAGGACATTGAGCACATGTTCAACTTCAACCACATACGTCTGGAGACGCTTCTGTCGATCTCGGTCAAAACGCCGCCAAAGTTGGCGGCTGCAACCGACGGTGCTGCCAAGGGTCTCGAGTACTCTACCTTGTTCGACAAGGACCTCAAGTTGAACTACAACTGCATAAATTTGGCCTTCTACGACGACGGCGTGCCGCCGCCAGTCAGACGCACGCCGGTGCAGGCACCTGTGCATCCGCTGGGCGGCTACGCGCGCGCGCCCGTACTTCGATCGTCGGCATACGCCGCCGGGCCCCGGCAGCCCGCGTGGTTCGACTTGGCTCGCCTGAGCCTCGACTTGGACTACGACGAGGAGATCCCCGACGTGAACCTCGAGCGCGACTTGCGCCAGATCGACATGCTTATCGGGCAGAGCTCGTGGTGAAGAGCCCAAATGATTGCATGTGCAGCGGCCGCGCCCGGCCGCCCGCTGCACCTTAAACGTGAGGCACTCTTGCGACACTACCCCAGCTTTTGGCGTGCAGGTGTAGACACACCCAACAGCCGGGTTGCGCATTGGTATACGAAATAAAAGAGCAAGGCACGATCCACTCCATCGCGCGGCGATGAGCGTAGCCGTGCGCCTCGTCTGGGCGCCGTAGGACCGCCTGGTGGGGCGCTCCTATCCCGCGGCGTTCTCCACAACTTCCATGCAGCATGTCATGCAAGCCTGCAGCCCTCATGAATTGTGTTGCATAGGCAATCCGGGGCGACGTGCGCGGGGCTAGCGCGGGGCGCGTGCCACGCCGGCGCGGGTCTGAAGCTCGGCGCGACCTGCCGATAGCGCTGCAGGCTGCGATTGGCTTATCGCACGGACCTGCACCGTTCCCCGCGCCACTGTGAACCAGCTGCCGTTTTCGGCACGGTGCGCGGTTCGCGCGATACGTCAATGACGCAGCCCCGGCTTATCGCTGCGGGGGAGGACGTACAGATCCGACTGTATGCGGATAGGGGCGCCAAGGAGTAGTGCAATCCCACCGCCACAAAATAGCCTCGGCGACTGCCGAAGGTTGCATTGCTGTGTATCTGGCATGCGTCACCTGACATCCGGCTTGAATTATTGCAGAGCACTGGTCATGTGACAGCGATCATGTGCTAGATTCGTATGCCACTCACGTGATGCATGGGCATGACTTATGCCCACCACCAGCAAGTACTACCACACAGCACTAGCACGGTGCCAAAAGCAAGGCAGCAGACCGCCCCTACTCCGCTCATCTCGCACCGCAAATTCCTATCTCCTCTGTCTCGTGCCTGCACATAAGCATCGCCATTTTTCTTCATCCTCCAGCTGTCGCTTTACTTCCAACGACCATGGTGCTTGCTGATCTCGGGTCCCGCTTGCGGGGCGCGTTACTGAGCGTGGAGAGCGGCAGTGAGGTGGAGATCCAGAGCATGATCAAGGACGTGTGCACGGCGTTGCTCGAGCTGGACGTGAACGTCAAGCTCGTGGCCCGGTTGCGGGACAATATCCGGGACCAGCTGGCCAAGAGCGTGAGCGGCGGCGACAGCGCGGCCAACAAGCGCAAGAAGTTGCAGAAGATTGTGTTTGACGAGCTCTGCGCGCTCTTTGACGCCCACGAGGAACCGCCGAAGCCGCGCAAGTTGGCGCAGCAGCTGCGCAACGTGAAGAAGAACGGCAAGACCTTGACCAAGGTGGGCGAGCTGCACGTGATCATGTTCGTGGGCTTGCAGGGTGCCGGTAAGACCACGCTGTGTACCAAGTTGGCGGTGTACTACAAGAAGCGTGGGTTCAAGGTGGGTCTTGTGTGCGCGGACACCTTCCGTGCGGGTGCGTTTGACCAGTTGAAGCAGAACGCCATCAAGTCGCTGATTCCGTTCTACGGTTCCTACCTTGAGACAGACCCTGTCAAGATCGCCGCCGAGGGTGTGGCAATGTTCAAGAGCAAGAAGTTTGACATCATCATTGTCGACACCTCCGGTCGCCACAAGCAGGAGCAGCTGTTGTTCGATGAGATGGTGCAGATCTCGGAGGCCGTCAACCCCACGCAAACCATCATGGTGATGGACGGCTCCATCGGTCAGGCGGCAGAGCTGCAGGCCAAGGCATTCAAGGAGAGCTCCAACTTTGGCTCCATCATCTTGACCAAGATGGACGGCCACGCCAAGGGTGGTGGTGCCATCTCTGCTGTTGCCGCCACCCACACGCCAATCGTGTTCATTGGTACCGGTGAGCATGTCGGCGACCTCGAGATCTTCAAAGCGCTGACATTCATATCGAAGCTCTTGGGCATTGGCGACCTCCAAGGGTTGATGGAGCATGTGCAATCGCTCAACTTGCAGGACGATGAGCTGCACCAAAAGACGATCGAAAACTTCAAGGAGGGCAAGTTCACCTTGCGCGACTTCCAGACGCAGATGAGCAACTTCATGAAGATGGGTCCTCTCACCAACATCGCGCTGATGATTCCGGGCATGCTGGGCATCATGAACCAGATTGGCGAGGAGGAGACCTCCAACAAGATCAAGGATATGATCTACATCATGGACTCGATGACCACGAAGGAGTTGGACTCCGACGGGCGCATTTTCGTCAACGAGCCCGAGCGTATCGTGCGGGTGGCGCGCGGTGCCGGGTGCTCAGTGGTGGAGGTGGAGATGGTGTTACAGCAGCAGCGCATGATGAGCGCGATGGCGATGAACGCCAAGAACATGAACCCGCAGGGTGGTGCCGCTGGCAATCCCCAGATGGCGCGCATGATGCAGCAAGCACAGCTGAACCCCAACTTCATGGAGCAGGCCATGAAAATGATGGGCGGCGGCGGTGCCGGCGGCGGCGCCGGAGGCATGCCCGCCAACCTTTCCCAGATGATGCAGAACCCGCAGATGATGCAGCAGGCCCAGCAAATGATGCGCAACAACCCCCAAATGATGCAGCAGGCGCAGCAGATGATGCAGAACCCGGGCCTCATGCAGAAAATGATGAGCCAGTTCGGTATGTGATGGGCACCGTCGCAGCCGCCCAGATAGTGGACCTTAATGCGTGTGCAGAATCACCGCGTGCTCGTTCCGCCCACTTATACTAGAAAGACCTTTCGGCCCCTAGTGCCAGTTCCACCCACAGCTGTAGCCCACCACTGCTCCAGTATGCGTGTGCAATGGACCCCGCTCCGGCGAGACTGCCCACGCTACCCTGCCCTCCCCGTTGACAGGTAAAATTCGCTTGCATGTGTTACCCTCGGTCCTGTACCCTGAAATGTCCTGCACGTTCGCTGATAGGATATGTGGGGCTGACGAGACGATAGCACCGGCACCATGTCGCTGAAGGTGAAGGAAATTGAGGACATCATCAACGACAATGGTGCAGACTTTGCTGCCGTGCGCAGCACAGATGTCGACTGGTTGTTGCGAGAGTCAAAGATAGGAGCTGCTACTGCACCGGCACAAAATGCTGACGACAGCGGTCGTGGTGACAGCGGCGCCGGCAGCGGCACGAGTGGCACCGAGCGGGCCAGCACGACACGCAGAGACAGCGCTGGCGCCCTGAGCTCGGTGCAGACGCTGCCTCTGCTTCTTCCGCACTACCAGGCCGGCATCTCCAATGCCAACGACAACAACCTGTCCAAGACCCGGCCCACGATCCTGACCATCCAGGAGGAGGTGATGCTGCCGACCCCACACTCGATGTTACCGCCACGGCGTGCCAGTGCGTCGCTGGTTTCCAGCAACGGGCTGGGCCTCTTCTCCAAGCTCAAGGGCAAGTTCCACAAGAGTGACCACTTCTCGCCGCCGCTGCTGCCGTCTTTGCCGCCCAAGTCGGTCACCCAGCCTGTGCTGAACATCTTCAAGGAGAATTATAGATTTGGCGGCAAGGAGACGGCTCGCGACGCCACATCCGATCGTGACCCGCGCATCGAGGAGTACATTCGGTTCTACCAACAGGACGACTCGAGGCTCCTGTTATCCCGGCGGTCTTCGCTCTCGGTGGGCACCTCTGAGCTCCAGCGCACCACGAGCAACGGCTCTGCCAGAGCCCCCGAGCACGAGAACCGCTTCTCGTCATTCTTGCGGCGCCGCAGCACCGTCTCCGCTCACACCCCGAACCAACCTATAACCGAAAAGGGTCGCAGAATGTCCGAGTCAAACACCTCGCTCCGCTCATCGTCGGTTGAACATTCTCCCGCCCCTCCAACTCCCCCACAGTTTGCAAACTTGAAGCCGTTGCGGAGGGTGGCCTTCCATGCCCTGACTTTTTTGATCGACCCACCGCAACAGATCCCGTCACGTAATCCACGGAGAGGAAATGTTGAAGTGTTACCTGGTGGCGGCTTCAAAATTCATCCCCTCAGCGAAGAGGATAGAGTCGCGATTGAGAAAGCCCAGTTGGGCCATGGCGGCGGCATCGTTGTCGGTGGTCTGGGCTCCATAGGGGCTAAGCACAGTGGTGCAATCTCGCCGCCTCCGGCCGCAACATCCGATGACGGCGGTGCCGACGAGCCTAAAGTTGACCAGCACGCGAAAGAACTTGCCGTCGATAAACCAATGATCAACCACAGACCCCATCCGGACTACTCTGGCCCTGTGGAGAAGATGGCGCTTGACACGATGTACACCCGATGCTGCCACTTGAGGGAAATTCTTCCCATCTCGGCGATCTTGAAACAAATTCCCAAGAATTCCATGGCCCCCTTGCCGATATTACAGCTCAAGAACCCCACCCCGACCATGATCGAAGTGCAGACATTTGCTGACTTTATACGAATCGCCCCAATCATATCAATTTCGTTGGAAGGTGTCTCAATGTCGCTCGAGCAGTTCAAGATTATTCTCTCTGCTATGAGTGCCAAGAAGCAGCTAGACAAGTTGAATTTGAGAAATACGCCAATTGACAACGAAGGCTGGTCCTTGTTGTGTTGGTTTTTGTCGCGCAATACTTTCTTGAATAGACTTGATATCACACAGTGTCCCTCACTCTCCGCTAACTTATTGAAGAAAAAGAAGAGAAAGGACTCAAGCGCAAGGACAAGAAAGTTAGAAGACGAAATTACCAGAATGCAGTGCAATAACGATAATAGATCCGACATGGACTGGGAACTCTTCACAGCATCTATTGCAGCAAGAGGTGGGATTGAGGAGATCGTTCTCACCGGTTGCTGCGTGTCAGACTTGGAGGTTTTCGAGAAGTTGATCAAAGTTGCTGTTCTGATCAAGACGAACAGGCTTGGCTTGGCCTACAGCAATCTTACTCCGAAGCACATTCGAATTCTTTCTGACTTGTGGATGTTCAAGCCTTTTGTGCAAGGGTTGGATATTGGCTTCAATGATTTCCTGGCGGTCCAATTCTTCAAACTATTCATCGAAAGATTGGATGATAAATCATTTCAATCACAGCTTGCCAGCTCTCCCCTCGCCTTCCTTAGCTTCAATTCCTGCAACTTGAACTACTCACTGGCCTTTGTTAAAGTTTTTGAGGAAGTCATCATGAAGCTTCCAAACTTGAAGTACATTGACCTTTCAAATAACCCGAAATTGTTTGGAAACTACAATAACACTCCATTACCGAGTCCAAAGAAAGACCCATCCTCCCGGAGTTCCTCGTCATCAAATTTGTCTATCGATTGTAAGCATTCTCAATCCTCTATCATTTCCTATTTCACTTCCAAGTTGCCATTATTTCCTAATTTAATCAGGGCCCACTTCGAGAATGACCAGTTGAGCCAAACCTCTATAATCTCACTAGCTGGTGTGCTTCCATTTTGCAAGCATTTAAGCTACGTGTCGTTACTTGGCAACTCGATTGACGCCACGGTAGCCGCGGCGTTGTTACAGGCAATGAAGAGCTCGACATCTTTAGTCACTGTTGAGATTGACATGGAGTATCTACCCGATATTATTAAAGAGAAGATGGGATTATACGCGATGAGAAATATGGAGCGTATGTTACATAATACTGAAGGAAAGGAGAATGGAAAAACAAAAGAGATTGGTGTGGACTTAGAGAAATATTCAATGACGGAGAAAATCAATGAGATTTTGGAGCTTAAGGCCCAACAAAAATTAGATTTGAACTCTCCATTGGTGCAAAATTTTGTCACCAAGGCTAAAAGTATCCGAGCAAAGTTAAGAGAGGCTGTGGATGACCTCAACAAGCTACAGTTAGACCGAAGCTTGACACTTCAAGGCAAAGAAGCCCTCATAAAGTTTATCTTCCTCGACTTATCCATCGAGAAAGGTCTACTGCTTATAGACAGCTCGCTTACTGACAGCGACAAAGAGACCTTCAACTCGATGATGGTGGAAAATATAGACCTGCGGCAGGGCGCTTTAGTTACTCCCAGTGATCCGAGAGATGCGCCACTGCCGTCTCCGGCGAAGTATTTAGAAACAGCTTCAACTGTTGCAAATGCTCGTTCTCCGGTCATGTCGCGCACAGGGTCAAACGTTAGTCTCAACGAGTTGGACAGAAAAGAAGGTTCTGCCTTGAAGTTGCTGCGCTTAAGTGACTATCACAGCTTGGATGGTTTCGGAATATCGAGTGAGGAGGTCCGGAACAGATTGCTAGCTGCCGACTTGAGTGACTTGGACCAGATCATTGGCTACTTGAGCGAGCTCAAGAAACAGGGCGTAAGAATTCAGGATGTTTTCTTGAAGCAAGGCACACACAGTGACATTGAAGAGCTTAGCAGAGAAGTGCAAAGCGACGCGTTGGACATCGACAAGATCAAAGCACGGCTCAAGAGGATATACACGTCGAACAAGAAGGAAGATGAAGGCAGTGCAACTACAGAAGCTGCAGAGGCTACAGTGGATACAGCCGAGCAAATCAGCGATCCCAAACCTGAGGTTCAAAGCGAGGAGATCCTCGACACATACGACACCATTTTGCTGAACTTTGCCCAGCTCAAATAATCATTTTTTCATGTCATTAATACATATTGTGCGAAATCTATGTGCTGTAGCGGCTATTGCCTGATAACCTTTATCTTAGAACTCGTCGTCAGAGTCAAGAACGGGATCCTTTTTGTTTCTCATGTCATCATCGTCGTCGCTGTATTCCTCGCGGCCATCGTCGCTTCCGTGGCCAGCTTCCCCCTCAAGATCCTCACAGGCATCAATCCAGTCTGAATAGACGTCGATAGGCTTCGAGAGTGAGTTGATGGACGTCTGGAAGTTCTGGCCACAGATTTTGCAGTGCAACTCGCCCAAGGAGTTCTTCTTGTCCAAAGTACAAATGACGGACTTCTCGTGGTTGCAAAAAAGGCACGAGAACGTCACCTCGAGCTTCTGCTTCACTTTGGATGCGGGCTTGCGCGCAGCTGTCTTCCGTTTACCCATGTTTTGCTGGCTTGTAATGCACTTCGGCTCTGAATTTTATCGGAACATTGGCGTGTAAAGTCCAAACTTGGGGTCACGTGCGTGCAGCAGCTGGCGTGGGCTACTGATTGATCATCAGCTGAGCTTTCTTTTTTAGCCTCATTTCGAGTCTGTACTTCTCAAATGCCATTTTTTCAGCACGCGGGTCTTTGGGCGCCGCGCGAGTTTCCGACTCCAAAGATGATCTTGTAGGACTGTTGGCACGACTGGAATCCTCGCTGTTGCGAGCGCTTCCAGTGTAACTCAAGCGAATCTTCATGTTTTGGTTGTATTTTGTGTTCAACTTGATGCCATACTCGTAGAGCTTCAAGTCATTGCTTCTCTTTTGATACAACTTGAGGGCATCGTTGAATAGCTGGATGACAAATTTGGGCTGTTTCAACTTCTGCGTGATGGGATAGTGCAAGAGAAGAGAAAGGCACTCACTAAAATCACTTATGACCAATTCTGTCTTTACGTGTATGAGCATGCAAATGATCATAAAGTTGACAAGATCTGGAATGCAAGGGTCCGATGCAGAAGATTTGAGAGCGACAAGCTTGTCCCACGCGGTCATGGTGACATTAAGGTCTGGCCCCAATTCGCGAAGGAGTAGAAGGCGCAAGTACCGAATTATCCAGAGTTGAGACTCGAGCTTCAACTTGCTGATCAAGTTGTAGTGGATGATCTGATCAACCTTCATCAAGTTGGCATTGAACAGCTCGATTGAGCGCCAGAGGGCTTCCTCGCTCTCATAAAATGCAGGGACAATACCTCCGCCCAACATGAATTTGTTGAAGATGGTGAAAAGGTCATGCGGAAGGTACCGGATATCGAAGAGGGTGAGAATTCTGGCGTCGTCGGCCAGGATAGTGTTGGTGTTTGGGATTTCTGTCGACTCGTCAAACAAGTGCATGTAAATGATCCCCAATATCTCGTGAAAGCCCTGCTTGTACCCAATCAGAGGATTGCACTTGGCCCACACGTACAAGATTTCTATCAACTGCTGCTTCGCAAGCACTGCCAGCGCCGAGTTGGGTCGAAAAAAGTCCTCGCCAGGAAAAAGACGGTCAATGTCAAGTACGATGCTTTGCAAGAGCTCGTGGTCGGCGGTTTTGTCGCCGCCAAGCGGGTCTGTCTCCTTCTCGATAGCCACACGCTCTAGCGACTGCTTCTTGAGGTTCGCCGACCTGCTCTTCGACCGCGCCGGGGCAGGCGACTGCGAGCGACGGCTGGTGCTGGGAGACCGTGACACGGCGGAGAAGAACGGGCTTTCTGGCTCCAAGTTCGCCCACGGGACAGCCATGTCGTTGTTCTTGAGCAATTGGTGAAACACCACGCGCAGATCGGCGAGCTGCTGGGCCCAGCCGTGGATATTCAAGCTGTCGGTGATGAGACAGACCTTCCACACCAACAGCCGTGTGAAGTGTGGGAGGTTGTCGTTGTATTTGTCACTGAGCACGGCCTGCCGAAACAGCTTCGACGTCTTGTACTTGTCCACCGTGACCAACACCTTCTGTATGATGTCATTCTCGTGCATGGCGGCCGGCTGCTGTCCCGCAATGGGGCTGGGCTGGGCAGTAGCCAGAGTGTGTCACGTGACTCGTCTAAACCTGACAATGCCTGCGGGGCCCTGGCGGTAGCGTTGCGCGCCGTGCGGCTACGGCGTGCCTACGTTGCGCCCACGAGTTGTGTTGCTGCGATGCTAATGTTACTGCAAGAGGTTATTGCCCCCGATCAGCACTGCGAACTGGAGGCCATCCTTGACCCCGGCAGCGCTGCTGTCCGCGCGGCCAGCCACAAAGTAGCCAATGTTAAAATTGGCCCACTGGTTAACGTAGGTGAGCCCGGCGCCGACCGAGCGCACACCGCTGGCGGTAGTGAACACATTGTCACCCACGTCACCCACTAGTCCTGTAATATAGAGACGCAACGGGTTGGCCGCACCGCCACTGCCGTCCTCAAGTGCGGAACTGTTGCGCGTGGAATGCTGTGAGTATAGAAGGTGCGGTATTTTTGTGTAGAGCGTCGCCTGGGCCCGGTAGTACTGCGTGCCGCCGTTGGTGTTGACAGCATTGCGGGCAAATCCCACGAATGATTTGTATCCGCCCAAGTAGTAGCGGTCCAGGGTGTGGATCGGGGCCATCTGCCCAGCGTATATCACACCAACATCGGCTCCAAGGTGCGCGGTAAAGGCGTTATTCCACGCCGAGGCAAATGCCTCGGTTGACACGGTGGACTTGGTGTATGTGCTCTGGCTGGTGGCAGCGGACTGTTCCTGGTTCAGCGCAAGCTCGTTCAGCACCAGCACGCGGTAGCCGCTCACAGGAAAGTTTGAGGTGATGCTGTTCAAGTAACGCAACTTGGAGTAGCCAAGCTGGTTCACTATGGACGTCTTGAGATGCTCACCGGCAAAGTTCTTCACGTCGCCAGCACCTTCCTCCACGTTGTGCACCGTCCGCCGGGCCATGGAGAAACCGGTCAACACTTGCAAGCTCTTCGCATCGTTGGTGTACTGCAAGCCAATTATACCGCCAGAGCTCCGCTCCTGCGCGTGCTGCCACGCCTGGTTGTTCTGGTGCGAGTTGAAGAGGTCGATAACAAACTTGAACAGTGGGTTGTTCAAGTTGGCGAGGAACTTGCCGTTGGCAAGCAAGTGCTGGTTCGGCTTGTATGGGTTGTAGTCCACACCGATATTGACGATCTCGCCATTGCGGTTGAAGTTGTTGTTGAGGTAGTTCAAGTTGAGGTTGAGGAAGTCGTCCAGATTCGTGTTCAAGAAGCCCTCGATGGCGTTGAGCGTGGAAGAAGCAAGCTCAAACACCACTTTGGTCGGCACCGGCTTCTCTTTGTTGTAGTTTTTCACGTCGGCGGGCACGAGGGTCGCGTAGTCGGAACGGAGGGTGACGTCAACCTGGTGGAATACATCGGTCTTCCGCAAACGCTCCAGCGCCTCACGCGCACTCTCCACCAACTGGGACAAGGTGTAGTCGCTGTTGTCCACCAACGGCGTCAAGAGCTTGCGGAAAAAGCTGCTGCTGAAGCCTTCTCCGCCGGCGACCTCCACCAGGCTGAGGTACACTGGGTGCAGTCCCAGTCTCTCCAACAACTCCTGCGTCGCGAGCTGCGTCACAAGGTCTACCTGTGCGTTCTCTGCCATGGCAATTGTGTGTGTAGATTATAAAAATGTTCTGTGGCTGCTGCTGCTAGAAATGAGTTCCTCGCACACACGATTGGATGGAGGCTACGGTTATGTGCAGGCTGATAAGGCAGAACAGCCAGGGTCCAGTCCGCTTGAATCCAAGGAGGTTCAGTGGGTGCAAGCACGGTATACGATCGAGCCCGAACCTCTTCTAAAAGAAGCGGTATTTGGTTATTTTTGGGGTAAGTTGTGTATTATGTGTTCTGTGCTCTAGTGCTCGAAGTGTGCTACGTAGCTTCTCTCAATTCTGGAAATAAATGAAAAAATTATCATAAAATCATACGCCCTTTTTTTGATGTATTCTAAGAGCAAGAGGTGTATCCAATGTCTCATGGGAGCAGCTAATGCTGAAAAAATTTCTGAACGGATCTATTGCGGGGGGCAGGGGATGGGAGAAATGAGAGTGCCAGGCTAATGATACATACGACGCACCGTCATTTCAGTCTCTAATAGCGCACGCCATGCCTGAAGTATACTACCAGTGACTTCCTCTTTGGTATAGGATATCTATGTAATTTTACAGCGTCTCTATTGCAGTCTCTCGACGGTAGCACCGTCGTAGGCCAAGTCGAGCAACTTCCACGAACACGTCACACCATGTTCTTTGAACATGCCAACCACAGTCTCAGCGATGGAGTCGAAGTTCCCTGTCGCCAAACAGAGGATGGTGGGGCCAGCGCCAGACAAGCAGATGCCACACACGCCGGGCGCCAGGTCGGGTGTCACCGACGACAAGACCTCGCACAAGCCCGGGATCAACGCAGAGCGGTACGGTTGGTGGATTTTGTCCTTCATCGCCTCGTAGATGAGCTTGTGGTTCGGGGTCTCTTGGCCCAACGCCGTGGTCAAAAGGGCGAGCCTCTGCAAGTTGAACACAATGTCTTCTTTACCATACTTTTCGGGCAACGCCGCGCGAGCCACGTCGGTGGACACCTCAAAGTCAGGAATGATGGCTATGCACTTGATCTTGGGGCTGAAGCCGTATTGCATGTAGGCGCCAATGTTGCTGGGAGGCGCTTGCGTGATCCACTTGTCCTCAGGCACCTTGCCCGGCTTGGGGAGCACGTAGTCCAACGGCACGCTCTTGCGCTCGGTGTCAGCGGCGTCGAGCTCGTTCAAGTAGGAGCCCACGAAGCCGCCAAGCATGGCTGCGGCGATGTTGTCGGGGTGTCTCTCGATCAACAAGCAGTAGTCCAACATGCGTTCCTTCAGCAACTTGAGCCGCGCCACTTCGTTGCCAAGCATCACCCCGCCAACGATGGCGGCGGCAGAGCTGCCCAAGCCGCGGCCAAGTGGAATGGGGTTCTTGACGTGGATGTGGGTGCCGCGCGGGAACCGCTCCACGCCGTTGCAGCGCATCACGTACAATGCCGTCATCGTCACGAGGTTGGAGCCGCTGTCCAACGGCACGCCCGCGGCGCCCTCGCCCTCGTAGGTCAAGCGGGCGTGGTAGGCGTCGCTGGTGGTGTCGGCGCCGTCGCTTCGCACGCTGATCTCGAGGTACAACTGGAGGCCGATGCCCAACACATCAAAGCCCGGCCCGATGTTGGCGCTCAGCGCGGGCACCTTCAAAACAAACGACATGGCGGCGGTGTGCAAATGGCGACTGGTGAAATGAGTCGCTTTTTCAGGCGCGGTAGCGGCCCGGTGCGGGCTGTATACAGTACGTGTAGGTTGGCATTGGAGTTTGTCTATAAACAGGCTAGAACGACACGGCGTTCGGGCGCCTGTGCCACACAATGTTGGCGGTGGCCTCTTCGGGCAAGGTGATCATGGAGGTGTAGTCCACGTTGGGGATGTGGTCGCCCTTCAACTCCCACTGCACGTTGAGCACATACGCGCACAAGATGGTGCCCAACTGCATGTAGGCAAACTGCTCGCCGATGCACCGGTGCCGGCCGCCGCCAAAGGGCAAGTACGGCGACAGCACGCCCTTGCTGACGGCACCGTAGCCGTAGTCGATGGTCTCCTCCGCCTTGGAGTCCTCCTGGGCGTTCCACCTGTTGGGGTCAAACTCGAGGGCGTTGGGGAAGAACCGGTCGCTGGTGTGGGCGTAGCCCGGCGACACGAGGATGTAGTGGCCCTTGGGCACCACGTACTTTGTGTTGGCCACGGCCATGGGGCTCATGACCTTGCGCATGATGGAGTGCAACGGCGCGTGCATGCGCAACGTCTCGCGGATGATGTTGTTCACCAACGTCATCTCCTGCAAGTCCTCGTACTCGAGGTCCTCCAACTTGCCGCTCTTGCGAGACAACGCGCCGACGATCTCGTCGTACAACTGCTGCTGAAGGTCGGGGCGCTCGGCCAAGTGCAAGAGGAACCACGACGACGTGGAAGCCGACGTGTGCTGGCCGCCCATCAACACTGCAATCATGAGGTTGGCCACCTCCTGGTCCGTCATCTTCACACCATCCTTGTAGGTGCTGTTGGACATCAAGGTGTCGATCAAGTCACGGTTGGGGTCGACGTCGTTGGTGCGGCGCCGCTTCTCGATCAAAGACATGTAGGCGCCGGAGATCTTGCGCTGGGCCTCATCACGCGAGCGGTAGTGGGGCAAGGGCAAGTTGGGGAACACGAAATTAATGGGCTTGAAGCCCTTGTCGAGGTCGGCGTAGAGGTTGGCAAACGAGGCGTCAAAGCGCTGGCGCATCTCGTCACCGCAGAGGCACCGCAGCGCCGTCAAGATGGTGAGCTCGGGCTGCGACTTGAGCACGTTCACCTCGCCCGACTCCTTGTTGGCCATGTCGAACACCGGCGAGCGGAAGTAGCCAAGGGTTTCCTCCTTGACCTTGTGCACGTACTTGCGGAGGTTCTCGCGGGTCAAGGCCGCCTTGCAGAACTTCTTCTGCTCCATCAAGCGGTGGTTGGGCACGTCGTACACCACGCCCTTTCCGAAAACGGGCGTGGTCAAGTGCTTGTACGCCTCCTCGGCGGACACCTCCTGGAGCTTGCCGTTGAGACCAAACTCGTGGCCCTTGGGACCAAGGTAAACCGTCATGACCTTGCCGAGAAGAAGAAACGAGAACACGTCGCCGTGCTTGCGGCGGCACCGCTCGAAGAACTCGTACGGCTGGATTCCGTACGGCACCGCCAGACCGAGCCAGGGGATCCAGTAGAACTCGAGCGGCACGCGGTCGCTGCGCATCGCGTACGCGAGCTGCCACACGAGCAGGTACACGAACGGCGCTGCCACCACAAGCGTCGCCTGGTAGTGGAGCGGGAGCGAGGCGAACCACGCCCACGCGGCGTGCACAGATTCGCTGAGAGCCATGGTGTGGGAGGAATAACGGCTGAAGCGCGGTTTATAAGTCGCGTCGTTTGAAAATTTTAAACGATGTGCAGGACTCGAGGCCACGGTACCTGGCCACTGGCGTGGTGCGACCGAGGGCGAAACGGCCAAGCGCAGGGAAGGGGCTGGCGCACCACCTCCATAGTGGCAGGACGAAGAGGTATCTGCACTGCACTGATATGAGCGCAGTGGCAGTGTTTTGCTGTGAATCGTACTCCGAACAGCCTCTCCTGCACGCACAGCGGCCATTTTTGAAGCCAGTGGCAGCAACGCCTGCAGATAGGCATGGTTGCAGCCTGGATCGCAGTGGGGTCAGATGGCCACTCAGCAGCTCTCCGTATGTCACCTGGCAATGTGCACAAACCCAGAGCCTGGGTGCGCACAAACCCGCAATCTGGAATCGTGTACAGACACCCCCCGTCGTAGCGAGGTCCGACAGCGAGTAGCATCTGCCTCGCAATCACCCCACTAGTGGCCTTATTGGGCCAGACGCATCGCCCGCATGCACACCCCACTTGTAGCGGAGGATCTCGACTGGCAGCTGGAGCAGCCGGACGCACAAGATGGCAGCACGTCGAGCGCAGGCGCCCCGGTCAGCCTGCCCATATCACTGTAGTACTGTGGCTAATAAGCTTGACATTCAACAGCCGCACGGTGAGACACTAGCCCTCGTCCCCCACGGAATCCCCCACGTACTCTCCTCGGTCCCCCACGGAACCCCCACGCCTACAATTCGCTCGTGTCGTGTTACGTCATTCCCCATCATTATGCATAGAGACCGTCACTTGAACTGGTCCGCTTCAATGCCCATCATCTTGGCCTCCAACACCAAGCGCTCGTACTCGATGCGCATCTGGTCGTTCTTCAACTCCAAGAACTTGATGTACTCAATCAGCTTGGCGAGAATCGTGCCCTTATTAAGCTTTTTGGCCGGCTCGAGGCCCTCGAGGCCCAGCGAGTCCTCGTCACCGCTGCCGGACAACTCGTCCTCATCCTCGTCACCGTCTTCGCTTTCCATGCGTTTTTTGCGCCGCGCAGCTGCCCGTAATGTGGGCACTGAATCCAGCAACAAGGCAAACTTGTCGTTGATCTTGTTGCGGTACCGCTGCTCGATGATGTTGTGTGCGCTCTTGATGCGCGGCGGCGCTAAATCGGACCGCGCAAGCGCCCCCAGCGGCACCAGCCGGGCGCGAAGCAGCGCCCGCCGCTGCCGCGCATCGTCCGCAGTATCGTGCATCATGCCTGCGGTGCGCATGCGTAGCGGCGGAGATTGCGGCAGCAACAGACTGGAGGGGCTCGCCTGGGACACTTCACCGGTGCCGTATTCGGGTGCCGCGGCAAGCCCGTTGGGAATGGCAACGCCGCCCGCAGCGGTGGCCAGTAGGGACGCTGGTGCCAGTAAGCCAAAATCGAAGTCTACGGGGAAGCCGTAGTCGTATGACGCTGTCGGCGAGCCGGCATCTACCCCCGGCAGCAGGGCGCGGAGGCCGGTGGTGTCGTCTGTCTTGTCGCTCAAGCTGGACAAGTAGGCGTTGTAGTCGTTGAGACGAAACGACATCTCCTGCGGCGGGGACAGCACCGGAAACCCGCGGTCTTATGTACCCCGGAGTTAATGCAGTCGGCCACGTCCAATAAGCACCGAACGTGGTGTTGCACACACAAGAAATGCAGTAATCAGCTTTCGAGCTGGCCGTCACTCATCTCCCAGCGGCCGGGGACTTTTATACGCTTCGCACTTCGCGTGCGCCTGCAAGGTGCTTAATTCCCGTCCCGTGTTCTGCCGTAACGGCCTCAGCCGCCGCATCGTATGATTCTTTCTGGGCTGCAGCAGGGCTCGCCGAATCTGGCTTGAGGCACGTGACTTAAGCTCACAGCACGCAGGAATCGCGACCCTAGGTGCCTCGTTTAAGCCATTGTGCGACTGACATGCAGGCTCGCCCTGCATCGCTGCTACGCTGCAGACTGCAGCCCCCACGGAACATCTATCCTGCAGCTTGCCCCCTGGGAAGCAACCGGACACCTCGAGCCGGTCCCCGATCGGCAAGGACCCTTCCACACTGCCCGAGATGGCCGCCAGAGCACAATGCAAGCTGTTCTAGCGCGGCTCGGAAGTTGGGGATATTTTCTTCGTTGTGGGAGCTCGGCGTGTTTCACACGCCTTTGCTGGTAGTTTATCTCGGAGATTGCCGAGCTCACGGAGGGTCAGGGCTTCGCAACCAATGAACATAACTGGGTTGCAAATAGCTCGCTCGTTTAGCTCGCAGGCGCTTCTGCTGCTGCCCGCTTTGTATTACGATAAACTGCCTCGGATCCTCTCATCGTATCCGGATTCATCTCCCTTTACGGCACCTATGTGGAAGTTGACTAAGCATGTCACGCTCCGTGTGTCACGTCCGCTCCTCCCGAACGCTTGTAATCGCTAATCTCTCGCCCTATACAGCTGGTGCAAGAGCTCCATCTACTCCCAGTAGAGCTAATGGTGAGCCTTATGTTCGCTTGCCGCGACATCGACGTGGGGTCGTAGCGCTGCTGGTACCGTATCCCAAACCTGCACAAGACATTACGGCGCTCCTCCCCGCCCCTCCCCCCGCAAAACGCATCTACGCAAGAAGGCTCTGCATTGACTCTGTACTCCCGGACCCAGCCGTATGGCTGACTATGCCTCACGGTTCCAGAGCATGCGTATCTTGGCGCGATGGACACCCTAACACCAACTCATCGCGTAGCTGCTGGCGGTGAACTCACAGCTGCCTGAGCCATGTCTGACTTGCATGAGTTGTGTGGCTTCGCCACGCGGCCAATTGGCAACGAGTACATCGAGAAGCTCAAGTTCTACTTGCTGAACGGTATTCCGGCAACGTACACGGTGGAGGAGGCGGAGAACTACTCCAAGAACATCGACAGCGAGCCGGAGACCACCACCACGCCATTGCACTTGGTGTGCGCCAACGTTCCCACGGATATCACTGAGAAGGAGGGGGAAGTGGTGACGAAGTTTGTGGAGACTCTTTTTGAGTATGGTGCTGGCTGGTGCCATGTGGACGCCAAAGGCAGAACGCCGGGCTGCATCTTGATTGAGCGCGGCATGAGAGAGGGAAAGTTGTACCAGCAGATCGTCGCTGCCGGCGTCAGAGCAGAGCTTTTGCTTCGCAAGGTGAGCGAGTTTGATGTGGAGTTCATCGAGGAAGGCGAGGAGCCGCAACAGGAAGAGGTTCCGGAGTTGGTGGCTGAAGACACGCAGGACGAAAAGGAGGCTGCACATGAGACACAGCCGTTGGATGACAAGTACCAGCTCAACACGGCATCGGGAAACCAGGATGTATACCTCAACACAAAGCTTGAGTACACTGACGATGCATTGGTGACGCGCGATCGCAAAGACGGCGTGATGATGGCGTGGGAGACAGACTTGATGCGCTTGGGATGCGACTCGTTAATGAAGGGAAGCCAGACAGAGAACGGGGCTGATGAGGAGGTGGTAATACTCAATGTTGGCTTTGGCATGGGCATTATAGATACAATGATCCAGCAAAGCGCACCCACAAAGCACTACATCTGCGAGGCTCACCCCGATGTGCTCAAGAAAATGAAAGAGGACGGCTGGTACGACAAGCCAAATGTGGTGGTGCTCGAGGGCCGGTGGCAGGACCAGCTCGACCGCTTGTTGTCGGAGGGCAGCGTGTTCTTCAACGGTATCTACTACGACACCTTCTCCGAGCACTACGAGGACATGCTCCAGCTCTATGACTTCCTTGTTGGTCTCTTGAAGCCGCACGGCGTATTTTCCTTCTTCAATGGGCTCGGAGCCGATCGCCGGGTGGTCTATGATGTATACCGGCAGTTGGTGGAGATAGACTTGGAGGCTTACGGCTTGCAGTGTAAGTTCACAGACGTGGAGGTGCCCGAGTCAACGCTCGCGCCGAAGGAGGGCGAGAGTGTGTGGGACGATGTCAAGCGGGCGTACTGGTGCTGTCCCGTGTACTACCATCCCGAGTGCCGATTTGCCGATTTTTGAGCAACTACACAAAGTACGTAAATACGGAGACGAGAACTTTCGAAATGTAGACCATAGCATGGGAGAAAGGGGTGACGGCGGTAGCTTCCTACGAATATTAACAAGTACGGACAGAGGAATGGCGCGACACAAAAGCGACACAAAAGCGACAAACAAGCGACAAACAAGCGACAAACAACGTACACCAGTGACATAGAATATGCCCCAGAACATGCGGAGTGCAGCATTCTGCCCTAGCCACATCACTGCCACCGAACCCTGCTCACCTGTAGCGATCACCCCTCCTCCCACCTCCCCCCCTCCGCACCTCCCGCTGCCAACTACCTCCTGGCGCTAACGACCAGATTAGGGTCGTGCACGCACCACCGGCCATATCTTCGCGCCGCTGCCGCTTCCAGTCCCACCAAACATGCTCACAGCGACGCGGCGCGGCCACGCGGTGCGGCGCCTCGCCACGACGGCCAACCCAAAGATCCAGCTCACGCAGCTTCCAAACGGCCTTCGCGTGGTCACCGACTCGACGCCCGGCCACTTTAGCGCGCTCGGCGCCTACGTGGACGCTGGTCTGCGCTACGAAGACCCCCGCCGCCCGGGCCTCTCGCACATCATGGACCGCCTCTCGTGGCGGCTGACAGCACAGCTCTCGGGGCGCACGATGCTGGAGACGTTGTCCAAGCTTGGCGGCAACTACATGTGCCTGGCGCAGCGGGAGTCCGTCATGTACCAGGCGTCCGTCTTCACCCACGACGTGGCCCCCATGTTCGACTGCATCGCCCAGACAGTGCGCGAGCCGCAGATCACCGAGCAGGAGCTTGCAGAGACGCTCCTGACGGCGGAGTTCGAGGTGGGCGAGATCTCCCTCAAGCACGAGTCGTTCCTTCCCGAGGTGCTCCACGCCGCCGCCTACCACGAGAACACATTGGGGTTGCCCTTGTACTGCCCGCCCGACCGCATCCCGAACATCACGCGCGAGGACATGGTGGCGTACCACCGCAACTTCTACCAGCCCCAGAACGTGGTGGTGGCCATGGTGGGTGTCGACCACAACACCGCCGTCGACCTCGCCCAGTCCCGCTTGGGCGACTGGCAGCCCACCGCCGCCGGCAGACCCGCGTTGGGCGACGTCAACTACACCGGCGGCGAGATCTCCTTGCCGTTCCAGCCCCCCGTGTTTGCGAACCTCCCTGAGCTTTACCACATGCAGATCGCCTTCGAGACCTCCGGCTTGCTCGACGACGACTTGTACGCCTTGGCCACGTTGCAGAAGGTGCTCGGCGGCGGCTCCTCCTTCTCCGCCGGCGGCCCGGGCAAGGGCATGTTCTCCCGCTTGTACACCCGCGTGTTGAACCAGTACCCGTTTGTCGAAAATTGCATGAGCTTTAACCACTCCTACATCAACTCGGGCCTCTTTGGCATCACTCTATCGTGTGCCCCGCAAGCTGCGCAGATGATGTCGCAGATCATCTGCTACGAGTTGGCCTCCCTCTTGGAGACTGACACAAGGAAGGGGGGGCTCACCGAGAGCGAGATCCAGCGCGCCAAAAACCAATTGTCCAGCTCCTTGCTCATGAACGTGGAGAGCAAGCTTGCCGCACTCGAGGACCTCGGCAGACAGATCCAATGCCAGGGCAAGTTGACCACCATCGACGAAATGGTTGACCGCATAGAAGCACTCCAGACCAAGGACTTGCGCGCTGTCGCAGAAAAGGTCCTCACCGGCAACGTCGTAACAAAGGGCACCAGTTCCGGGAAGCCAACCGTTGTTATGCAGGGCGAACGCCACGAGTTTGGCGACGTCGACTTTGTGTTGCAGCACTTTGGTTTGGGCAAACAGGTTGGCCCCCACTTGTCGCAGCCCCGCGACTTGTCCAAGAAGTCTTTTGGCAGAAAATTGAAGAGCTGGTTGTAAAATATTTGTACATAGAGCATAGATTAAAATCCATTCTTCGTATCTATCATTAATGTCTAAACAATACCTATCCTCTCCTTGAGCTCAAGCACTTCGCGCTCGAGTGAGAGCATGTTGCTCTTCAATTCCAAGTTGTCCCGTTCAAGCGCCTTCACCTGCAACTCCTTGTCCAGATTTTCGCTGTGTAGGATATCAATAGTGGACTTGTACTGACTGACCTTATTCTGGTAGTCAAAATTCTCGTCGTTGTACTTCTTTGTCAACTGGGACTCATTCTTAACACGGATAGTCAACTGGTTCACCTCCCTTTCCAAGTTTTTGATGGTCTTCGCTGCCTCGTAACCTTCCTGGTGAGAGGAATCGAGATTCCGAGTCAACTCTTTGACCTTATTTTCCCAAAACTTGAGTTGCTCGTTGCTGTATAGCTTCTCCTCCAAGGAGTTTGCCTTCGCGCTTAGCTCCTTGTTGATCTTCTTGAGAGTGTCGTTTTCTTCAGAGGTCACCATCAACGCCCTTCTGATTTTCTGATAATCTTGCATCTCCGTCGACGACATCATTTTGGATTGGCTCAATTCATCCCGCATATCGTTGGCGGTACGTCTCTGGTTCTCCAAATGCTCCCTCAACACTTCCATATCACCTTGAGTTTGTTCAAGTTGTCCCACTGTGTCTTCGAGCTTATTGTTAAGAATTAAGATTTTCTCTTCTAACTCATCTTTTTCGGTTAAAAGATTCTCCTTCTCTTGTGTCAAGTCGCCAACGAACTCCTTCAAGGACGTCACTTGCTTGGTCAAGCTTCCGATTTTCCTTTCATTGATGGCCTTGTCATTCTCCAATGCACGCGCCTTCTTCGTCAAGCTTGATGACACCTGTTCCAACTCAATAAGTTTTGCCGTCTTCTCTTCAAGTTCCTGATCGAGCTCTTCTTTTTCGCGGACCAAATCCTCGTACTCGATTAATTGTCTCTTGTTCTCTTTGACTAAATCGGTCTCTGTTTGCAACTTGAAATTGAATTCTTGATGCAAAGTACGCAATTCCTCTTTGAGACTATCGACGAGTTCTTTATTGCCATAGTTGCGTTCCATGTAATCGATCTTTTCTTGGAGCCCTCTTTTGCGGTTAAGATGAGTTTCAATCTCGTGCTTCTTATCAGTGATGTCCTTCTCAAGCTCGCCATTCTTGGTTCTGAGCTCCTTGACAAGGATGTGAGATGCTCTCGCTTCTTCCTTCGCCAATTTTAACTGTATTTTGGCCTCATTCATCTCACGCAATGCGGTATCTTCGCGGCGCTTTGAGATGGAGACCGCCGACTCTGCCATCTCCAACTTCTTGAAGTATTCGTCTGAGCGCCTTTTGTATAAATCGATGCCTTGAGCCAAATCAACATTTCTGTTCTGAAGATTGTCGTGTTTAACCTTGAGATGCGCTAGCTGCTCTTCATAGTCAGTAACGGAAGTTCTGAATGATTCCCTCTTGGCATCATACAATTCCTCTTCCGACTCTCTGAGCAACGACTTTAATCTCAAGATTTCACTCTTTGAGCCAGATAGCTCCTCTCTTGTGGTTTTCAAAGTCTTGACAATGTCCTGGTAAATGTTGACAAAGTCCTGGTTGGCATTTGACAATGTTTTATTAATGATGCTCGATCTTCCAAAACTCTCACTCTTCGAGATAGAGCTCTTTGCCAGCGGCGAATCTTTGGTGAGAACCTTTTCGAATTTGCTTTCAAGGTCAGCAAGCCTTGCTTGCGACTCTTTGTACTTGTTTTCATAGTCACTTGGAGCGATTCCCCGTGATGATTGTAACTTATTCAATTTCTTTTGAAGGTCAATAGCATATGCCTCTGCTCTGTGCGAGGAAGCTTCTTCTTGTTCCAATTTGAGTTTCAAATCTTCAATCTGCTGATTAAGGAACTCGATACCAGACCTCTGGGCCATGTCTTCGCCTAAAGCCACAGAACGCCTTTGTAAGATGGTTTTCTTAGAGTCATTTGCAACCTTCGACTTGAGGACGTTCAATTCTTCACTTAATTTTTTATTTTCGAAACGCTCTCTTCGCAAAGCTGCGCTTTGTTCATTCAACTTCAACTTGATATTGGCGTACTCATTCATCATATTGGGATCCGGCGGTAAATTCTCCTTCTCTCTCTCATTCTCTATAGCGTCATCTTGTAACTTTCTGATTTTGTTACTCAAGGCGACAACCTGAGAGGAGTAATCTGCCCTCGCTCTTTTGGATGTCTCCTGTTCAACCTTAAGCTGTTGAAGTGAGTGAGCGATTGCTTGCTTTTCCTTTTCTTCTTCTTCAACCTTTGCTTTCAAAGATTTGATCGTAGCCAAATTAAGGACCTCGCTTCTCTTTAACTCGGCAAGTTGTTGTTTAAGTTCCTCGACTTCATGTAAATCTGCCTGCAACTTGCTGATTTCCTTTTCGAGTACTTTTCTTTGTACCTCTCTCTTCTCGAGCTCCTTCAGGGATTCCCTGAGCTCAGTGACTGTTTTCCGCGACTCCGCCTCAGCATCTTTCAACTTGGACTCTAAATCTTCGATTCGTGACTTATTCTTAGAAACTGTGGCCCTTAATATCATCAATGCATCGTTTTGGGATTTGTTGTTTGTGTTGTGGACGTCAACTTTCTGCTTGAGTGCCTCAACCTCTTTCAATAAGGAATCACGCTCAGGCTCAACTCCGAGGAGTTTGCTTTGCAATGACTTCAATTTCTCGTTAAGTGACTTGTGTGCATCAGAAAGCTTCTGTTTCTCTGCGTTTATCAGCTTTGAAGACTCCTCATGCAATTTCTCCTTTTCAGCTAACTTTTGTTCTGCTAACGTTTTTTCTTTCCTCAATACTCCAAGGGCCACGCTGAGCTCTTCCATGGAGGTGGTATGATCCTTTTGGTGATCCTTGAGGGTCCTTACCTCTTCGGTTTTGAGAGCCAAATCACCTTCAATTTTAGTCAATTGTTCACTGATCTTAGACTTTTCCACCTTCAACGACTTGTTCAATTCATCCAAGTCGGATATTTTGTCTTCCAACGATGCAATTTTCTTTTCGTAGCCTTTTTCAACTTCCTTGAACTCTGTTAGTTTGGCGTCTTTTTGTTTGATAGAGTCTACCGCACTCTCCGCTTGCTTCTCTAGATTTACAATCTGAGATGAAAGCTTCGCATTCTCGGTCTCAATATTGGATTTGAGCAGTTCAGATTCTTTAAGTTTTGTTTTCATCTCACGTAAACTTTCTTGCACTTCCTTGGTGTCCATGACTTTCACCGTTTCTTCAAGCATGGGCTTGATTGCCACGAATAACTCGTACCACAAGCTTGATGCCTTGGCGTCGCTGACCGCTTTAAAGTTACGTGTTATGACTTGAGCAGATTGAATCTCGGCGATTTTAACGCTGATGACATCTCTGGCATGGTTTCCTCTGATTATACTCTGGAGATCTGTAAAGGTCTCTTTCAACGTCAAATCTCTCAATTCTTCCAATTTGGCGAGAATTCCGTTCTTGAAGAAAATCTTTGTAATGCCAACTTTATATGTCTCGTCCTCCAAATTCACATTTCTTAGGATGAGCTCACTGTTTGTCTTCATATCTTTCGTGAATAATTCTTTCTTTGTGAGTATTGAGTACCTCAAAAAGAACTCCTCGAATGTCATCTTGTTGGGATAACCAGCTCTGGTGATACGTATACCTTCCAATACACCATTGCATTGCAATTGATGTAACACGAGAGTTTTGTCAAACTTGTTTGGCTTCTTCTCCAAGTTGGGTAATATGCAACGGACAAAGTGAGGTTCTGTTTTCTCCAAGGTTTCCATTAATTCGGAGAGTTGCTCCTTATGTTTTTGCGAGGCGCTCTTGAGCTTAGTTTTCTTGCCATTGGTTTCAGCCGTCAAATGCTCGTCGCCAGCAAAAAGTTCAGCAATAAAGTCACTCTTCGAAGTCGGCATCAATCTAAGAAGGTGCTCGCTGACCGGATCAGTGTTCTTATTAAGCCAGTTTTCGACGTTGTACTCCACCATGCCAGCGTAGTGGTGAATGATGAAACCGCTTCTGTACTTGTTTGGCTTAAACTTGGTGCTTTGACCTTTGCCCCAGTTGCCAAATAATTTTTCCACGAAGGACTTATCGGTCGATTTGGGGATGATGCACTCTTCGTTGAGGAGCTGCAAGATACCCATAGGTTTCTTGGTTTCGATCAAATCAATAGTGGGTTGAAGGTCTTTCCCAAAGTCTATGAACTCCCACTGAATGTCCTCCCGCAAATACTCACTTTGTTCCAAAATGAAAGAGTGGTGATTGAAGAATTGCTGAAGCTTTTCGTTTGTGTAATTGATGCACAACTGCTCAAATGAATTTACGTCAAAAATCTCAAAACCAGCAATGTCCAACACACCAATGAAGTTGGACATTTCTGATTCGTTAGAGTCCACCCTCAAGTTGTCATTGATGCGTTTGATAATGTACTGGAACACCTTCTCGTACAAGTATTTGGCAAAGGAGTCTATGGAGTACTTCACCTCCGTGGCATTGCGGGACTTTTGCACGAATTCTCTTCCGGCCTTGACCTTGGGTCTGAGCAAATTGTCCACAAACTGTTGCTTTGGTATTTGAAGCATACCGACAATGGTGTCGATTGGGGAACTGCCGGAAAAGGTCGCCTGATCAGACTTCCACGAGGTAAAATCGACATTGCCAAGATGGAGGATGATGGCCAAGCATCGGAGTATGCTAGCGATTTCTTCCAGCGAAAAGCCCATGATGCGGAAAGCATCCACGAGAGAGCGGAAATCGGCGGCATCATCGACCTTGGCTATGTCGATTGTTTGCTTGTTGAGGTAGGCGTACAGTTTTGTATCCTTCGCCAACTTGAGGTCTTTGAGCTTGTCATAGCCCTTGAGCAACTGGTAGAATATATGGTAGTTGCGCTCTTGCAGGGACTGGGACACCACTCGCGACTTTTCAAGAAGATAGTAGTCGATGTTGGCGCCGCTGATTTCGCCGCGGTCGGTGAAGGCGATCTTGATGAACTTGCCAAACCGCGAGGAGTTGTTGTTCTTGATGGTCTTGGCGTTTCCAAAGCTCTCGAGAATCGGGTTGGCCTGCAAGATCTTGGTATCGATGTCGGAGGAGGCGTTGGACGTAATCAGCGAGAGGTATTGGATGATCTTCTTGGTGTTCTCGGTCTTTCCCGCGCCGGATTCACCGGTAACGAGGATGGACTGGTCCTTGTGGTTGGCCAAGAGATTCTTGAACGTCGTCTCTGCGGTGGAGAAAATGTGGGGCGGGAGCTTCTCGCTGGCCGCGTGGAACTTCTTGAGTGTCTTGTGGCCGTAGATGGGCAATGGCTTGTAAGGATTAATGGCGACGAGGAAGAGGCCCGAGTAGGTATAGATCATGTCCTCGTTGTAGCGGAGATAGAGATTGTACACCACCGAGGGCTCGTTCAAGTGGGTCAATTCCGCCATGTCCAGGCACTTGTTGAACTTGGACGGGTTGCAGCTCTCGATCTCGCTGCTTTTCACCGTCTTCAGCGTCTCCTTACTGCCGGTGACAACGGCGACGCGCACCATGTTGTCGTCAAGGTAGTCGGTGATGTAGCCCTTGGAGAAGAACTCTCCGTCGGGCACCCACACCCAGTTGCGGTCGTTGATCCCGTCCGACATGCCAGGCGCAGTGCTGTGTCGTTGAGCCGCGTGCTGGGCTGGTAGTGGTGCGTCGGAGTGAGGGACGAGAACTCCGGACGCCAGATGCTAAGTAGCGGCTGCTGGTGCTCGCTGGAAAAGGTGGGCGTCAAAGCGGTGTAACGGCGTGGTGACGCTGCGTTCGCTCAAAAGCGGTCAAAATCGACTCTCGGTGCTCTCAACTAAGTGTCGCTACCGCATTGTCTGCATGGAGAGTCCGTGTAAACAAAAACAGATCAAGCGTGCGCGAACCATATCAAATGGGAAAAACGGCCGCGGCGCGGCCAACTATTGAACGGTGGTTGGGATATCGGCGAAAGTAGTGCTTGGAGAGGTCCATCGAGGCGGCAGCTAACTGGAGGGTACAGTAGGCGTCTGGGCTGCTGTCGCTGCGCACGAGGCCGCCGGCAGTCACTGTAGCCAAGGTACAATCCTGCACATAAAACTATTAGGTATACAGGACGTCAACACGCATTCGATTGCAAAACGTCCATGTCGCGTGTGGTGCCACATCGCCCGGCGAGCATCGCTGCCAGCTGCTAGGTACGGGTGCATACTTCGTACGGGTGCATACTAAAGCTTCGCCGCAGAGGAGCGCCGGATCCTACCAAAGTTCATTTCATCGTGTATTTGATGCAGCGATTATTCTAGATGCATGAGCAGCTGCCGCCAGCGCCCCACAGTATGCTCAGCTATACGTGTGGCTGTGAAAGGAGGAGAAGCTGCTTTTGTGAGTGAGTAGTGAGTCTGTATTTTTGAGCCATTGCCTGGTGCAGGGTCCACCGCGCCTGGAGCCAAACGCGACGCGCGAAAACGCGCCTGGCGCAGCCACGACCGGGGCACCATAACCGGGAATAGCCTTCTCCGGCCAGGAATGCCAGCGTAGGAGACGGCTGGGCAGGGGGCCATGATGCCATTGTAAATTACCACAGGATGACGTGACAGGCAAGAGAGCCATTGGGGAGCAAAAATGCATTATTTGTACGCCTCAACAATGGGCGAACACTCGGTGGGCGAAAAGGAAAAGTTCGACCGGTAGGTGCTCATGGGCGTGAAAGCAGGCGACGACGAGTACAAGTCGCTAAAGATAGACTGCGAGCTGGACGGCGGGGTGATGGGCAACTGCTCCTTCATGGCAAACACCACGTTTATCAGCAAGAGGGTGTCGGCGGTCATGACAACGTGCGAGCTCTCAAAGATCTTGTCGTCCATCTTGCTGATCTCGCCCTGGAACGCCTCGATCTTCTCGATGCCGCTGCAGTGCTTGGCCACAAAGTTCTGTACTACCTGTAGTACACCAAGAGGCTTGTACTTGTTGGACAAGACCTCGGTCACCGAGCGCAAGGAGCTGCAGAGCATCAAGGTGATCCTTCGTATCTTGTTGAGGGTGGTTTCATCAAAGCCGCTCAAGAACGCACCGTAGATGTGGGGCTCCACGTTCTCGATGTCGCAGTCGAAATGGTCCTGGGCCGCATGCTTGGCGGCAGCCACGTTGCGCAAGATGGTATTAAGCAGACGCAGCGCCTGGGGGATTTGGAGCATGGAGCAGGCGAGGAGGTTGGCGGTGGAGGCCACGAGTGAGGTTTCAAACTCGAGAAAGTCGCGGTGGTAGAGCAGGAGCTCGCAAAGGAAGCGTCCCACGGCCACGGCGGCGGACGCGGTGCCCGAGGACGCCGCCGCCTCCCCGGGACGAGAGTAGCGGAGCGGGGTGCCGTCGTTGGGCTCGATGCACAGCTCGACCGCCAACTGGAGGCAGTCTTCGAGGGTGGGCCGGCCGAGACACCACTCGAGGGTGGACAAGATGTGGCGTTCCATCTGCACAAACATCTCCTCGTCATAGGCGTTGCGGCACATGATGGAGAGTTCGCGCAAGGTGGGCACGCGGGACTTTTTGTCCTCGTACTTGGCGGCGATCCAGAGGGCGGTGCAGCCCACGAGCTGGTAATGGCGCTTGAACACCACGCGCTTGGCGCAGTAGCGGTCGACAATGTTGAAGCAGCGGAAGAGGGTCTGGGGCTGGAGCTTGAACGACGCATGCAACTCCACGACAAAGTCGAGCAAGAACGGGCGCATGAACCACTGGATCTCGGGCTGAAGGTCGATCATCGCCGGCGACACGTCGTTCAGGCCTTCCAAGCGCGCCATGCAGGTGTCGATGTCAGCCTTGTACTCCGCCATGAGCTTGCGGTTGGCGCGCAGCTCGAGAAGCTCGAGCACGAGAGGATAGGGCCGCGCAGGCAAGCGGGAGGGGGGACCGTACTTGGACATAAAGGAGGGGACGCAACAAGCAGTTTACAGAAAGGGACGGGGACGGATAGAGCCCAGAAATGCAGCCGGAGGTGGGAGTAATGAGCGAATGACAGGGCTGATCAAAGGCACCGTGAGCGAGGGAATGACCTCGAACCGTAGACAACTAGCCGCGTACACCAGAGTGCCGCTGCGCAAAAACAAAAACAGGACGAGCGCAGAAAAAAGCACTACCCTGCCTTTTCAACACCTGGAACCGGCGCCTATTTTATATGCCCGGTTCGCGGCCGCGTTTCCGGCACACAGGGGCGTTTTTACGCGCCCGCCCACCGCGTCGCGATGCGTCTCGTGCCTGGCCCAGGAGCGAGCGTTACTGGGAGACAGGGCCCGCGCACGCCCACTTCCGCCGCGTCTGCGCCAGGGTGCCTGCCGTCTACGCGTGCCTGCTTATGTCATCAACAGGGCTCTGTGGGGTGGTGCTGGCGCCAGCAGTCGCCGGGAGACGCCGCCCGCCGGCTGCTGCCATATAACAGTGTTAGCGGCGCCAATGGTGTATATGCTCCGGAGACGAGCAACATCCTGGGGGGACTGCTCGCGTCCTCATGACACACTGGGGCACCCTTTACGAGTCGGACCTGCACAAACGCGCGGTGTTCTCGTGGAATGTTGCATGCTGCGGCAGCGGCCGCGCGCTTCGGTGTGCCTCCACCAGACGTGCCAGTGTGGGGGACGCCGGCGCGCGCAATTCACTATGGACGCGATGCCCTCTCTGTGTGCACACCTTTGTCTCCCTCATGGTCCACGAAAATATGCTTATTGTGCTATTGTGTAGCGTGTTCGTCCAATTGTGCGGGAAGGCTAAGTGCGGGTGGTGGAATTGTTGCATAAATAGGCCCTGCGCTGGCTTGCACGGAATGTGCCTGCTGTTTGCGGGTTGCGAGTGGAAACTATGTATTAGCGTATCTATCGTGGCCGTCAGTAGGCCCCGCGGCCGCGGCCGCCCTCCTGGCTGTTGTCCTCGTTTTTGATCGTCTCGTCGACACTCAAGATCAAGGTCGCCGCCTCGGTGGCGCTCTGGATGGCGTTGATCTTCACCAAGGCCGGTTCCCAGATGAAGTTCTTCATATTATTGCCCAAGGTTTCCTTCTGGAAGTCAATGCCGTAGTGCTTCTCGCCCTTGGCGTGCGTGCTGCGCAACATGTTGAGGAGCTCCACGCCGTCCAAGCCCGCGTTCTCGCACAACTGGCGAGGGATCACCTCCAACGCCTTGGCAAACGCCGCTATCACAAGCTGCTGCTTGCCCGCAATGGTGCGGGCATAGTCGCGCAAGTGCTTGGAGAGTTCCATCTCAATGGCGCCGCCGCCGGCCACCACTGACGAGTGGGCCACCGCGCGCTTGACGATCATGATGGCGTCGTGGAGCGAGCGCTCCACCTCGGCGATGACCTGCTCGGCACCGCCGCGGAGCACAAGGGTGCACGTCTTGGCCTCGGGGCAGCCCTTGAACATGTTGTAGCGCTCGGAGCCGATTTGCACCTCCTCGAACTGGGCGCAGGTGCCCAAGTCGGAGGGCTGGATGTCGGAGCACGTCAGCTGGACGGCACCGCCCACGGCCTTGATCACACGGTCCATGTCCTCGGCCGCCACGCGGCCGGCGCAAAAGATGTTGCGGTCGGCAAAGTACTGGGTGGCCAAGTCGCCGATGGGAAGCTTGGACAAGACAATGTTAGCGCCCGAGTCCTTGATGGCCTCGAGCTTGGAGAAGATAATCTTCCACTCGGCGTCGACAATGTCCTGGTAGTCCTTGACCTGGCCCACGCGCACCTCGGCATTGTCCTTCTCTGCCTTGAGCTCGAGCTCCACGTTGAGGGCCAACACCTTGGGGTTGGTAAACAGCTTGGGCTGCTGCTCAAAGCCGGCGTAGGAAAAGGTCTTCTTGAACGCCACGCCGTCGACGAAGATGGAGTCCTCCATGGCGCCGCCGGGCACCTTCTTGATGCCGATGAGCTTGTCGTCGAGGTCGTCGCGGTCGAGCGCAAGCACCGCGTCCACCACCATGCGGGTGAAGAAGGGGGCGTTGCGCGCAATGAGCTTCAGCGACATGGCGGTGGTGGCGCAGTGCTCGAGCAACTGGCGGAACTCGGCTGGGTCTTCCTTGGCCACCGTGTGCGCCAGCGCGGCCACGCGCGCCACCGCCAACTCGCAGGCGCGGCGGAGGCCCTTGACGATCAAATGCAGCGACACGCCATCCTCGATGAACACCTTGGCCTCCTTGAGAAGCTCGCCGGCAATGATGGTGACGGAGGTGGTGCCGTCGCCCACCTCGGCGTCCTGGGCCCGCGAGATGTCCACAAGCGTCTTCGCCGCGGGGTGCACCACGTCAAGGAGCTTGAGGATGGTGGCGCCGTCGTTGGAAATGGTGGTCTTGCCGCCGGCGCTGACGATCAAGATGTCCAGGCCAAACGGGCCGAGCGTGGGCTTCAACGTGTCCTGGATGGCCAAACACGCATTGATGTTGTTGAGGATCTGTCCGCGCCCCTGCAGCGTGTCGGTGCCCTCTTTGAGCACGACGATCGTCGGCGTCTGCGTCAGGAAGGACATGCTGCGGAAGAGCGGTGGAGCTCAGCGCTTTTTCACGAATCAATCGGCCCGCGCACGACCCCGGTGAAAAATTTGGCCTGCACAACCTCCGGCGGCAGCATCTTGTCCCCATGCTCGCCCGACAGCTCACGTTTGTGCGCGGCATCGCCATGAAGGGCGACGTGCACCTTCTGTCGCGGCGCGTAATGCGCAAGATCAAGATGGGCAAGGCCCGGCCCACGATTTTCCACCAGTTTGACACCCTTGTCGAGCTCAGCGACGGCTCCGTCATCACCCGGCGCTCGCAGGCGCCCAAGGACGAGATCCGCATGATCAACGACCAGCGCAACAGCAGCTTGTGGAACCCGCACCGCCTGGACCTTGTGTCTGTCGACCCCAACGCCACGGGCAAGGTCAACAAGTTCAAGCAGCGGTTCAGCGCCTTTGAGGACTCCAAGCAGGACGACGACCAGTACGTCGAGCTCATGGGCAACAACGTCCAGGAGGTGCAGAGCGGCGGTAAGGTGTTTGACAAGAAGAGCAGCAAGAACACAAAGAAGAAGTAGGTAGCATGTACATAGACATTTGGCAGCGAGGTGTAGTGATGTGAGGAAGGTGAAGAGAGAGGGAAAAGCACGAAGAGGGGGGCAGAGTGACAGCGTAAAGGAAATGAGACGGGGATGGGGCGAGGCGGTTTCAAGCGACAGTGAGAACAGATAATAAACACCGATTATGCGTATCTCTGTCGGCTTGGGACGGCCTTCGAACCTTGACCTTTCCACAGCAGTATTGCTATTGAGCGCTGACTTTGAGCTGACACTGGCGTGGCCCAACGACGCCAGCCAAGCAGGGAGAGTCGTCGCTCCAAGCCAGTACTTGCTGCGCTACGATAAAGTACAGCATGTTCCTTGTCGCTCGCGCTCATTATTAATATGTACAAGCTTATAGATGGGAGAGCGTATGGCACAGTATAGACTTACACCGCCGTACCTTCGTGAAACACCCGCATGCAAAAGTCTGCGTCCATGCTTCGCACAACCGCAAGAACGTCCTCGCTGGCCATGCCGCACGCCTGCATTGTCTCCATGGCCCATTTGACGGTGATGATGTCCTCGATGCGAATAGCTTCGCGGAGGATGATCCGTAGACAGGTCACTCGATTGTACGAGTCCACTCGGAGGAGCGCGAGAAGCCGTTGCGGGAAAAGACTACTCGTGGCAGGACGCAGCTTACCCGATGCGGTGAGCTTCATATAAACCGAGCGGGCCACCCTTGTGCTAACCTTCGAGGCATACTCAATGCACGCAATGGCGAGCTCGTCATACACTTTGTGGCCAGCAGGAAGTTTGGCTAACCTCAAGGACGCGGAGTCGACAAATGTTTCGAGCTCCGTCCTGCTGTGCCCATGGTAGAGATAATGCTTTAACATGGAAACATAGCCAAGACTGGCGGCAGCAACGTCGGTCTCTTCGAGCATTTTTAACCCTCGGGAAACGTCCTGAGCTTGCAAGAGTTTTTCCATTATGGCGGCAAACTCAAGCGGCAAGATCCCACTCTGGCTATTGAAGATTGCCAGTAGAAAGCGCTCAGATTCATGTTCTTTACCTTGGGCGACGAAGACTCGAAAGAGTCTCCCTATGGAGGACCTCCTTAATGGGGGTTGAAGACTCTGGAGTAGCAACTGAAAATTACCGGACATGTCTTCGGTAGTACCGTACACTTCAATGAGGTGATCCACGATGCGATAATCAGTAAAGGCTTCCTGCGGGATGGTTTCGGAGATGCGCTGCCACGAATTGATCTTGGCATCGAACGGGAGACCATCAAGAAGCATGGAGAGCATCAGCGCATCAAACCCAAACTTGGTTTCGGTCAGAAGCCAGCACCAAATGTCGAGCGCTTTCTCGTGGAATCCGCAGCTCAAGTTCTGTTGTATGAGATGCCGTAACACGGGCAAGGTGCCCGCGCGGCTAATATGCTGGAGGAGATGCAGTTTGACGAGCTCAAAACACGCATTAGCGTAGTACGTGGAGGCATCGAGCACCAAGAGGCTCTCAAGTATGTCCACGTACAAGGCCGAAGGCACGCTGGCCGGCAGCGCCCGCACTAGCCCTACTAGCGCGTGAGCGTAGTACACCAGATGGCGGGCATTGTCCACCATGAGACAGCGCAACATAAGCAGAAGCACTTTGCTCAGAACCACAAAGCCAGCGCGTTGGAGCTGGAGCGCAAACGACGCCGCGAGCATTGGCTCGCCCAGCTCGGCAGCCAGATGGAGGAGCACGTTGGCGAGCACGTTGTAGCTCTGCTCCTTCGTTCTGGTCACCGACACCGCCTGCAAGTACTTCGCCGCCTGCTTCGAAAGCACTCCCTGCTGAGCCATATTCTCCAATGCCCGCACCACCACGTCGCCGTTTCCTTGCACCAACAAGGAACACAAGTCGCTCAAGACGAGGGCCCGGATGGAGTCCGATTGCTGGTACTGCGCGGCCACGGACTTGATCATGCTGCTGTTCATGAGCGGGTACCGGAAAAGGTCGCCCATGAGAGACGCTTTACTCCGCCGGTAGAACTCGTAGCACTCGTTGGCGGTGTACTTGAAAGACGTCTGCTTCGCAAGCACCTTCTGCGCGACGGCTAGTCGATGCACCGCGTCGACATCTGACGTACTGGCCGCAGCCCCTGCGTAGCCTCGTCGTATTAGCGTGGGCTGACACCACTGCCGCTGCACGGCCCGTAGCTGCCACCGCATGGCGAACTAATGAGGGCCCCATCGCAGCGGTATACTGCATGTCACGTGACGTCATCGCCCGAGGGCCCGGGAATATGTCTATAAAGTATGCTAAGTATCACCTCACGCTATGGTGCAGTCCACGAGACTGAGTCCGTACATCACCTTCTCCACATCGCGCTTGATCGCGGTCCAGTCGGCGCGGCGCTGCACCAACTCGTAGATCTCCTCCTGGTTGAATATGCCGTTGAACTTGGAGAGGTCCCCCACCAACTTGCCGATAGCCTTGGAGTCATCGCCAGCGATTAAGTATAGACTGCCTACCTGCTTGAGGGCCGAGTAGAGGGGGATCACCATGCGCTTGTTCGTTTTGATATGCACAACCATAAAGTCGTAGTACGCATTGAGATCAGAGATCAAGATAATGGAGCCCTCGACGGAGATGGTGCTCTTTTTGAGTGTCTTCACCACCAAGTTGAAGAACCGCTCGGCGATCTCCTGCTGGAACACCTCCACAATAGACTTTTCTGCGCTGTCGACCAAAATGTCAAAGTTGCTGTTGAGGATGGCCAAGATGTTCCTCGCCGCTGCAGTGGGTCCCAACACATTGGGGGTGCCACTGGGGTTATAGTCGGTTTCCTTGAGGTCGTGGTCAAACACGCGCTGGAGCTGGGCCACCAACACTTCTATGCCAGTATTGAGACCGTCCGCCACATACTTGTCCACCACGCTCTCGAGTTTCTTCTTGCTCTGCAACGACGGGTTCATGACAGAATTTTCGTGCTTGATGATGCCCTTGCTGAGCATGTCTTCCTTGTAAAAGATATCAATCATCTGGATAATCAAGTCCGCCACGTTGATGAGCTCAGCAAAAAGCACGAGCGGCTCTTCGTCAAACTCGCTCTTGGAAATCTCGTCGGGGTTGTAGGTCTGCAAGTACTCCAATGCTTTTTGGAATCCTAGCTTCAAGTGGTTGTTGCCGATGGACTCAATGGCGGTGATGAATATGTCCTGGACCGCCACAAGAACGTCGGACCGGAGGGCAACAATGGTAAAGTCCTTGAATTGGAGCAAGCGGTTGAGAGAAAGCTTGGACGCGTTCATTATGTCCATAGCCAACTTGACGCTCAAGATCTTGTTCAACGACCGGAGATTCTCAGAAAGAATCTTTTCCTTCGCTTCCATCTCAGAGTATTGCATTTCGCCTTCAGATGCGGCGCCGTTGGCTCCAGACGAGATGGTGAATGCCTTTTTGAATGTGCTCAAAAAGTCATTCTTGGTCTCCACCTTGACGTGCTTGAGAATGCTTTGGGTGGTCTCCTCCTCGCGGCGCGATATTTGTTGCTGCCACTCCACAAGGCGCTCCGATGAGTCCTTTTTGAATGCCAGGACCTCCTCGCGCAAGTATTCGGCCGCAAAGGGTTCGAACATCATGTCGATAAGTTCACGCACGAGCAGGTGGTAGGAGGCGCCGGCATTGACGCTGTCATGGAGGCGGTCGACAAAGTCGCCGGAGAGCTTTTGGTATAACACGGGCACGAGCTCGAGGTGGAGGCTGTGCTTTTTGGCGTCGTCCACGATGGCAGCCACCAACTCGGCGAGCTGGTTGGAGATGAGCTCTTCGCACACGCGGTACATCATGGCGATGGTGTCGGGGAAGATCTGGTCAATGACCGCTGCCTGCTTATTGAAGGCGGCCGCGAGCGCGTCCACTAGGGCGTCGAGGGCTGCCACCGACACGCGCGGGGCAGCGGCATCAGCAGCAGGGGAGGCCACGCTGTCGACCGCGCCGCCGCCAGTAGCGTCGGCGTCGGGCGCGACGCCGCTCACGGCAAAGTAGCGGTCTGCACGGCCCTCAAACACGCCGTCGCCGTCAAACACAGTCTTTTGCAAGAAAAAGTCCATGAGGTTCTGGTGGTTGCGCAAGCTGTCGAGCACGGCGACAAACGCGCGGGTGTTGGCGTAGTCGCCGAGATCGTAGTGGAGCTCGAGCTCGCGCAAGAGCGCGTTCTCAAATATCTCGAGCAACGCGGTGAGCTTGTCCTCAGCGGCCTGGCGCTGGGCCTCGTCGCAGTCCATGCGATTGAACCGCACGAGGTTGCTGAGGAGCTGCGCCTGTGCCTGCGGCGTGTCGTACTCAGCGAACACCTTGAGCCGGTCGTACGGCGTTGCCGACACGAGCTCGTAGTAGAAGGGCTCGAGGCGGCGGTAGATGGCCACCACCTGGCGACGGGCGAGACGGGGCTCGGCCCGCACGCGGTCGAGGCATGTGAGCGGCGAGGAGAGCGCGTGCGTCTCCTCTGGCGTGAGCACAGCGTCCGGCGCAGCTGCTGCCACCGCGGCGCGCCCCACGGGCCCGTGCCACACCCCCATAGCCTGCAACTTGGCGATCCAGAGCCGCGGGTCCAGCACGGCGCGGTGCGTGTTTCGCAGCACCTGGTCGAACCGCATGAGGTCGCGCACGGGGAGAAACCGTGCAATGGCACGCGCCACCGGCCGCGGCATCACCGCGGGGTTGTACACGTCGATGTCGGTGTTCCAGATCACCTGCGCCATGGCGGTGCAAAAGAAGGGCCGCCAGCGATGCAGGAGAAGATCACCATCCATTGTGCAGGACGGAACTTATGATCGTGTGCAGGAGGGCATCTCACGCTCATCTCGGCCCGCCATTCTCGAGCGCCCAAAACCCGCTGTTTTTGCCTGCTGCTGCCTCGACTGCCGCTCTGGCCCGCCTGAAGTCACCCACGCGCATTTCTGCCGCTTGCATGGAGCACGCCCCCGGCGCTGTCTCCGACCCCGGCCGCTAGCATGTTCCGCAACACATGGCACTTTTGCAGGATACGACCGGCCGTCGTGCGGCGCTTGCGGCCCGTACCGCGTCCGCCGGCGCGCCGCGATCGCCTGGACATGGCGGCGCTGGTGATGGGCTTCCTCCGCCGCGAGGGCGAGGGCCTCATCCAGTCGCTCATCCGCGACGACGACGCCCGCTCGCCGCTCCCACCGGCGTTCTGGGCCGCCCACGCGGCGCTCCCCGCGGCCGTGCGCACCGACATTGACAGCCAGGTCGACTCCTACGGCAAGCTCACCGCCGTGCTCACGCACCACCCGTCCGATATCGGCCCCCCCGTGTACCTCGAGCTCTACCGCGACGTGCAAGTGCCGCTCGACGCCGACACCGAGTTGCTTCTCCTCCGCCGCCTCGTGTTCCACGGCTGCTACGACCAGTACTGGGACATTGTGGCCGGCGCCGCCTCCTCCATCGGCGACTTTGAGGACCGCATCGACGCTGCCTTGCGCCAGTTGCTGCCCGCCTCGCTCTCCGTGTTGGACTTTGTCTTGTCCGCCCGCCAGCACTTGGTGGGGCTGGTGCACTGGAACGCACTTCTCGACATTGCTCGTCACTCTTGCGCCCTCGACCCCGACTCCGTGTCGCGGGCTACCCGCACCATCGATAGGTTGCAAGAGGTACACACCAAGACGGACTTTTCTCGCGCCCTCAGCGACCATCCGCCTGCCGACTACCTCGAGGAGGTGGTTCACCACCGCATGTACGTCAGAACATTTCTAGTTCACGACCAGGAAAGTCAGCTCCCTTTGCTGCTACCGCGAGGCGCCATGGCCCTTTCCGGTTGGTACGACTTTCTCACTCGAAACTTGCTGCCGCAGTTGAAGAGCCAAGTGTGGGCGGTTTACGCCGACACACCACAAATTGCATTAACGGGCCGCGAATTGCACACCCTCTCCGGCTTTTGTTCTCACAGTGATATTCCCATCATGGAGCGCGCATTGGCTTCCGCCTCCCCCATTGACCGCATATTGCGACGTAAGGTACTCGAAAACCTTGCCAGCAAACTCCTTGCCACCTCGCTGTACCAGCATGTGGCTAACATCATCGTCTCCAACTTTGACGCTCTCGAGCCAGAATTTGTGGAGATCTCTTGCATGACCTTCGCTGAGCATCACCGCAGTGGCCTAGTGGATGTGATTAAGAAACGGGGAAAGCTATTTCTGCCCGAGTCAGCAGCCAGGATTCTTGCCCACCTAAGTAAGTTCGACATGAAGGCATTTGTCACCGTGACCAAGGCACTTGAGCGCTACTCCTCGTGGAAATCAACCACTACCATGATTCTTCAGTACCCGCTACCTCAAGACGCATTCAGCGCCATTGCGGCTACTCTGCAACTCTCGTTGAAAAACATCACCGAGTTGGGTAATTACAGTGTAACGCAATCTTGGCCGCAGCAGTTTTGTTACGTACTTGAGCGGCTCTTGAAAGAAGTGTGGACTCATTACGACCAGCATGCACAGGGCCTGGTAGATGCCAGGCCAAGTTTCCAAACCGTGTACCTGGCTGCTACTGCAAAAGAGCGGGCCAGGTTCCACAATTGCATCCGCACCGTTGGGCGAGCAGTTGCATTGCAGGACGCGGAACTAGTTAAACAGGTCCTATCGTCACTGTATAGCATGATACAGCTGGAGAAGTTTCCCTTCGCTGATGACGGGAGAATCTATGTGTTCAGCAACTTTGTCGACGAGGTGGCTCGCGCCGTGTACAAAAGGAGGGGCTGGGCCAGTCTTGAACAGGTGCTTACAGTAAATCTTGAAGGAGACGGAGAACGTACCTGCCGACGTGTCCAATACCGCTATCTGGTGATGGAGAACCCTTCTCGTGCCTTTGAGCTTATCCGCCAATTCCAGGCTAACAAGGCAGAGCTCACCAACGACTTGATGCTGGCTATCACGTTTGGTGTGCTCAATTCCTCAATCCCGGCCCGTGAGCGACTTCTCACATACTACCGGTTCCGCAATGAGCTCCGCGACCTTGGCTACAAGAATAAAATGAAGACTACTGATGCGGTGGAGTTTTTGGAGTTGGTTGTGACGCTCGTGGAGTCTGGTGATGGCACTGCGAGTGTCGACTGGATCTGGCAACTAGCACGCGATAAACGCGTGCCGTACAAGATTGTTGGTGATTGGCGGCGTAGATTGAGCTCAGGAAGAATGGGTCCTAAACCCTAGGAGGCATATACCAAAGATCTAACATTTTTTGAGGCAACACAAAAGTAGTATGTACGTGCGATTACCATTTATTGGAGGTGTTCCATTCCATCCATCACTGAGAGACTTATCCTGGGATAATGAGCGCCAAATCATATGGCGTCACGGGCCCTATTTCAACTGCCAATCCAACACCCAAGGAGAACTCTTTGAATGATGCTCTAATCGCCGAGCTCAAGGCAAGAGGATCTTTCGAGAGCGAAGCTGCGACTCGCAAGAGAGTTGAAGTACTCTCCATATTCCAGAAGATGGTGCAAGAGTTTGTGTACATAGTTTCGAAGAAAAAGAACATGTCAGATATCATGGCAAGGGATGCCGGTGGCAAAGTGTTTACTTATGGTTCATACCGACTCGGGGTGTACGGACCTGGTTCAGACATCGACACATTGGTGGTGGTTCCGAAGCATGTTACTAGGAACGATTTCTTCGAGATATTTCCTGAGTTATTGAGAAAAAGACCTGAGTTGCAAGAGATTGCCGAGGTCCCTGATGCTTATGTTCCCATCATCAAAATCGAATTTGATGGCATATCTATTGATTTGATTTCCGCTACATTGAACGTACCCCGTGTACCCATGGATATGAGTTTAGATGACAAGAGCCTTTTGAAGAACATTGATGAGAAAGACATGAGATCATTGAATGGAACCAGAGTCACGGATGAGATTTTACAGCTAGTCCCAAAGCCAACAGTATTTAAGCACGCTTTACGGTGCATAAAAATGTGGGCTCAACAAAGGGCAGTCTATGCGAATGTGTTCGGATTTCCTGGAGGTGTTGCATGGGCGATGTTAGTGGCGCGAATTTGTCAATTATACCCGAATGCTATCAGTGCTGTTATTGTGGAGAAATTCTTTCATATATATACGAAGTGGAACTGGCCGCAGCCCGTTCTTTTGAAGCCGATCGAAGATGGTCCTCTTCAAGTAAGAGTTTGGAATCCAAGGCTCTACTTGAATGATAGACAGCATCGAATGCCAGTTATTACACCTGCATATCCCTCAATGTGCGCAACACATAACATCACCAGCTCAACCCAAAAAATCATCATGTCAGAACTCGAACGTGGTGTTGATATCATGAACCAGATTAATCTAGGAAAAAAGAGTTGGTCAGACTTGTTTGAAAGACACGACTTCTTTTTCAGGTATAAGTTTTATCTTTGTATTATTGTTGCAACTGATGGAACCGACGAAGACCATTTGAAGTGGAGTGGAATGGTGGAAAGCAAGTTGAGAATATTAGTTCAGAAGCTCGAAGTAACAGATGGAATCGAAATTGCCCATCCTTACGTTAAGGACTTTTCTCATAGTTATGTCAAAGGATCCGTGTCAAGTGAGGACATTATTGCTGCTTACGGACTTTTACTGGGAGAGGGAGTATTGAGCTCTCTTGCAACTGTTCCGGAAGGTGAAAGCAAAGAAGGAAAGGAAATGATTCACTTAACGAAACTTTTCATCGGACTTGATATTAATTTGAGTAAGCAATCGACTAATGACGGAGTTAAGAAGCTAGATATTCAGCAACCTTGTTCGGAATTCTATAACATCTGTAAAGGATGGCAAAACTACGACGAAGCTATGCATCGTATACAAATTAAAAACGTGAAATTATATGACTTGCCAAATGACGTTTATGTTGACGGAGAGACTCGCCCTGTCAAGGCCAGCAAAAAACGCAAGAAAGATGTGAAAGGAGATACGTTGAAGCGACCGAAAAGCATGCAATCTGCATCCACTGTTACCGTCAACTCGACACTGTAGCTGCATACTCACAGGGCCTCTGGAGGTAAGAAAACGTCCTCCACTTTTGTTGCAGCGTTAAACAATGTGCTTGTGACTGTGTTCAAAGCATTAGGATCATTTTCAAGCTTCACACCTTGCATTTCACAGAGCCACTCAAAGAAGTCCTTTTCAGTTTTCGAGATTTCATACTCCGATGCAAAACGTCTCCATGTGTTCTTTGACTTTTCCTTCTTCCACGCCCGCGCGATACGAGCCGAAAATTCGTGCTGTACATGGAAGTCACAGTTGATTCGAGAATAAAACGCTCGGAATGCCAAAAATGCATTTATTTTGACTTTCGTGTCCTTCGAACATGATTTTGAGGTTTGCACGTTTGGTCTGGTTGTTCTGCGATACCTCGCTAGTTTATTTTTCAACTCACTTGGTACCAGTGGGATGGGGGGTAGTTTAATGAAATCGACCAACACTAACACTTTACTTGATGGTTTTGTGCTGCGATACGATTTTGAGGTTATTCCCAGATGACTGATAGGAACAGAAAATGAAGGCGCATATGGTGATCTTTTACGATGAGCCATTACTACTGGAAAGAAAGAGTCAATTGATTCTTTAATATACATGTATACGAAATGCATGAATGTGGTAGACTTTCTTGAGGACTGAAAAAATATTCACGTGACCTAGGTTCGAAGGAGTAGGCGAAACAATAAGATGCATCATCTCTAGTCAACTATAAATTCCCTGAGTTATCATCTGAAATTGATCGTAAAGTCTCGTGTACCTGCTTCCCAAACTTCTAGTTATTAAGGAGGTTTCCACAAACTCATCACATTCTTCATCTGTAAGCAGTAGTTGCAATCTTTGTTTTAAGAGGGTGCTTGTGGACTCACCGTTTTTGAAACAAGGCAAGTTAGAGTCTTTTTGCATGATCTCAACCATGTAGACCACTTGATCGCTTTCTTCTCTCAAGACTTTGAAACTTTGCTTGCAAATTGTTTTGAACCTACCGTAATAAATGCTGTCCACCCCTCCCAAAACCTCGACATATTCCAGCGTAAGCTTGAAGGGGGCAGCCTCAAAGCCAACACTGCCTGGCGAGTTTGAAAGAAGGAAACCAAAGTCTATATGGATAATGTGACCTTCATTGTCAATCATGATGTTTCCGTTATGTCTGTCTTTAATTTGAAGCACGTAGCACAAAATGGAATAAGCTGCTAAACTTCTAGCGAAGTTATCCTGAGCTTTTTTGTACACTGCGGATTCTGGAGACCCATATAATTGCTCGAAATAATCTTTGATCGAAAAAATGCGACCCTTCGTATTCTCACCGTTCACTATCGAAATCTCCGTGAGCGACTTCTTGATAGAATGGATAGAAATTGCATTAGTTATAGTTTCCACCAATCCAGTATTGGCGCTCGTTACCAAGATCTTCATTCTTTTTGTCCACGCGCCAACTCCTTTCAGTTTCCATATATTGGATATCATGGATATGAGTTGGCACGCAAAGGCTTCTTGAGGCAAGTCATCTCCATTCTTTGCAATAACCGAAGTTAATTCCCAGTTATGTAAATGTCCGTAGACGCTGTTCTTCTTAATACGCAGCCTCTTCGCATTCCAGTCCTCAGCAACTTTGAAGTCATTCTCCAACTTCCGCTCGCCTGCATCCGGTTTATCTCCTTTGAGAAGATTTAATTTATCGTAGTTGAATGAGTCAAATTGGTCTTGAAGTGAGATCATGGACTCTATGATTCTACTCTTGATCGATGCAGACTGTTCTGAGTTCGCCTGACCTGATGCTTCGAGCTGCTGGAGCATGACCGAAGCAATGCGCATCTGATTTGCTAAAGTTTGAGACGTCAAATCTGTAGAGTTGGGTTTCCAATCCGCCATTGTGACTCGTGATTTTTCATTCTCCATTGATTTGAGCTTTTCGAGGTCATGCCACGAATTCCTCCGGGACAAGTCCCCCATATCGCTCAAGTCTGCTTCGAATAAATCAGCTGGAACATCACGTGGCACCTCAGCGCTGCTTCTAAAACTTTTAGGCGACCCCTTCCCCGCATCATCATCGAGCCCAAGCTTAACATAAAAGTCAGAGGCGTTTACTGTAGCGTCATTGGGAACTTGAGTGGTTCCTACCTTTTGGTTATAAGGGCTCTGTGGAACAAAGTCAAACTCATCGCTCAAGTATTCAATGTATAGCAAAAATGGAACCCTTTCTGCTGAGTTCAACACGCATGCTTCGTTGACATTAATTCGCAATATTTTGTGGTACTTCTTATTCTTGTTACTGGTAACTGGAAGTAACTGAGGAATGTCAATTTCAGAGGGAAGGATAGCTTCGTTTATAATTGAAAGCTCGGCTCGCAAAGAGGAAAGTCTTGCTTGTTTTGGTATCTGAGATAGTCTCATGGAAATATTTTGCAAGCTCATAATAAAACTAGTTTCTTTCTTGGCATAGTTCACTTGGAGCTCCTTCAACCGCTTAGCATACGATGTGTCCTGTCCGGACTGTTCTTTCACTCCGTTCAAGTCTAGTATAGGAGATGGACTCGAAAGGTAAGACTCAGAACCAGTTTGAGACAAATAGGGTCTTAATTCTGTCGATGACCTAGCACTTGAGTTACTCAAGTCTGGCATTGACTGAGAACTTACGCCAATGTGTTCCAAGGCCCCGACGTTAGACATTGACAAGCTCTTTTTTGACTTAATGTTTGTATGTATTCTGAGTCTTTCGTCAATCTCCTCAAAGTTTTCCATGCTCAAAGATAATGCTTTCGTGCCTTCGCGCGCGACGACATCAGGGTGACTGTTCTCGAAATTTGATCTGAAGTTTGAGCGGTGGAAGGCACGCAGGGAACTCACCAGTCTTCTCGATGACGCAATTGAGTCGAGGGACGTGCGCTCAGGAGTTGAGACATTGGTATCATTCGTGGCAGCCTCTACTTTGCCTTGCTCGCTTCCAGTGGTTGCCTCACCCGATATTCTCTGATTTTTCATCGTAAGGTTTTTGGTCAACGTTTTTTGGAAGTTCGCTAACTTGAAGACTAGAGACTTTTCCTGCTTAGCTTGCAGCTTTATTAAAGGAACGGAATAGCCTTCCGAGCGGGGCATTGCGAACGCAGCAGCCAACGCGCCAGTGAGAATCAATGATGGTTGAAGGTTTTCTCTGAAATCTGCTCGCTTCTCTAGAACCACGTCAGGATTGAAGATGATGTTTTGAAGTTTATTAATAAATCTGCGAACAGTCTGAAAAGAGTAGGACTCAGGCTCGTTCCTCAACTCAAAGACATAAGCTTGTAGATTCCAGAACACAATCAAACTGAAATGAGGATATCTTTTGGAGTACTCTAGGAGAAAATCTTCCAAAGCCATCGAATCAGTCTCGAATGATACGATTAGCTGGAGAAACTGAGGTATGTAAAATTCCAATTCATCGTACGTGAATGACTCTAGTTTCTTCACCAAGTAATGGTGAATCCCAATATTGTCTCCATACTTCCTGATATAATTTATGCATTGGAAGCACTCAAGGTTCCTGGTCTGAATCTCATTCATGAAATCCGCATCAGAGGACGCACTCATATTTAGTACATTATCTCGACAACTGTTCTTGCTGTGGGGCCAAACAAAAAAGAATTGATCGCACTACGTACTGCACATAAAATAGTACACTAGACTAATTGACTATTAAAAGAAGTATATACTAATAAATGGTTAACGTACGGGGAACAAAGTAAGCAAATTCTTCCTCAACTCATCGGCATCATTTTCGAGTTGGAAGTCTCCTTTCACGAGGAATGGTAACTCTCTCTCTCCCAGTGGTTTGAAATAGCGAGGCTCGAACTCAATTCCCTGTTCGGCTCTTTCGCGGGCCTTAATCCTCTGAGCTTCCTCCACCTTCGATTTCTCATCTGTAGCAACAACATGGTCCTTCTTCCCTAAAGCATCGATAGTAGTCTTCCATAACTTTCTAGATTCATAATTTTCCTGTAATTCGAGATCTCTCACCAAAGGCTTGTGAAGAATGGACTTATTAGTCTCGTAGACAATCTTATTACCCTTGTCGTCACTCCGAGCGATTTCGATCTTGTCATTCCATTTACCACTAACCGTGGCAACCACCTTCAGCGTTTTGGTGTCTTTAACGCTGCCCTCGATGGCATCGTAAGTGCCACTAATGAATCCTTTCGTCTTGAACTCGATATCTGCCTCATAACCACTTTTTTGACACTTGATGGTTATGCGATCGCCTAATTCATACCGCAATTTACCAAAAAGGATACCTCTGCAATATACATTCGGCTGGGTCATGGAATAGACTTCTTCCCACTTCCCAAGTGTTAAGTGGCCAACACCTTCCATCATCGCTGCAGAAGAGTTTCCGAGAAACTTGGATCTTGGTATGATAACTCCATCTGCCTTGATCTTGGCTTCCGGCATGATGTAGAAATATGATGACTCAGGAGGGTGATGTGATGTCTGCTCTGAAAAGTAATAAGCATCATTCCCTTCGGGTAAGTTGTCCCAATAACACCCAAATACCTCACCAAGGATGGGATTGAGCGGTTTCTTTACTGCTTTTGGAGCAATATGCCACCCTGAAAGGTACCATTTCACAATCAATAAGAATCGATTCAAGCTGTCTTCTTCGCTGTTTGCCTCCAACAAGATATCCGGTGTAAAAAATGCGTTTGCTATCCTCTCAAGCATGGATTTCTTCTCTAAGATAAAAGTCGGTAGAGTTATCTTCGTCAAGTCACAACCTGGTCGCAATTGAGCAATGATGCCTAAAAGGATAGATTGATTCTCGGAATCGATCTCATCCACATTATCCCCTGTTGGTGGACTGTCAGATGCATCTTTGAACAGTTCTTCGCTAGAGTTGAGTACCTTAGACTTCAAATTCCTCAATGAGCTCAATCCCATCTTAGTTAATCGTGCTTCTGGTATCCTTACTCCATATCCAAGTGTCTCAGGAGTTTTGCTTTTTGGTTAATGCACGACTACGCCTCCAAAGTGGGGAATTGACTTGTCATATGAGATACGAAAGATCGCCTTGACTTACACTCAGCATCGGTCAGTCGTTCTTTTTTTTTTTTTTTTTCGGTAAATGTAGGGCACACTATTGATATTGGTGGCGCGCGGTCGTGAGGTCGTAATTCTCAATCATGCAATAAAATTACCCTCCCCTCCCGGTGCCCCACCGCATGTCACAGGTTCGTTTCGTATGATACATGTTGGCCACATGCATGCAAAGATAAATAGGCACTTTGAAAAAGAAGAAGCAATACCGGATCGCAATGGATGCGCTAGAGAACATTAATAAGCGTCTTGAGGCGTATGTGGCTACGGTAAGCTCCGCAGGAACATTCAATGTCGCTGTAATTCGTTCTGAAATGCTGCTAGCAAGGAATCGTGTTATTTCTATCAAACTCCAAATCCCCAATACCCTAGAAAGGGAGGAAAAGCTTCTACGGGTTAGGCGCAACTTGACGGTGTTGTATCTCGTTGTGTTAGCAAGACTCAAAGTGGAGCTTTTGGTTTGCAGACTGATGGGAATTGAGCACCCTTTCAAGGATTTGGCAGTTACAGTAAGAACACACAACAACATGCATAATGCATAGTATTGTATAAGTCAGATCTGGGGACTGGGAATTCTCTTTCCAGTATCCAAGTCAATCTTATGTAAGGGCACCCAAAGACGCCAGTTTTTAGTGTAGAGTTTGTGTCCACCATAGAAGAGTGCCACGACAACCACGCCCAAGTAATTCTGGAAAAAACTCTTGGCGTTGGCCTGGCTACCGCTTCCAAGAGGAAATAGTGCCGTCCAAAACTGGAGCACAAGGACCAAGATAAGCAACAACATCAGCCACCACAGACCCCAGACGCCCAGCTTGGAGTAGAACAACAAATCTTTGTATGAACGTCCCTGACTCTTGAGAGCTGCCCGGAACCGAATATGACACATGTTGATGTTCATCCACAGGAAGATTGTCAGCAAACCGCAAACCGAGAGCAACCAGTTGAACACCTCACTCTCATCATGGTACGCGCTCAAGAAACACAACAAACCAAAAAGCATCAGAACTGCCAAGCCACCCAAGGGCCGGCCGTTGCGATCGACATAGGCCAACCACTGCGGCCCTAGCCTCTGAGCCCCCAAACTCTGCAACGTTCTTGAACAGCCATAAACCGCAGCATTACCAACGGATATGAAGGAAATGATGATAACAGCATTGAAAATGGAAGGCAACGCCGCAATAGATCCATTCTGGATCGCAATAACAAACGGCAGCGCTTTGCCAAGTTGGGGGTTGTCATACGGGATCAATAAGCCGATCAAGGTCAACGACACAAAGAAGAAGAAGAAAACCCTCCAGAACACCTGTCTGATGGATCGAGGCAAAATCTTGGCCGGGTCCAGACATTCGGACGCTGCAAGGCCCACTAATTCCGTACCTGCCATACTGTACAGCGCGGTGACGAATACAGTGCATACGCCTTTAAAGCCATTCAGAAAGGGGCCTGGACTATGGTAATACCTGCCCCCTATGAAATCATGAGTTGGGCCACCGCCGCAAACCAAAACCACGCCCAAGATGATGAATCCGACTAAGGCAGTAATTTTCACCATAGAAAGCACAAACTCCACTTCTCCAAAGCCACGCACACCAAACAAATTAATGCAGAAGATTAAAACGTAAAATATGGATACCCAGGCAACTGGGTTGATTGAGGTGCCCCAGAAACTGATGGCGATGGCTGCAGAAACGAGCTCCAATGGGAACACAAGCAACCACATGATGGCGTAATTCCATCCCACGGAAAACCCCCACAGCGAGTCAATAAAACGGGTGGCATAACTCGAAAACAGGCCAGAAACTGGAAGCTCAACGCAAAGCTCACCCAATGCATGTACTGTTATGAACACCATTGTGCCCACAAGGCCCCAGCCGATGAGTATTGCCGCGGGCCCGCCGCTGGCAAGAGCCCCACCGGATCCAAGGATTAAGCCCAGGCCAATAGCAGAGCCAAGTGAGAGCATCTGCATGTGTCTGTTCAGAAGCGTTTTGGATAACGACGTGGATGCGACGCCGCGATTGGCGACGTCAATATCGTCCATCTCAAAGCTGTCATGCGACCCTTTATTCGAGTCGCTAAGACTGACAGTGGCCACTGCCGCCTCAGATTTCTCTGCTGGTCGGAATGACTCTTTGAAGTCTAACCATTTTCCCATGATGTTTGGTACCAACTGGGCAAGGTCTCGCTATATGAGCCTGGTGATGCTCTAAGATGCAGATGCAGATGTAATGCTAAAAAAAAATCTGGCAAACTCGAACGCCGGTGCGTTTGCTATGCACAAACCCCACAATGACTCTTTGAGCGTCGACAGTGCTGCAAAAATTCTTAGGGCATTGCACAGTGCCCTGCACCGCTGCCTGCGTTCGAGGTCTACTGAATTCGGCAAGTACAAGCGAGCAAAATGCCGTGCAAGCTGGTAGCAAGATCCTCCAACAGCGACCAGCGCTGATGCTGCAGCCAAAGTATAGACAACAAAGAGAATAAACTCTTGTTCTCCCGGGCCAGGCACAACGTAGCATGTGGCGATAGAAGGCACTGTGCCTCAAGCTTGCAATCAAGGACCCTGTGGGACCCTGAGGCTTAGATTCGCACCTCGCTGCAGGCAGCTTCTGGTGGCAGCCATGGTCTCCAACTGGCTCCTACGCTACATGCGGATAAGTCGCAGCTTTTATAATGCCACTTACTCCGCTTAGGCTCGGATATTCAAGGCATTTGAGCCTCATGAGATTAGGTACAGGTCTCGGCATTCCTCGGTAACATCCTGCGCAGAAAAGAAGATGTACCATAATTCGGCTGATGAAGAACCAAGAGCATGGAAGCTGTGACGGGGACTCGATTAGACTCCCCTTCGCCGTGGAACTTACGGTTATCATGTCGAAAACAATAAAACCGAATTAATTCTGTTTGTGGTTTTCAATATTTAGCAGAACAGTACAGAACCTTGTAAATTTACATAAAATTCATTGCGCCAACAACCCATAACTAGATAAATTACTCACCTTTCTGCTAAAAGCCTCTGCTATTCATCAGTCTGCTATTCTTCAATCTGCTACACTGCCAGATCAACTTATTTTGGCTTTGTTATGACACATAAGAATCAAGCCAACCGCCTCATGCTAGCTGTAGTCCAGAATATTGCCATGGATTTACTCACTGCCTTCGAAACAGATCCTCTCATCTCTGGTGGCACGAGGCAGGAGGTCGAAGTCGAAACACACGGCTGGAACACTTCGAATATGCAAGTAGACTTTGGTTCCAATGACATCTACTCTCAAGTACTAGAATCAGCACCAGACGCTGAGTTCGCTGCCCCGCCACTGCTGGCCAATATTCTTCGGCCCCAAGTGAGAGAAGAGGAGCAGGAGAGGCCGCAGAATATGCTGTTCGAAACCAATTGCACCACGGGTCAATCTGGTCACGAGAGTAATAACTTCGAAATGGCAACGCTTCTCTTGCAAGAAGTAGCAACGTTTGTTCTTTCGCAGCCAGGATCTGCAGTGCTCGAAGAGGAGCTGACAGAGTTGTCAGAAGTGTCGCACACTCTGAAAGGCGAGGGAGACACTTCGATGCTAACTTCAGTAAACCATGCGTACTCGGAATTGGTCCGATCATGCAATGAGCTCATGCGGCGACCCCCGATAGCCGCAGAAATAATCAATGGCACATATGACCCCCAGTCTTTGCAAGTCTTGAAGTCATTGCGTACTAGCTGCGACATCTTATGTTCTCATATGATAGGCGCCAACGGTGAAACCAACACTGATACCAGCTTTCAGTCATCGTCAGACAGTTCGCTCGAATCACCGTCGCCGAGTCCTACCTACTTTTGTGCACCATTTCGTAATCGCTCGAGAAGTGTGGAGCGTGGGAGTCCCAATAAATGCCCGAAGGTCATTGAAGTTGAGTATGACGGTGTGGAACTACCTCAGCACATTGAGACGAGCTTGCTGCTTGTTAACTGCGCTCGTGCCAGGCCAAACGGGGCTAAACTCAAGGCTGCAGACAATCGTTGTCAGGAATTGTACGCTGACACCGAATGCGTGATAAACAGGCAGAGATATGTGCGAGACGATATTGAGCTGCTCCAAACCACGTCAGGCGCTTACAAGTATGAGTTAAACCAGCATTTTTCGCCATCTGAACCGTATGAGCCCCAATACATCCGTGTCCAGGTTGACGCTTCGAATGATCTACCATTCAATGAGACAAGATGCGGGTTGTGTCCATACTGTGCTGAAATCAACTTCAAGAACATGAAGACGTCGTCATATGGCCAGCATCTTGCTTTGACACACGGCATCTATCCCGATAATTATCTCACACCAGACCCCATTCAGTTTGGCCGGTATATGGTGAGAAAGCACGGGCAGGAGAGAAAAACAAAAGCACATGAACATATCAAGACAGCTGTGGTCTGTCCTGCGTGCTATGACATTGTCGAAACCAAGTGCTCCAATCGCACCAGCGAGTTGAAGCCGCTCACCAATTACTTGCGGCACTTTAAGGAGACGCACCGCACCGCACGTACCCAAAACCAAGCGGCCTATTTCAATAAGCTCGTTCGCAATTGCTAGACGCCCTATCTCTAGGAAAAGAAGTAGTAGGTCCCCACGATGAGGGCAACAGCAAAAAGGGCAATGCGTCCCCGCTGTGTAGTTGAGAGCGCGAGAGCAGACCAGATAGCTGTGTCACTGGTGGGGCGCACCACCTCCTGGACAAGAGCGTCGAGCTTTGTAGGGCGGACATAAATCTGGGTAGGACCCGACACCGCATCGAGCTTGGTACGCACGTCAGTGTCATGGAGATGGTCATTGTCCGAGGGGAGGATCTTGAGGTAGCCGCTGCGGGACACAATGGAGTCTGGGGGAGGTACAGGCAACAGAATGTGAAGAAACACCGGCTGGTGGTCGGAGGTGAGGATGTTGCGAATGCTGTCGTAGCGGTGGATGCGGACCAATGGCTGCAGCTCGCCCTTCAAGAGCAGCGCCGGCTCGTCTGGCAGGCGCAGGTAAGTTGCTTGGTAGAGGATGCGGTCACACCACGCTGGCGAGCGCTTGTCGTTGTAGATGGCGGTGCCAACATGGTACTTGTAGGTTGGAGGGAAGGTAATGCAGGGCTCAGCGAACCCTGCAAACACGCCGCCGGCGGTCATGGCCAGCATGAGTTCGTCGTGCGCGGTCACGAGGTCTTCGACGGTACCGTGATGGAGGGGCTGCAGCTGGTCCTGGAGAGCAAAGAGCTGTGCCGACGCCGCCGACTTGCGATTGTAGTGCTGCGAGGTGCGGTAGTTGAGGTCGCCCATGAAGAGACAGTGGGCGCCCGGCTTGAGGAGCCCGTACCCGTCGCCAAAGTCGAGCGCGCGGGTGAGCGTGAGCAAGTCCTGGTTGCGGCGAAGGAGCTGCCGCTCTCCCTCGTTGGCCGAGAGGTGGGCGTTGGCCACGGTGACCTCTGTGGCGGCGCCGTCGGCGCTGAACTGGAGCCGCACCGCCGCCGCGCCCTTGAGAGACGAGTAGGCCCAGCCGCAGGAGGCGCTGGCGGTGCGCACGCGGTCCACACACAGGCGGAACGGCGTCACCACCACAAGGCCCGTCGCGCCGGTGTGTGCGAGCGCAACCGTGTGGAAGCGGAGGTCGCGCGTGCCGTATTTTGTCTCCAAAGCGCGCGCGGCCACGTCCCCAAAACTGACAAAATGAGCGCGCGCCGTGCGCCGGTCCATCAGATCTAGCACCGAGCAGTACTCCTCCACGCCGAAAAAGTAGAGGTGTGCGGGCTCATCGGGAAGCGTGTCAGCGACCTTGGGCACAAACACGGCCGGGTCGACGCCGCGGCGCCCGCAATTGAACGTCACGCAGTACAACGACAACGACATGGGGAAAGAAACCGGTGGGTTGCTAGGATGGTGATATCGTCCTGCAGAAGGCACGAAGGTGTGCATATGAGCACTATCGGCGGGCCCTCCACTTGTTCCCCCTGGGGCCGAACCGCCACCAATGCGCTCCAGTCCCAACAGATCCTCAGAAAGATGACAGTGCATGCTCTTCCTATCCCATTGCGCCCAAAAAGGCCGCCATCGCTGGACCCTTCGTCGACCGACCTTCGCGTACTGCATATAGACAGCTCATCGCGCCCGCTGCGACCCCACACTCTTCTTTACCGCCATGTCGCTCCTCGAGATCAAGCGCGAGCTCTATGCCGACCTCGAGGCCCTCGAGAGCGCCATTGCCGCACGACTCCAGCGCAATCCAGCGCTTCTTCCCGAGGAGCTCCGCCCAGACGCGGACGACGCCGACGTGCGGGCCGCCGCGAAGGCCCGGCCCCAGCGCGAGCAGATGCTCCAGCAGCACGAGATCGCGCTCTTTGCACAGCGCCACCGCGAGCAGCTCAAGCAGGCGCGGAGCGGCGCATCGGCGGGGCCGCTCATGAAGGACGAGCTCGCGCGGCTCCACGACCCGGCGGGCACGTTTGCGCAGTTTGACGCCGACTACGCTGACCTCCGCCGCAAGCACGACTCCTCAGCGCGGCTGGACGTCCACGTGCCAGCGCTGGGCCGCAAGATGTACGAGATGTTCTCCAGCGCGCCTCCAGAGCTGCGCCGCGAGCACGGTGGGCGCGTGCGCGCCAAGCGCCGGCACATTCTCTCCGAGTACGCGGTGCTGCTGTGGAAGGAGCCCATTTTCTCGCCCGCAGAGGCTCACGGCACCCAGATGGACTTGCGCAGGTTCCACCAGCTGTACCAGGCGTTTGCGCTGCCTGTTGCGTATCACCAGTACGTCCGCACCTACGACAGGCATCTCGACCAGCTGCCGCCAGACGCATCATACGTGGCGGACCTCGCGGCGTACTTGGCGCTGTTGTACCGCCGGCTCCACCCTCTTGACCCACCTGATGTGGACGCGGAGGTCAAAGCAGCGTACTCGCCAGATGCGAGCCAGGACGGCACCCCGACCGACAAGGGTGAGGTGTTTTGCGCTGCGTGCGACAAGCTTTTCGCCAAGGAGTCGGTGTACAATGCACATCTCGAGGGTAAGAAGCACAAGAAGAACGCGTCCAAGAGCGGTGCGCCCAATGAGCACAAGCTCCGCATATTTGAGGTGCGGTTCCTCACCGAGAAATTGGCCGCCGTGCGCGATGCCACTGCTGCCGATGCCGAGCGCCGCAGCGCGCTCACCGAGCGCGAGCGCATGCTTGAGGACACTAACGAGGCCGAGCAGGACTCCGAGTACACCGCCGTTGGCAGTGACAGTGACGCTGGTGCCGAGTCCGGCAGCGATGACGACGACGGCATGTACAAGGACCTCCCCACCGGCCCGGACGGGCGCCCCATGCCGCTCTGGCTCTACAAGCTCCAGGGCCTCCACCAAACCTACAGCTGCAATATTTGCGGAAACACCACCTACCAGGGCCGCCAGCTCTTCTCCAAGCACTTCAACGGCACCAAGCATCAATACGGCCTTCGGTGTCTCGGGATCAGCGACGAGAGCATGCCCTTGTTTGCCAACGTCACCGACATAGACGAGGCGCTTGAGCTCTGGAAGCGGATCAAGAAGGATCAGCGCGAGAAGGAGGGCGAGGCCGACAATGCGGTTGAGGTCGAGGACGCCGAGGGCAATGTCATGCTGAAGAAGGACTACGAGGACTTGAAGAAGCAGGGATTAATTTAGCACTATACAAGGGCCATCCGAGCCCAACAGATGGCACAATACGTAGCCTTGTAAGCCACTGAGCTGAGTGCTGCTGCTCCAAAGCCTCCAGGGCACCTGTATATAAACATGGTGCGATGGTTCCAGTGCCAAACTGGCGATCTCTTTCTTCAACGATTTGGCGCCGAGTTGTCAGCATGAAACGGGCGGCGTCCACTGGACCCAAAGGAGCATCCAAGTTACGGGACGCAAAGGGGTTTCGAATGCGGCAGCAGTACGTTGACAAAGAGGCCATGGCCGCCGACGCCAGCAGCAGCGATGGCAGGGCCGCCTGCAGCTCAGACCGCACGAAAACCATCTCCGAGGAGGAGGCAGAGGGCGCGTCGTACACCATTGAAGGACCGTTGCGTCGCGTGACGCCGTACTTCTTCACCTACTTGACGTACTGCAAGCTCCGGTGGAGAGACAGAAACCTCTTGGACATCTTTGTGGACGAGTTCAGAGACAAGGACGCCGAGTTCTACAAGCGTGCTATTGCCGGTGGACTGGTCAAGTTGAACAAGAAGGCCGCAAACCTCGATTCCGTGGTGCGAAACGGCGACCTCATCTCGCACCGCACGCACCGGCACGAGCCTGCGGTGAGCTCACGGCCCATTCGCATCGTGCACGAGGACGAGAATCTTCTTGTCATAGATAAGCCATCAGGAATACCCGTCCATCCCACCGGCCGGTATCGCTTCAACACCATCACGAAGATCTTGCAGCACGAGCACGGCATCGTCGCGCATCCTTGCAACCGCTTGGACCGCCTCACCAGCGGTCTCATGATCCTCGGCAAGCACTCCAAGGGGCTCCACGAGTTTGTGGAGCAGATCAAGGACCGTACCGTGCGCAAGGAGTACCTTGCGCGGGTGATAGGGAAGTTCCCTGAGGCTGAAGTTACTGTGGACAAGCCGACGTACACCGTATCTCCAAAATTGGGGTTGAACATAGTTGACGTGGAGAAGGGCAAGGACGCAATAACCGAATTCCGGCGCATCTCCTTCGACCCCGAGTCGAATACTTCCATAGTCAAGTGCCATCCTCTCACTGGAAGGACGCACCAGATAAGAGTGCACTTGCAGTACATTGGGCATGCCATCGCCAATGACCCTATGTACTCTGACAAGGCTGTGTGGGGCGAAAACTTGGGGAAAGGCGGAGCTTACGACGTTGACGAGGTTATGAAGAACTTGGACAGAGTGGGTAAGGACCGGGCAGTATCGACGTGGATACATCCTGAAGAGGATGGGGAAGTGTTGACAGGCAAGCTTTGCGACGTTTGTGAGACCCCGCAGTACACTGACCCCGGGCCCAACGATTTGGACTTGTGGCTTCATGCCTACAGATATGAAGCGGCCGACGCTTCCTGGTCATACAAGACCGAATACCCAGAGTGGGCTCTCGCCCCTCACAGAAAATTCATGGAGCTTGCGGTCGAGATGGCAGACAAGTGCGGCGAGACCCAGACCCAGTACAATGTGGGCGCTGTCTTGGTGCATGATGGCAAAGTGCTAGCTACGGGGCATCTGAGAGAGCTTCCGGGAAACACCCATGCTGAGCAGTGCGCCTTAGAAAAGTATTTCAAGGAGACGGGCTCAAATACGGTTCCTAAAGGCACTGAAATCTATACCACCATGGAGCCTTGCACTCTTAGACTCAGCGGCAACCTCCCATGCGCAGAGAGGATTCTTAAAGTGGACATAAAGACCTGCTTTGTTGGCATAGTGGAGCCTGATACTTTTGTCAAAAATAATTCCTGCGCTAAAAAGTTCGCCCAAGCTGGAGTGGAGTACATACACATTCCTGGCTACGAGGATAAGTGCTTGGAAATTGCCAAGCGCGGCCACGAAAAAATACAGTCATAGTTTACATTAATGCATCATTATAAAGTCGTCAGTCAACTCTCTCGTCTTCGGATGATTCAAACACCATCTCGCTTCTATTGTACACAAACACGTCTCGTCTTTGTCGAGCGTGGTCTTGAATCTGTTGGACAGTGGACGGATCCAACGCCGCTTGGGAGGTGTGCTCGTCTCCAGGGAGAGGGCGGAATGGCTCGGCCACATCTTGCTGCTCAGACGAATTCCCCACACTTGGTGCTCTCGGAATTGCGAAACCGATCGCGATGATAGTATCTGTAAAGTTGAAGAATGCCTGCTTCGTGTAGTTGTATGCCAGGATAAATGTGCCGGCACTTTCTCCTGGAACAGGACGCCGTTTCAGCCTGGTACCCGAGGGGTTCAAGCTTCGGGTTTCGTCGGAATCATCATTCTCGCTGTGTTCGCCCTCAACAAAAACCTCGTATCTGTCCAAGGCATACAACTCATCCTCGTGAAATCTGCGTCCAAGAACGCCTTCCTTTTCCTTGTTTTTCATGATGAGGAGGAACTGGTTGCACCACTCCCACGGAATCACCACACAGAGCACATACGTGACAACGGAGAAGATATCCGAGAGCTGGTAAACCCAAGTGTTTGCAACGTCGGCCACGAAGAACGCCGCAGGAGCGTAGACAAAGAGGACATTGAGCACGCTGAGCACCCAGATGCTGGTGATGGGAATCAAGATTCGTATTTTTGTGATGACGAACACCGTCATAAGCACCGCGTAGCACACACTCATAGCGATGCGGCAGAGGTAGATAAAAGCCAGGAGAATGTCGCCCGCCTCGTCTTCGGGACGGAAGCGGTGGAATTTCAGCACCGCCCATATGACCTGGGAACCTATGGCAGCCACCGAGCCCGTGAGGAAGATTTTTCGCTTGTCCGACTGGCGCAGAAAGAGGCGCATTGTCACCTGAACCTGGTTGATCTGGAGCAAGAGCACGGCCAAAAAGTCGAGGATGTTGAGAAAGAGGCTGGTGTTGATGGTGTAGAGGAGCTGGTACGAGTCGAGCATGCCTCGTAGCTGCTCGCGGTGGAGCTCAACCACGGCGCGGATGATGACGGCAAGGAGGTAGGCCGACGAGAGGATGGTGGAGCTCTTGAGCAACACCGACGGCTTGACAGTGTAGTTGGCCAACACAAAGATGGTGAGGAACCAGGTGATGACCGCCAGCACCGAGAGCGAGTAGATGACGGCGACCACGCTGTTCGGGAAGCTGCCCTTGGCCTCGTCCTTGGTGTACTGGTGCCACGACTGCATCACGAGGGGGAGCGTCTCGGGCACCCAGTCGTCCGCGAGGTCGGAGTTGGCGTTGAACGCGGGCTCGCCCTTGTTGCACTTCATGTGGTAGGTGCCCTCCGCGAGCCACACCACCGCGAGCAGGAGATCGTGCAGCACAAGCACGCCGGGCGCGAGCAGCATGGGCTGGCACGCGGCGAAGCTGTCGCTGGCCCAGTGGTCGACACGCCACGACATTTTTACGGCAGAGGATGCTCACCGCACGGACCAGAGCGAGCTGGTTGGTGCACCAGGCGGTGCGTGTGAGCAAAAGAGGAGGCTGGCCGGGGCTAGCACTAAAAGCTGCGGCCGCAGCAAGGAGGCGGCGCTGACACAAAAAAAAACTTGGAGGCCTGTCCCTTACACAAACATGCTCTCGCAGCAGAGAGAAGGCGGGGAATCTGCGCGCTCCAAACGGTCCAAGCTGCCGACCGTGTAGTGACGGGGCGAGAAGCGCGGTGCCGCCGGTGATAGCCAGAGTCGTGCACCCACCACCATACCGCCGTCTTGTGCCGTGCTGTGGTCGCATGCACCGGCAAGGAGTCTGCCGGGCGAATTTTGCAGCAGCGGCGACGGCGTGCTGCGACGGACGCGTGCGAGCACGGAAGAACGCACACGCGCAAGTTTGAGCGTCGACGGCGGCGTCAATCTTACCAGCGACGGCGCGCGCAGCGAGACGATGGCGGACGCGGACGGGCTCCTCAACACGCCCAAACAGCACCAGCGGCTGGACTCGTCGTACCTGCGCAACGTGTCGCTTCTCAACATGTACGGCAGCGACTCTCCCGGCGCGCGGGAGCTCGCTGACGGCGGCGGGGACCCGCGTGCGGCCAGCCCGGAGCCCGCAGCAGCCGCGGCGCCTGTGGCCCAGTCGCAGCCGGCCACCGGCGGTGGGGGCTCGCGTTCGAGCCTCCGGCTCCACGAGGTGGGGCTCGACCTTGCGCCCGTGTCCAGCGCCACCGTGCGGGCGGTGCAGGCGTCGGCGTACGACGTGTACGGGTTCAAGAAGACGCTGAGCAACGGCCAGGTCACGGCGGCACAGTATGACGAGTGGTACGCCCAGTACGCCGAAGAGGGCGTTCGCCGCAAGAAACGGTGGCAGGTGCTCATGCGCAGCAGCGGTCTCGGCGACGCTGACGGAGCGCCCACGCGGTTCCCGCCCAAGTCCGACAAGGTGAAGAAGCTAGTGCGGCGCGGCATCCCACCCGAGTGGCGCGGCCACGCGTGGTTCTTCTACGCGGGCGGCCACGAGAAACTCAACAAGCACATTGGTGTCTACGAGCAGATTGTACGCGACACCGAGGACATACGCAACAAGGACACCGAGGTGATTGAGCGCGACTTGCACCGCACCTTCCCCGACAATGTGCACTTTAACGCCTCGCTAGAGAGCGGCGATGCGCCCACGGCGGACGGCTCCAAGGTGGAGACCGCGCTCGTGCAGTCGTTGCGTCGGGTGCTTGTGGCGTTTGCCCACTACCAGCCCCAGATCGGCTACTGCCAGTCGCTTAACTTCTTGGCCGGCCTTCTCCTTCTCTTTATGAGTGAGGAGCGCGCCTTCTGGATGTTGGTGATCCTCACCGAGCGCATCATCCCCAAGGTGCACTCGGCCACGCTCGAAGGTGTGCACACCGACCAGGGCGTCCTCATGCTCTGCGTCAAGGAGTACATCCCCCAGCTCTGGGCGATCTTGGGCCGCACATTCGAAGGCGAAGCATTGTCGGAGGACAAGATCCTCACGCGGCTCCCGCCGGTGACGCTCGTGACGTCGTCGTGGTTCATGTCGGTGTTTGTGGGCATTTTGCCCGTGGAGTCTACCTTGCGCATCTGGGACATACTCTGGTACGAGGGATCAAAGACGCTCTTCCGCGTGTCGCTCACCATCTGCAAGATGTGCTTTGAGAATCCCGACTTTCAGCAGGCGCGGCACGGCGCCGGCAGCGAGACGGAGCAGATTGAGCTCTTCCAGTTTATGCAGAACTACCCCAAAAGCATCCTCAGTCCCAACGAGTTGGTGGACCTCTGCTTCAAGAAGATTGGGGGTTACGGATTCGGGTCCTTATCGCAGGACGAGATCAACAAGTGCCGGGAATTCGTGGCCAGGCAGCGGGCCAAGCTCAGCAGCAAGAAGAACTCCATTGCCACCGGCATGAGCGAGGCGGAGCGCAAGGCGCTTCTCGCCAGCTCGGAGCCGCTGTACGTGGACGTGGGCCTCGAGGAGGGCATCCACGACGTCTATGGGTTCCAGCGCTCGATCATGAGCGGCGTCACGTGGAACAAAAACATCAGCAACAAGATGAAGAAGCGGTTCAGCCGCCGCAAGTGACCACGCACCCGGCCCGCGCGGTGCTCGCGTCCCGCTACCGGCGGTCCTGGCCGCCGGCACCCTGCCCGTGTGGCGCACTGCATATAAATACACGACTTCGCACTGGCACCGGGCCCGGTTTCTTTGCGATGGTCCAGTTCCCATACTTGGTGTCGCGGGCGGCAGACCCCGTGATCGGCGTAGCGATGGGCGTGGCGGCATACTACGTGCATGAGCGGCGCGTGGCGCGCCCCGAGGAGCAGCGGCTTGGCGGCCTTGTCGCGCGGTGGTGGAACAGCAAACAGTAATACATAGCTACGGAGCTGCGGTAGATGGATGCGTTGGGGTTCTAAGCGGCCAGCGACGCGAGCACGGCGGCGCGGACGCCAGCTTTTTTTGGCGCTACTGGGCGGCCTTGAAGGAGGCAAGCACAGCGTCGGCGCGGGACGAGCCAAGGCGCCGCACAAGCACGGCGTGGATCTGCGCCCAGTCGTCGGCGGTGAGGGCGGGCACCACGTCGTCGAGGACGGGCTCCGGGTCGGCGGTGGGCGCGGCCGGCGCCGACACCATGCACATGAACGCCACGCTGTCGCCGTCGCCGAGCAACGTGCCCACCACGGTGGCGTCCTGGATGACGCGCCCCTTGACGAGGAGCCGCACGTCGGCGGGCGCCACGCCGGCGTCACGGAGCACGGGCACGGCGGCCACGAGCTCGGCCTTAGCGCGGTGCACGGTGTGCGTCACCGGCACGGCGAGCTCGTGCGCGAACTTGAACGGCGGCTTGATCGACTTGAACGCCAACGCGGCGGTGCGGGCGGCGGCGGGTGCCGCGGGCGCCGGCATCGGGGCGGCCACGCGGGGGAGCAGCGGGCCCAACGCCGTGAGCCGCGCGTAGTCGGCGGGCCCGCAGAAGGCGCTGCCGTCGGCGTCCGTGCCCAACGCCACGAGCTGGAGGTACTTGGTGACAAAGTCGCGGTCGGCCATGGCTAAGAAGAAGCAGCGCTCAAGCCGCGACAAGTGGACCCGAGCCACGGTGGTCGTGCGCGCCCCACGAATCATCACCACCGCGGGCTGGCAGCGGGAGCAGCATGAGCTTTTTCAAGAAGTTCCGCAGCCAGTACGCGCCGCTCGCGCAGGAGGACGGCGCGCCGCTCCCGCCGCCGGCCACGCAGCCGGACGGCGGCACTCTGTTTGCGGCGCGGCTCCAGAAACTCAACCCGTTCCGGCTGCACCTGGTGTACCTCGAGGACGAGGACAACTACGTCACCGCGGAGCCCGGCTACCTCGAGCTCCTGCGGTGGGACCGCATGCTCATCTTTGCCTTGACGTTTGGCGGCTCGATGTGCTGCTACCTCATCTGCATCTTTCTCTTCCCCGTGTTGCTGTTGAAGCCGCGCAAGTTTGCCTTTTTGTGGTCGTTGGGCTCGATCTTCTTCCTCGTGTCGTTTGGCGTGCTCCAGGGGTTGAAGCCCTACCTCACACACCTCTTTCTGTCCACGCGCATCGTCTTCACCGTGACGTTTGTCACCAGCATCGTCATGACCTTGGTGCTGAGCTTGTCCTTGCGCAGCACCCTTCTCTCCATCGTGTTTGCGGTGGTGCAGCTCGTGGCCGCGGTGTGGTACACCGTCAGCTACTTTCCGTTGGGGCGCCAGACCCTCGGCATGGCCTCCTCGGTGGCCCGCTCCCAGGTCGACTCGTGGATGTCCTCATGAATACTATGATACACGCTGCTGCTGCTGTAGGCCGCCAGCCGCCGGTCCCAGGCGAGGTGGATGTCCCAACAACTACAATACAATCGCAGCTACCGGCCAATGCCGGTGGCCCGGTCTCGGCACGGCGCCATGGGGCGATTCGTTCAATCTGCTGCTGCGCATTCCGGGTGGGCGGTCTCAGAACAACGTGGTGGCGCCCGGAACCTGCGATCCAAGACCGGCCACCACAAGCTGCTGGTGGTCCGTCACAAGAGGACATGGACGTCCATGCAATTTACTACACACGCTGTCTGTAGGTGCCGTGGCCGCCGCGAGAGGGGGGCCCATGCATTGCTATGTCTATATCTACGCCGTATACTTGGCCAAGAACTCCGCCTCGGGCAACCCAAAGTCGGGGAACGCCGTCTGAAGGCCCTTCTCCACCACCTTGGCAATGGCGGCGTTGGCCTGCGGGTCGCTCTTGGACCGTGCACTCAACTCCACCACCTTCTCCGCCACCAGGCGCGCCTTGTGCGGCGCAAAAATGCGGTCAAGGTTCTTGATCGCCTGCATCGCGAGCACATACTTGCCCTTGCGCAAGTGCACCCCGTACGCCGCCTCCCACGTGAACGAGTAGTCCTTAGCCTCCACCGTCAAGGGAGTGAGGAGGGTAAGAATCTGCTCCTGGATGTCGCCCGCGGCCACGTCGGCAAGGAGCTGCGCTCCAATGGGGTCCTTGTCCTCCTTCACGGACTCCACCTTGGCGTACAATGCCTCGGTCTTCTTTTTGTTCAGGGCCTTGGCACGCTTGGCCTTTTTGCTGCCGCCCTTCTTGGCGGGGCCGTTGGCGGTGCCATTGGCAGCGCCGTTCGCAGTCTCCGCCTGCTGGCCCTCATAGATGTCCAGGTACACGCCCACCAAGCCCTTGATGGCGCGCACGTAGATGGGGGTGCTGTGGATGGCGTCCTCCCAGCGGACAGTGTCTATGTAGTCGCGGGGAGTACCTCTGCGCAAGCAGTAGGAGTGGAAGTCGTACTGGTCACCGTAAAAGATCTTGAACACGTTCAAGATGGCGTGGAACCGCTTGAGCGCCAATCCCTTGTAGGTGTCAACCTCCTCCTGCAACGCCGCCTCGGCGTCCGATGCATTTTCCGCGTCCTTGTCGGAGGCGGCCAAGCGGCGCTCGGCGTCTTTGTACAAGCGGACGTAGGCCTCAGCGCACTCCACAAGCACCCAGTTCACCTGCATCAAGTGCAAGTCCTTGCACCCATTCACGGACTCGTCGTTCTTGGTGAAGAGGGAGATGGTGTCGATGCCCTCGTCGACCTTGTTGGCGCGCAAGTAGTACTTGGTGGCCTTGGAGTTGATGAAGCGGTCCTGCAAGTCCAACTCGCGGCCGCTGTTCATGACGGCGGCGGCGTCGTCCAAGCGGCCGAGATGCTTCAACACGCGGGCCTTGACAATGTAGAGCTCGACCAAAGTGGGCGAGTGGGCCAAGGCGCGGTCAATGTGGGAGGTGGCGGCGTCAAGGTCGCCCAAGTGGAGAAAGTGCTGCGCCAAGAAGTAGAGGGTCCACACGGTGGTGGTGGGCGGCGCGGCGGGGTCGAGGGCGGCGAAAAAGTCGACAATGACGCTCTCGATGACGGCCATCTTGGCGCGGTTTCTGTACAAGGGCTTGACATTGACAAAGGTGGCGGGCACGCCGCGCTGCAACTGGCCGAGCACGTAGGCCAGCACGCGGGGGCGGAACTCGGGGTGGTCGGCGGGGAGGAACACGAGAGGCCGGAAGCGGGGCGGGTCGGCGCGCGGGTAGAAGGAGGCGAGCTTGTCGTAGACGGCCAAGCGGCGGTCGGCATCCAACGGGCCCAAGGCGGCGTCCAAGCGGCGGTAGTAGTCGACATTGTCCGGGTTCTGCTGCACCAAGCGGCGGTACACGACGGCGGCCTCCTTGGCGCGGCCGAGGCGCAGCAAGCATTGGCCCTGGAGCTCGAGTGCGGCGGCGCGGTCGCGGATGTCGGCGTCGGCGTCGTGCAAGGCCGCGAGGGCGTCGGCGTCGTCGCCGCGCTCGGCGAGGAGCTGGGCCTTGTAGAGCGCGCACTCGCTGTGCTCGTAGCGGTCGCTGTCGGCGAGGTGCTCGCGGATGATCTTGTCGATCTTGGTCAAGGTGGCCACGGCGCCGTCGAGGTTGCCCGCGAGGTGGCAGGCCACCGCCACGCCGGTCCAGTTGGCGCGGTACCCCGGCTGGAACTCGAGGTACGCCTGGCGCGTGTCGCGGAGCCGCTTGTAGTCGCGGGTCTGGGCCTGCATCAAGGCCAAGTCGCGGAGGATCTGCTTGTTGGGCAGGCCGTTGTCGACGGCGGCCTGGAGCCAGCGCGCGCCCTCGGCGTGGTTCTCGACCGCGCGGTAGTAGATGCCCGCGAGGTGGTCCACCATGTAGTTGCCGTCGTCGCGGTCGAGCGCGCGCCGCACATACGCCTCGGCGTCGCCCTCGTGGCCCGTGTGGTGGAGGATGCAGCCCTTGAGCGCGAGCAGCTCGGCGTGGGCCGACTTCTTGAGCGTCTGGTCGACGAGCTTGAGCGCCTTCTTGTACTGCTTGCCATCGTAGAGCTTGAGTGCCTCGCTGAAGTTGGCGTCCTCCTTGCTCGTGGCGAGCTGCGTGCGCCGCAACATACGGCGGTGGAGGTGGCCGCGGCGACTTTTCACCCACGCGCACGTGCCGCCACGCACGTGCGAGATGGCACGTGCCTCGGAACCGCGGCAGTGTTTTGGCGGCCGCCACCGGGACCTGCCGCATGGACGCCGCCAGCCCGCTGCCCGACGAGGACGACGCGCGCAAGCGCACGCGCGTGGCGTGCGACTACTGCCGGCGCCGCAAAATCAAGTGCGATGGCGACCTTCCGTGCGGCAAGTGCCGGCAGATGAAGGGCCTGGCGTGCCACTACACGGAGCGCCCCGACCGGCCGGCCAAGGCGGCGCGGCCGCGGGCGCTGAGCGTGCGCACGATGGAGGTGCTCGACACGCGGATTCTGAAGCTCGAGACGGTGATCATGAACATGGCGGACAAGCTCGAGACGCTTGCGCCGGGCCGGCGGCGGCGGCGGCGGCCGCGCCTGCGGCTGCGGCTGGGCAGCCCGATACTC